>WEKX01013144.1:0-402464 GCA_013390025.1 Pitta sordida
TTTCTGTGAGGATGAGTTGGGCACCATCTCCCTGAAGCACCGGGAGAAGCTGAAGTTTTGAAGATTTCTCAAACTTTTCCAAGAACGATGGTGACGTACAAGTGCAATTAGCATAAATTCCACTCATCTAAAGACACGTTTTAATTAAAATCATTTAAAAAGTCCTTCAAAATAATTTTTTCCTGAGGTCAATCAACATAACAGCTCTTCATCCTGACCCTATGGAGACTGGAATATTCTCCAAGCTCTGTTTGCAGTCCCATTGACTTTAACACTACTCCTGCTAGAAGAAATTACTGCTGAGGCAATGAAGTCCTGATGCTTTGCTGTGCTGGAAAAGAGTTCAGGTGCATCTTCCTCCATGCACACTGAATAATAAATTAAACTCTGTGCTCTAAGTAGTCATCAGAAATACGGCAAAACTGATGCCCATCCCTCTGTGTTCACTGCAGCCTCTCAGCCAACCCCTCTGCTGTACCAGTTCCCTTCCCATGTTATTTTTACCTGGGGCTGATCCCAGGTGAGGGTCACTGCACAGCTGAGCCACTGCCTGTGCTCAAACACCAAGAGGGGCAAGGTCAAGTGGAAAGGTTAAGGGGCTGCTTAACCCTCACCTCATGCTGAGGCAAAGCTCCCTGGAGCTGTGGCCTGGATTGCTTGTTTTGTGTGTTGGCCTCAGAAATGGTCTGGTTTTGAAGAAGACAACAAAACCAAAGCCCACCGTTAGCCATAGGTGTCCATTCCTAACTTGAGTTTATAATGTTAAGCTGTTAATTGAACTGAGCAGTTAAATTTCCTTAGGTGCCATATTCTGCAGGTTTTACTCCATTAATGCCTGTATTTACATGATGTTAAGAGTGAGGTTCCTTGGGAGGCGTTACTGTGGTAGCAAGTGCTACCAGGAAAATTGCTCTTTACTTTCCAAAAGAAAGAAAAAGAACCTAGCACAAAAATAATACTCTTCCTTTACAGACTCAGCTTCAGTAATGAAATTAGGACTCCTAACACAGAGCTATAAAGAGTGACAAATCTCTCCTGCAATTCTTAATTTGTGTTAACCCCGTGACTTGAGCGGGTCTGGAGCTGCTGACATGAAGTGCTAATGCATTTAGCATTAAACACACCCGCTGCCTGCATGAGGTGATGCCAAGCTAATGGAAGCATTCAGGGCTGTCACACAGGTCGAGCGTTTGCTTCAGTTGGGTGTTTGCTACGAGGGAAGCAGTGCTTCAGCATCAAAGCCTTGTCAGAAACTTTAATGATCTTTATTTGGAGGAACTGCACGGCACTATCGTGCATTTCATTGTTTTTTCTCCCATTTTTAGCAGCTGAAGCCCGGAGTTTGAGAGGGTGCTCTAATTAACTTCTCACCAATGGCTCATTGATATGGAATTTATGAGGAGCAAAACTTCTGTTGCATCTCTGAAGAGTTATCTTCTGGATTTAGAACACAAGGAGCTTGAATATTGAAATACTGAATATTGAATACAATCTTAAGCACAGCGAGAGAAGAGAGTCCTGTGGTGAATCTGCTCCTTTTGGTATTTGAATTCTTGGTAAAATGTTACTCTTATACTAAGTATATAATGAAGTGCACTGTCAAGCAGAAATATGGTATCCTTTCTAATAGCAGTGATACAACTGTGTTTTGCAGCAGGCAACACACACAAACCTCTAAGTATTGTTATTCCAATTAATATTCACATATATCTCTATGTCAAAATCCTAAAATATTCAGGCTAAGTAACTTAATATTATGTGTAAACCTACATACACTCACCCACCTGAGTAACACGGGTTTGTCCCCTGCTCACAGGCTGTGCTGGAAATGACGCATGGCTGGAAAGGGGACAGGTTATTCCTTACAGGGACTGGGAGCCCAGTCTCATCCTCTCCACTGTTGGGTTATTTCTTAGCATCAATATGCAAAAACATAATGCTCAGGAGAGTTTGTGCTGCTTTTTAACTTCACACAATCAGCCACCTAAGCTGTTAAGAATTAAGCACGAATAACGCACAGAACACATTCATTATTGTCCTCTGGATTTCAGGTTACAAGGGCAATAGAGATTTCATTCCAGACAGAAGCTGACACCTGATTTAGAGCTGCCAAACAGACAGATTAGGCAAATGTCTGTGGGAGCAAAATCCAGGGCACAGCAAATGTTCTGCCCGTGACATATTAGGAGTTCTGCCCAGAGCAGCAGCAGCTGAGAGCTGACAGTGGATGGCATCTGGATTTCCAGAACAAAACCCCAAATGTTTCTTGTTATTCACAGCTGACAAAGCATCACTAAGACATGCTGCTTTTGATTTCTACCTGTCAGGCTACATTCCAGCCCCTGTGATGCATCCACCTGGAAAATTCAGAGAGACAATTTTAGGATGGCAGAAATAAGACAGCAACTGAATCTTTGCAAATGAGAAAGCACATGGATAGTCTGTGTTGTTTCCTCCCAGCAGCTTTCCCCATAAGCCATCCAAAGGCAATGCCCTGAGTAACTTTCTTCCATAAAATGCTGTTTGTGGTGAAATGCATTTCCAGATTTAAATGCTCAGTAATTCAGCATGAAAGGACTGTGACAAACTTGCAGAGAAAAAGACAGAGCTGGACCTGCACGGTACCACTCCCTGCCTCTGGTTCCCCCCCACATCGAGTGACACTGCGGGATGTCCCTGGAGAGCAAACCAAGCTGCAGCCGGTGGGAGCAGTCAAAGACAGGCTTTAAAACATCCAGTGGGACAACTCTACCCCACACCACACAAACCCACAACAGCACAGGGAGGAGATGCTCTCCTTTCCTCAGACAAAGCAGAGTATCAGGAGGAAGAAGATGTCAGTCTTCCTTATATTCTTTGGCAGGAAAGTCTCTGTTGTGTGAAATCCCTGTTTGAATGCTTTAGCCCTGGCCCACCCAAAATATGTATTTTGACAGACACTGGCTGGGGCAGGGAGCATCTCACAGACAGTGGGGCTCTTCTAGGTGGGCTCTTAAGAACAACCATAAACACAATCAGTGATAATAATCCCCACTTAAGTTACTGGAGGTATTTTTAGGCTAATGCCCAGCTTAAAAGCCTAATTCATTCACAACAATGAACAGAGGCAGCAGAGCATCAGTAATAATCCTCTCACATTACAGAAAGCACCCTGGGATGGTAGAATGGCACAGTGATGATCATTCCTCCTCCTTCCCAACTGTGAGCTGCAATGTGTGAGGAATCTCTTTCAACATCCCAAAGCACACTGTTCAGTGCAGGCAGGGGGAGAAGATGGATGCCTTACACTACTGAATTTAAAACTAGGGTATTTACTATGAGCAAAGAAAGCCAACCTCTGAAAATGGTTTAAAAAGTGAAAGGAAAACCACCCCCCACCTGCTCATTTCAAACCATGGAAAAGAATAACTCTGCAAACTCCATGAGTCAGCGTTTCATCAAGGAATCTGAATCTAGAAGCAGGAGCTCTGCAAAAAGTGTGAATCCTTCAGTAATAATCCCCTTTCACACTCCCTCACCACAATTTTCCCTTTCATTAGCAGGCAAGAGTGTTTCCCATTTGCTTTTTGCTTCTGTATCTGCTTTGGTTTCCTCCAGGAATTTCCAGTGTCTGCCTATGGAGCAGCTCTGCTGTTGCCCAGTTTCAGGCAGTAAATGTTGGGTGTGCAGGCAAAGTTGACTCCAAATAGACTTTAAAATAAACCACTTCGCTCCTCGGGCCCCTCCACATCCCACCTCAGCTCAAGTGCTTGCCTCAAAATGAGGATACAGTGCAACTGTATTTCACCTGTGCTGCAGAAATATAAAACACTAATGGAACCAGAACAGCTGCTGAAGGCTCTTGTTTTCTCCCAGTCACAGGTGCTTCCTACCTGGTCCCTTTTGAAATTCTATTTCTAAATAATTCTTTTTATGATAGACTCTTCGCTCAGCCAGAAACACCCAGAAATTCATAGGCTAATGGCTAAATTCAGCCTCGGGTGAGTGGGTTTTAGGAATGGGGTGGCACAGTGAGATCAATTACAGCTCACGATGAGGTCTGAGGACTGGGACATGTGCTAATAGAGCACCAGGTGACCACAGGAAACCCCCTGCACCCAGCACTGCCCGTGGCTCTGCAGAAACAGCAGAATAAGGTAAAACAAGCTGCCCTCCCTGTTTATAAAGTGCTTAAAAACTCACACTGCACTAGCCCACCACACACATCAGCAGTTTGTAACTTTTTTGAAAATGAGCTTCATCTGCATTAATTTCTCTCTGTCCTCACTTTGGGCCCAAAAGGAAAGACAGGAGTCGGAGGTCATTAGAAACCGCAGAGCTCTGAGGATGCTGTGAGGGAAGAGACCAGGAAGGATAATGGGATGCGGGTCTGGTCACCAGTCTGGCAAATGAGGTGGCAACTCCAGCAGCACTCAGACAGGAAGCTGAAAATGCCCTGCAGCACTGAGAAATTCTGCAGGCACCGGAGAGAAAAGGCAGGAGGGATGTGGAGCTCCAGCAGTTCGCTCTCCTGCTTTTCTGGGGCAGGAGAGCCTATGCCCTGCCTTGACAAACTCTCCCCTCACAACTGAGGCAAATCCCGGCAGTCAGGGATACCTGATTTGTAACAATTTGGGGCAAGGAACATTCCTGCCAGGAAGAAATGTGACAAAAAATCAAATGGCAATGCTGCCCTGCATAAGAGGTTGTTTATGGCAGGTCACCCACGCCAGAGAATAATTGGAAACCCCTTGTTAATTGGTTTGTATCATTTACGTAGGTCAGCATCAGTCATCTCCATATTGGCCTCAAACTACTGAATCTGGGACTTGTGCTGCTGCCATGTTCTTGGACATGACACACAAATTGTCCTGCCTGCAAAGCAGCCACAACAGAGAACAGAGTCAGCTCTGTCACAGAATCAAACACCCTGTCAGAGTAATGAAGAGCTGTTGAAAAATGTCATGGAAGCAAGTGATTGATTAAACTTCATGAGGAAAAGGAACATGGGCTGCTTTGGTTAATCACTGTTCCCTCTCTCTGTCCAGAGCCCAGTCCTTCTTTGGGCCAATGAAGATATATCTGAACATATACCTGAGATTAAAGTGATCTAATGTAAACCAGTGATTGCTTCCCCTCACTTTCAGCAACAAGTTATAGATTAGCTTGTTAATTCAGAATGTAGCACATTGAACAGTTCTCCCCCTGCAAGGATGGCTTCAGAAACTAAACCAGGACAACATTTGTTATTAAACCTGTAAGATTTTCTAAAGTAAATAACAATCTGTGCAGGTGCTCCACGACTTTCTGGTTTAAGTTCCTAAAGGCTGTGGGCTGAATTTGATGAGGTCAAGTCAACAATACAGACATTCTCACTTGTGTTTTTCTCCAAGAACAAAGAGATATGCATCAGGAAGAGAAATTTTACAAAACCACAGTGGATTCACAGACACGCAATAAAAAAGCAAATGCAAAAAGGTAACAGACTTAGATGCTATCAGAAGTTAATCCTGGTTTCCCTGTGTCTGCCTTCCTCCCTCAATACATCACAGACCACTCTTAAGATTTATTTCTTCAAGACCTAAGAAATGAATGGGAAGAAGGTAATTTAGATCCCTGCACCTGGAGTTTCCTGCAGAGGTGTCTCTCAGAATGAGGGGCATCCCTATGATAAAAAGTTATGTTAGCTGAGAAAAAACCATAATTACAGACTATCATTTCCCCAGGCAACCACTGTCTGTACCTTGATTGTGCCACCGTATGAAAACCAGCACCCAGGGCAGCCCAGACACCCCTGAAGGACATTGTCAGGGTACAGCTGAAGGGAAGAGGCTTCCTCCCACCTTGCTGCAGTTTGTCATTCCCATTTCCCAGCTCTTTAGGGAGGTATCCACTCATCTCGCAGATTATGCTGACAATTTGCATGAATTTATAATTTCCAGAGCAGAGTAAGAAAGAGAATTTCTTTCTGCTGATAAACCAAAGTGAGCTGATGACTTCAGGCATCAGAATTAACAACCCCCTACATTCCAAACCGGGTAACAACTGCTCCCCTCTCACTGCTCGGGGGATTTCTCCCTCTGCCTGCACACCTGTGCTGAGAATTCTCTAGGCAGAAGCTTAGCTCCTTTCTGTCCTTTGTGTGGGAAAAGGCAAGCAGGAAGAAACAGCCTGGACTCTTTCCATGCATAATCAAAAAAATAATAAGAAGAACATTGGCATTTTCTGGTTTTGTGTATAAATATGCAACTGTTCTATACCAGATACAACTGAATTCAGCATTTACAAAAGGAAATTTTAAAGGTTAAATGTGGGACTCTTGCTGGGTTATGAGCTGCCTGCTCTTTGTGAAGAAAAGAGGGTTATCTGACTGCTGGAACCACTGCAAATTTAACCCAGACTTAATGTAGTCAGGCTTTGGTTGTTCAATTAAGAGCCTATTCTGCATTTAAAGAATCCCCACTGTTTGCTCTACAAAATTGTCCTTTCTCAGAGTATATATATAACATTTTTGAGGCATAAAACAAGATGCATGAGGGTGTTATGCAAAGGTTTGGTCTTCTCTCATAACTGATTCAAATGAACAACACCACGTTCCTTTTCTCCTCCCATCTTTATGCTTCAAGTAAAAACACACCAAAGGATGTCTGTCCTATCTCCTTCTCTGGTCATCTGCTCTTCTGCCCCTAAATACAAGGCCCAGAAGTTCCTCCTAAATCTTGGTTTCTTGATTATATTCTCAGTTTATATGGAATTTCTATCCATCCAAAGGATATCTAAGCCCAGCACCATTCACCACATCCTTTCCACCAGGGACACAGGGAACAGATGATGGTTTTTTCCTGCATGGCCCTCTTTAAAATCAGTGTTTTGAAAATCTCACCCTTGGCTCTGTGGTCTCCACAGCTTTGGGGATCGTGGCTAATCCAGGGCACATCTGCACGGTTGGAGGGAGCACCAGCATCACCTGTGAAGCTTCTGAAGCTCCCTCTAACATGTCAGGCTTTAGCAAGGTCATCAGCAAACTTTGGAATCCTATTGAAATCCCAGTCAGCCCCTGCCAACAGAATTGTCCCAGTGGAGACACGAAGAATGTTGCCTCTATTTCCTTTCAGTTAAAAAGAGGATTAAAGCTTAACTGTCTATTACATCTTGCACTCCCTGAGCTGGATGGTTTAGAATTATACCAAGTTGGGGCTGGGGTTTTTGTGTGCATGTGGTTTTGGGAGGGTTTTTTTGGTTGGTTGGTTGGTTTTAGTTTTGTGGTTTGGTTTGGTTTTGGGGCTTTTTGTGGCATTTTTTTGTTAGTTTGTTTGAGGTTTTTTTTCAAAGATTCAAATGCCTGTTTAGAGCAAAACTAAATTAAAGTTAATGGAAAGATGGTGTTCAGTTAAAGACAGTGGTAGTTAAACAGTGTTCAATTAACCTGAACTGGAGCCTGTGGGACACAGAGCAGAGCACGGAACCTAGACAAGCTCAGCAAGAAGTTTAGTGTTGACTTCAAACACAAATATATGAGGTAGAACAGCAGCACAATAGTGACTGATTAGTATTTACATTTTAGGGGCAGAAGACAAACCCTGGATGAAAGCAATCTCATCTCTAGTTCTAAACTGTGAAATGCCTCATCAAGGAGCTCTGCCTTTGTCCCCAGCATTTGCCAGTGATGGAGACTAAATGGATCATTGATCTGTATCAATATTGGGAATTGGCCCCGGATATGAGGGGAACATCTCACCACCTTATCTGCACAAGAATATAAGGGAATTTCAAGCCCTGCTTGGTAACCACATACACTGACACAAAACTTAATTTGCCACCCTCCTTTTTCATACATCTTGATTTTCTCCCCCATTTGTCTCTGGAAATTTCTGAATTCATCTCTTTAGCTTTATGAGTCAGACCTTAGAGGGCAAAGAGATGAAACCTTGATGATCTGAATTAACCTCTCTGATATTGCAGCTGCTGCAAGAAATTAGAGCAGACCTTATCTCTGGAGTAACCACTGATCTTGTAATATTTGCCGAAAATTTAAAAAATACTCCTAATACTAGTAGAATCCAATTAATAAATCACTTATGAATTCATTGCAATCAGGGAGATGCCAGGGATATGGTTAAGCAGATCCGTGTTGGTCACACAAGGTGGAACATTCTTACAATTTCTCCATGAATACCTAAAACTGAATATTTTCTCTGCAGCTTCACCCTGAAATGTCCTGAGGGTTCCTAACTGATTGATAAGCAAGTGCCACTTCTCTTCCCACAAAGGCAAGATCACTTACCTCCGAATGTAGGAAGTATAAAACCATATGCTACCCCATCATGAATATACTTGTCTTTCCTTGCTTTAAAACCTCACTCCTCCTGTCCTCACCTTTTGCAGGGTAATACCAATCAGAGATCAAAACGATCTGTTCTAAACCCTCTCCTTTGTCTTGTGCATCCTCTACACCCCCCCCCATTTTAGCAATCTGCATTTGGAGCAGAATTCCCCGTTTACAAATCCTAATATGCCCTGATCTTTCCATTCCTACATCTGATCCCAAGTGGAAACAAAAGCAATTTTACAAATAATAGGAAAGCCTGAGGTTTGGTATGGAAAAGCTGAAACAGGCAAAGGGAAGATGTGATCTTTCTGTGATGCAAATAATGTCCTGCATTAAATGTGTAACCAAAAATAAAGCTCCCTGAGGTGTATTTGCTGGTTCAGACAAGAAGAAACATCTTTAGCATATAAATACAGAGTGTAGATTGGAATATTTCTCTGTCTCAGAATAACCAGGGATATAATTAGCATCATCCTTGGGCTCAATTTTATTTTTCAAAGTAGTTCAACTTCTGCTGTTTGCATTGAAAATGTTGTTATATTGGGGTGTTTGCACGAAGGTAACAGTGTGTACAGCCAACCATAAAACACAACTGGGAGAAAACAGTAAACCTTTTAAATTCCCAAAACATACAAATACAAGAAAGTCATGGTAAAAACTGAAAATCAAGAACAATTCTCTTCTCACCCAGTTGGAATCTAATAATGCAGATGTCCACGACTAGGCAGGCTGAGATTCACAAAATATGGTTAAATTTTAATAGAGATGAGTGATTTAGGGGAAGGACAGATTTAATAATGAATATTTTTGGGTGTTTATCTTCCCACGAGGCCAACATTAATCCATTTGATGGGTACAGCGGAACCATGTGAGGTTACAAGACTTGCTGGGCTGAAGAACAAAGAGAACAACTTGGCTGTACTGTCATGACTCCTTCGATTCTTTAGGCAACTAAATCTCCCAGGCAAGACTTGGAAAAGGCTCATGCACACACACAGCACTTCCAGCACCTCTCAGATGAGTCAGGCAGGACCTTTGGAATGCCAGTCCGTAGCTGTTCCTCAGGGCTGGGGATCAGTGCTGTCTGTGACCTGGAGGGGATCTGAGGGAACTCCCTGACATGTCAGATCAGGCTGCAATGAGCTGAGGCCTTCAAAAGAAAGGCAAATAGGTTCTGCATGAAGACAGACCCAACGTGCCCTCTTTTCCTTGTACACTAGGCTGAAAACCAAAGTCTTTCTGATTGCAATCAGCCCAGGCTCGAGGAAGGAAGGAGGAAACAGAAAAACAGCCAACAAAAAGAGCCAAACCAACAGCTCAGCAGGAAGAAGTGTCACAGTCTACTCATTACGAGTCTAACCCAGAGCAGATTGTTTAAATTCCAACACTTTTGAGTGTTTCATTCTTCAAATAATAAAGAAGGATGTGAATCCTGGTTCTGTGTCACTCAGAGTCGGTGTGGTGCAAGAACAGGCTGTCAGTCCCGAAGGACAAACACCCAGAGCAGCCTCTGACAGTCCCACACTCACCTCCACCAAGGCCAAACCAGCAGGAGGAGCCCAGGGATTCCCAGCCCAGCCATCGGTCGTGGTGGGACTCCTGGGAGCAAAGGTGATCTGGGGACAGGAAATTTTGCTGGTCGACTCAGGGATCATACAGGGAACTTTATACACACGTTTACCTTCAATTTTGAAAAACCTTTTACGATTTATATGTTGGGTGTTTTTTTAAACAAGGTTACTGACTGTGGCCATAAGAGAGGCTGCATTACTATCTCATATATTTCTGTTAGATGTGTGCAGTGTTCACCCCATCAGGGCAGGTTGTATATTCTGCAGTATGGTAAGAAAGAGGCTTTTATCTTAACCACGTTACTTACACAAAATCAGTGCCATCAAAGACAACACAGAGATCACAAAGGACATAAATATTATTAAAACTTGTCTAAAAGAAAACTGGAGTGTGGGTAATGGTATCTAAATGAAAGTGCTTGTTGCTGGGTAAGTACAGGAAAATGGAGGGGAGACTTCTATCAGTTTTGCCTCAGGAGAAAACCATTATAAAACTGATGGAATTCCTTACACCATCTCTGGCTGCCTCATGCTGGCTGCTGGGAGAGGATTCTGGGAGAGAATGAGCCCTGAGCTGAGCAAGTACTGACAGTTCCTGCACTCCAGCAATCCGACTTCAGAGTTAAAAAAGAAATTCTCCTTAAACCACTCAGTTTTCTTTGATGCAAATTCCCCACTCAGAATACCAGTCTTAACATCTGTCTCACACCAAAGCATATCCTGCCAGGTCCACATTAAATATAGTAGAAATGTGAATGAGTAAACCCAATTAATGTATTTTCAGCCCTTTTTTTTTCTAACAAGGCCCCTAGATTCTGATACTACATCAATTTAATTCAGCTTTGGATCACATGCATGGGACTGGGCTGTGGATCTTTATTTTAATTCAGATGTAGAGAACATCTTTTGCTGAAAAAAACCTCCTGCAACATGTCAGCAGGAGACAATGTATTCAGCTCCATAATTATGTACTTCGGTACAATCACACAGCATTATATACAAAATCACCACACTGCTGAAAAAAAAAAGAAGAAAGCCTGAAATGCTAATTAGTTCACAAATTAACATTGATTTGATTTAATGTTGAATAAGGGTTTGCAGCTTATACTTATGAGAGAACTTCACTTTCAGGCATGCTCAGACTCTGGTGTTTTCAATAACACCAGCAGCCTGTGCCAGGTGCACGGTGGGTTCATTATCTGTGGAGAAGGAGGGATGACTTGCTCAACATAAAATCGAGCACAGAGACTCCAGCACAATGTCATCCAGCAGTACAACATCCTTTGGGACTGAGCTCCCAGGTAAAAGCAGAGCCTAACAATCACCTGTCTTTGTGCTGCATCATGTTGGGGAAAGGTGAGCAGATCACATTTCCAGTGTAGTGCCCTTTCCTGTCACTGGTGTCAGCACTGACAGGTGAAAATCAAAATAATAATGCATATTCTAATAACATTTTGCACTCCTAAGGCATCCTCATGGAAATAACTCAGCTTTCAAAGAGCGCTGATGATTCCAGTGCCGAGCCACTCCTGTGCAGGCAGGGAAATGATTCTGCCCTAATTCTGTTCATTCAAGGGGTGTTTTGACATTGAAACACACTGATGGTTTCACTCAGGGAAAATGAAGCACAGGGAACTTCAAAGGAGGATTTTTAACACAAGCTGTTTGAGCTGGGACAGAGAATATGAACATTAAAACTGGCTGCTCCAGCATCTGATCAGAGCAGTGCTGATGATTGCAGCTCCTGCTCCTGGAGTTCTGAGCCCAGCCATGCACACATGTCCCCTCAGCCCAGAACGGGGCTGTGAGAGGAGTTAATGGGGCTGGAAGCTGCCAGTCCTTCAGTCCTGCCAGTCCCAAAAGCCAGAGTGTCCCTTGGGACCCGGCACACCCAGCACTGAAAGGGAAGGCGAGCAGGCTGTGCACAGTTCACTGAGGGGTGACCACAGTTTGACAAGAGGAACACTCTGATCTGATCCAGGGAGAGGCCAGACGTCACAAGTGCCACTTTCTGTCACAGGGGAAGCACAGTCCTTCCATGTGCTACTTACTGCAACTGCTCTGGCTGCTCACAAGGAAGAACAAGCTGCAGTTAAGGAGAAACTCTCTTGTCCTTTGGACACGTTGCCAAAGGGAGCAAGAATGGCTTTCTGAAAGGTGGTGGCCCTGGGGAGGCCAAACAACGGGACTGGAAATATGTAAAAGTAAAATCAGATCAGTCAAATTAATTTTCATTCTGTAAGGGAGTAAAAGATGTCACAGCTGGACGGGAAGCAGAATATGGAGACTGACTGACAGAGCTGGGCACACTTGCATCAACTGGTGTGAAAAGTTCCAACTTCCAGTACAACTGGAGTTAGAGGGAGCATTCCTTTAGGACATCTCAGCAGGGAGTGGGAAACTGATGTAATTATCCTCTAGATCAAGGAATGGGCACAGCTGTAGAGAAACAAATGAATAACAACTTGAAGGATCAGTTTCTAAAATCCCAAGAGCTCCTTATCTTTTTCTGAGTAGTTTGTGTTGGTATTTGCATCATTTCCCTTTGTACAGCATGAAGACCTCTCAGCCCCCTCCCACCACAGAGGAGGGACACTGCTTTCCCTCCTCAGCCCTGCAGATCCCAGAGGATCAGCAGGAAGCTTTCCAAGAACTCCTGTGCTCCCCCAAGCCTTAGGACCCTCCACAACACAAGGAGCTCAGTGGAAAACGCGAGACTGTGCTGACAAGTTAAAAGAAGCAAATATCAGATTTATAAGGATATGAAATGAAATTATTTGGCTTACACCTGAAAGTGTATCTAAACACAAGTATTGTGGTTTTAAAGCCTACTTGAAAACATGTTTCCTTTATACTAACTTGACACTTACAAAGAAAACATGGACTGGATATAAAACTATAGTCAGAACAACAGAGCAAATGTTAAAATGAGGACGAAAGAATCCAGGGATAAATTTATATTTGCTGGGATGAAAATCTAGATGCAAAATAAATCTGACATTTTTGCTACTCACAGCCAAGGATTAATCTTATTAAATAATTTCACAGTTTTCTAGTTCACTGAGTGCGTATTTTCTGATAACTTCCCAAGAAGGGAAGTATTTTGTATCCAGCAACTTGGAGCAGTGCACGGCTTCACTCGAGCAGCACTTGACCTGCAATACACTTCTGTTAGAGTTCATTTTTTCACCCTGTTTGCTTTGATCTCTTCTGCATTTCCTTACCCAGTAAACTGTTCAGCTCACACACACACTTCTGCATAGAAAGTTATTGTTGAATGCCACAAATTAATACCCACAAGAGACCACTCCCAAATACATGAAAGAGGGGAAGTCATTATCAGAAGGTTAATCTTCTCAGCAGCTGCTATCAGTCTGACTGGATAAACTCAGGACCTCTCTTTGTTTCTTTATGCAAAATGTCAGCTTCTCTAGACTGTTGCCCTCTATGCCCCACACTAAACATCCTACAATTGCATTATCATAAAGCATTATGTAAAATAAAGTGAGATTAACTTTCAATTATTTGGGTCAAAATTTATTCCAAATTGAAACCCATTCCCCTGCAGTGAGTCAGGTCAAAGAGTAAAAGCTCTCAACAGCAGGATTTAAGACCTTGTGCTAACCCATGGTGGCCTCACAATTAGTGGCCAGCACCCATGGCTGTCACCTTAATGCACACATAACCTCTTACCCTGGGATAATTTCCTATATTCCTCTCATTTTCCACAAAAGGCAGCTCTGTGCCAGTGGCAGGAACTGGAAGGCGTCTGATTTTCTCAGTTGCTACACACTAAATGTAATTGCTAATGCAGCAGTAGCTGTTGCATTAATAAACCAAATCAACCGACCACAGAAACCTCTTCCCTTTCTTCCCTGCTAACCCCCCTGCAATGAGTCATTCCTTTAGGAGTGATGTACAGTTGGATTTCCTGCTAATAGACTCAGGACTTCAAGAGCTGTTATTTACTGGATGGTCACTGGAGATTTAAAAGTGAAGTAACCTTGGCTCGGTTCTCTGTGGTAGATTTACATCCAACAAAACAATATACTTACCAACCACTGACAAGGATTTTCAATCCAGAATAGCAAATCTGACAACACAATAGATGTACCTGTGGCACAGAGCAAACAGGCATGAGCCCAGTCATTGAACTGGCATGGAAAGCTGGCAGTGGGAATTGCCACAGCTCTGCTCCCGGAGACAACGGAGTGACACAGGGCTGGCAGCAGCGTGTGCCAGAGTTATCTGTGGAAGTAGCCATGAGAAAGGGAATGTGCTTTATCCTCTGAACTGTGCTGGCAGCCCAGCCCGGGACCCAATCCCGCTCAGCAGCTGGACAGAGCAGCTCCCAGAACAATTCATGCCCTCAGTGCCTCCTCTGCAGGGACAGGAACTGCAGAGAACACCTGGATCACGGTGCAGGTGAGCTGGGGAAAGGGATGTTTGTCACCCTGGCAGGTGATTGACTGAGCACAGATCTCCTCACACAAGTGCCACAGCTTTCCTGGAGAGCTGGGGATGGGGAAGAAGAAAACAGCTTTTCAATCCTCCAGGAGAGAGAAGCCTTGGCACCCTGGTTTGAATTGAGTGTTTGATCCTGGAATGAGGGCGGGCACTGGCAATTCCATGGGGATTACTGGTGGGCAGTGACCTGCATTAGTGGCTCTGCCTCTGAGGAAGAGCAGCAGCACATCTCTGGGCTATCAGGGGCACAATTCCTGCACAAGGGGTTCTTCTCCAGGCAGAAAGAGGTCACTCCTGGGACACAGCACAAACAGCTGTGCCTTGAGCCTCACAGGTGCATTTCCCAGTTAGTCACAAGTTCCATGGTAAACACAAATTTTAAAGGAGTCCAGTATTTGAGTAAAGACCTTGGTTCTGTCAGTGTGCCTGCATTGCCCTTCTGTCCTCCAACTAGTAGACAAAAAGCCCCAAGAAACACTTCTTGAACTGAAGAACTAATAGGATTGTTGGCATTTTTAAATGTCAGTCAGTTTTTACGCAACATCTCTGTCTATGGGGGGAAAAAAATGGGAGAGTCACATCCATAATTGTCCAGCAGGAGTGCCTCTAATGAAAATGTTGAGGGTTCATTTAGAGGAAGCTGTGGAATGGACATTTTGTGCACTGCCGGCTGGGGGTTGCCCCCAGAGCTGCTCTGCAGCCTCAGCAGGGATGGCAGCTGAGACAGATGATAAGATTAAATGTTCTCCTTCCCCCAGGGCAGGCAGCAGCACCCCCACATCCCCGGGGAGACTCAGCAATGAGACGGCAAGGATCTCCAGGGCTTGGGAAACAAGGAGGTCAGTGACTTCTCCTGACAAATATCTGCCTTGGAGACACCAGTACATGGCTGCACTGCTGCCTCTTGTTGCAGGGCTGGGCAGGGCAGGTGCTGAGAGGCTGGGCAGGCTCCTGGAGAAAATGTGCTTTGTTGTGGGAATAGTAAAGACAAAAGGAGAGAGAACATTTTATTCTGGTCTATAAGTCTCAACTTGAAATTCACGTACCAAAATTTTAGATATGATGGAAGGGGGTCAGATGTACAGCTCCCTTTAACCAAATTCATCCCTCAAAACCCCCAAATATTTTAGAAAATGTCAGTTACATTTAGAAAAGAATTATCTGATAATTGCAGATGCTCACTATTAGTTTTCCTACGGAATCCTTTTTAAAGCCACGCCATCAGCAGAGCTCTCAGAGCAGCCTGTCAGCTTATGCCTCACTCCCACAGGGAGACACGTTATCAAAACAATCTAACCTTTTAATTCCTCCTGTTTCCCTTTTTTCCAAAGGCCCAGCAAGGACAAAACCCAGGTAAACAGCAGGCATTGTCCGTGTTCAGCAAATACCGACGCAGATTAAGGAATCAAAAATGGTCTGTAACACAGTCAGTTCATTTAAAGGGAAATGCGTCTTCCAGGGCAGCTCATCCCGCAGCCACGGGGGTCCCCACCTGAGGAAGGATCTGCTGCTCCTGATTGCTCGTGTGACCTTTCCTGCCTGTGCTCCAGAGCCACACGGGGAGCAGAACAAGCTGCTTGTGCACTGCAGGAAAGCTGCGGGGTTAACCCCGGAGCAATCAGCACATGGCAGCTCTGGCACGGCTGAGGTGGGGCACAGCACTGCACCAAAGCCTCTCCAGCTCCTCATTGACACGGGCACAAATTAACCATCCTTATCATTTCTATTCTGTGAAAAGGGCAGGTTCTTGTAATACATGAGAATTTCAATTTTTTAAATCCATTTCAGGCTTAAATCCTACCTGAATGGGCACAGAGATGCAGTTGGAGTGCAGGCATAAGGGAAAGCATGGCCTCCATCCCCAGGCCCTTGGAGAAGCCATGAGAGTCATAGAAATCAAATGGCTTCCCTCTGAGACCCAGAGAAATTTTAGCCAAACTTGTGTTTATCAATTTACTTAAATACTCTCAATAGAAATACTCAATGTGAAAAGAAAATTTGATCAGTGGTTTCTGCAGATAAACAAGAGTTGCTTGTTTACCTTTAACACAAAGTAGTCCTTTGGCTGTAAACTTTGGGCCAACCAAATTTCCATAGAACTACGGCTAGATAAAGTCTGCCCAAAGGACAGCTTTGCTTAGCTTAGTCATGATAAATCTGCAGCACTTTGTATCCAGTGGGATTTTGCACCATAAAATCTGTGGCTGTCTTTGTGTGATGTAAATTATTATTGTGTTCTCCATTGGCAGCAGCATAAAAACTAAGTGTCTGTGTCTCATTTAATACAACTGACATTTGTTTGCTGTACACATCTATAGGAAGAGGCTGTGCAGGGTTTCTGTAAGAGCAGTGACATGAGAGTTTGTGTTTTCCTGTTGATGCTCATCGGAGCTTTTTCAATATTCTCAGCAGCATCTCCCTATCTGACAGCCAGCCACAGCATCTAGGGAAAAACAAAACACAAAAAGCCCCAAAAGAGGCTGCCAAGGGACAAGCCCAGGCAAGAATATTTTATAAAATACAAAAAAAATTCTGGCTTTGAATTTAGGAACAGGCTTGTCCCCATTTACAGCCCAAGACTGCGGCAATGATTGCTAATAGACCTCTGCAAAGAGTAAAAAATTATGTTGATTAGTTTCCAGCAGGGCCATTTGCCTTTGCAAAAGAGCCTCAAGTAAAACGAGTGTGAGAGCTTGTCCATGCTGTGTGAAGGGAAGAATTCAAATTCCACAGCACACTGGGGAACCACATACAAAGCATTACCTGTGACCTGGGCACCAGCCTGATTCCTCTGTGCAAACTCTTACCTGTGTTTATGGGCCATTTGAAACCTGGGAGGGTTTTTTTAAGGATGTTCACCTCTTTTTAAATGATGGCAGCAAAATCTGCTGGTCAAATGGTCAAGTGCCTAACGTGAAACCACTTCTGCCAAAAGGGAAATGCTGAATGTAAATAAACCTGCTGTTCCTTCAGTCCTGCCTGAGAGAGACAAATTGATATTAATTTTTTTAAGATACAGGGAAAATCGATAAAAGAGAACTCTGCTGTTTGTCCCAGGCATGTTTTCACTGCAGGCACATATTTACTGACCACTGGCTGCCACAACTGGAATAGAAACTCTGTCAGACTGACATCAGGGAAAAGGATGCTGAATGTTCCCTGAGAAGAATGATTTCCCCTATAGATTCAGCAAGTGAAAAATAAGTTGACCACAAGGTTTGGGAGATGCTTGCAGGACACACAGACATGACAATCTCACGTGGCTCTGCATGTGGAACTTTGGAATTTCCTTCAGAAGCCTTCAATTATGAGTCTTCCCACCTCTACACTTAAAGAATCTGCTCTTGGATCTGTGACAAAAATCTCACCAAAGGAGAACAGAGAGGCACTGTCTTAGAATAATGGACAAGGATGCACGTGTTAATCTCTGCCATGCATGCAGGCTCTGTGTGGGAATGCTTAGGTACACAAGTGGGGTTGGGTACTGACAGAGCTCAGAACAGTTTCACTAACGTGACCTTTTCTTAACCTGTCCTTGCTTTCATTGCAACCTGCTGCTGTGCAGTGATGGCCTCAGCCATTAACTCAGGGGAAAAAAATCAAAATCAAAATTTACTTCTTAAATGTCAGAAAATGGGAAAATATGCATATAAATTGGCAGAAATGCATCAAGAAGAGGCAAGTGGTCTGTTACAGCTGGAGGATTCCCCTTTCCTAGCCCTCTTTCGTCCTTCAGGAATGTGAAAGTGGGTGGGAAATCTGTACACAGCATCTCTTCTAGTTCTCTTCTCCCTTTCCTGCTACTCCTCTTGCTTTTACTCCCAGCTGCCCTGCACCAAGAGCTCAGGGCAACAAGGAATCAAGCACGGAGGATATTCCCCTGTATGAATAACTAAGGAACTCCCATGGAAGGGCTCAAACACAGCTGAGAATAAAAGATCCAACCTCTCAGCTGAGGAGGAATAACCATCTCTTTCCCCTTTGTACTGCCCTGTGTAGGTTTATCTTAACCTTGTACGTTTAAGTTCAGACACTACCGAGTATATTTTTGTAAAAAGCGCCTTCTCAGAATTGTTGCCTTCACATACACACAAAAAGAAGCTGAATGTTGGTCTATTTTCCGTCCTCCTGCCCTGCCTAACAAGGGAGTTTGACAGGCAGACTGACAATAAAAGTAATGCAGGGCTGTTCCTTCATGCCTGCCTACACACCAGTCACTGCCATGCTCTGGAAAAAGCCCTTTGCTGCCTGCTGTGCTGTTCTGCCTCCTTCCACAGGGTAACTGCCTTGGAGACAGCTGATGCAGCTGGGTCTGCCCTTCACATCGATGGGGTGTGATCTGAGGGATTTCTCAGTTCTCTCTGGACAGGGCACACACTCACTTGTGCACACACATTCAGTAACACACAGATTCGTGTGCTGGTGTTGAGATGAATTCTCCTTCATATTTCAAGGTAAACGTGTACCTTATTTCCAAAGATAGAACTTGTCTTTAAAGATCCATTTGCACTTAAAAACAGTGAAACACAACGTCGTAGTGTTCATGTTTACAGGCACTTGAGCAGCCTCAGACACTAATGCTGGGTCCAGTCAATAGCTCATTATTTGGAAAATCCAACAAAACAGTATTGCTTGGCAAGTCAGTGGAAAGGAAATAGAGTTCGAATAAGCAGCACACACTCGATCTACACTGCTCAGCCAGGGATGAGAACTTTTGGAAACCTTCAAGGAAAGATTACAATTGAATCGTTTTCAGGTGCATTTAGGGCTTAATGTTTGCCATTTCTAGAGAGGCAAAGAAAAAACATTTATCTGGTCAGGGCTATGGAGGGTCACAGATCAAAATGCCAGGGAATGCCAGGGAAACAGAAAGCTGAGAAACCTGTGAGAGGAGAGAGGGGAACAGGGGCTCCGTGTGCTGGAGTTCCTGGTATGTTTGGGGATATGTTTGTGCAGCAAACCAAGAGCTGACTGAATCTCCTTCTAAGAAACCAGTGCTGTGCTGGAATCCTGGCACTGGACCAGTCCTGGTAAGGCTGGGAGTTGGTTATTCTGTGTTTAGGGGAAAGGCCTCTGCCATGATGGGGAATGTCACCAGTCCAAGCCTGCAGCACAGCTGGCTTTAATAAGCAGTAGCCATAATAACCCCTCCTGCAACAGCCACAGTGGCACTAAGAAGTGGCACCAGGACACTGCACTCTGACCCCTGAGCTGCTCTTGACCCTCTCCATGGCCTCCTTTTACTGTTTTAAATTTGGCCTTCTTCATAATCCCTGAGATTGTTAAAAATCAAGGTCTGATGTAAGAGGTGGATTTTGCAAATGTTGGTCTTTGCGCTCTTGGTTTACTTTTCCCATCTGTGAAATGGGAATATTACTTATTTCACAGAGAGATGATGCATCTGACGCATGAGGAGAAACACTGCAGTTCCCTCATGTCCCAGGCCACTCCAAGGGTGAGACATGTCTGAGTGGAAACACCACTTTCTGAAAACATTCATCAGCCATGTTTAGGCTCAAGGAATCTCCATGGCCACATGGGCTCCAACAGCCTTATTAATCTGATTCATTAGTACCAGGCAGAAAGTTGCATTTATTTGACTATTACTCTCTTTTCAGAGCAGCAAGGGCTTCCCCTCTGCAGCCTGTGCTTCTGCTTGCAGGTTCTCCTGCTCACAGCCCCTGTACCTGCACCTCTTGCTGTGCTCCTTCCCCCCACACTCCCTGTGCACTGACACCTCATTCCTTTCACTCCTCCTCTCCACGTGTTTTTCCCTGCAGCAAGGCTTAGTCATAAAATCATCTGGAACTTTCTGCATGGCTGTTGCTAATCAGCATCCTAATCAGCAAAGTCTTCATCTCCCAGCCCACGAGAATGATCAACTGCAGGTTTACAGCTGCCAGGGTTAGGAATTCCTCATTATTGCCCGAGTCCCTCTCTGAGCTTCATTTCATCTCTCAGGATTCAAATGTGGCCTTTAACCTCGTTCCCTCCTCTCCCCCAGTCCTGGCTGGTGTCACAGTTTGACCTCCCTAGGTCAGTGCCATGGATTTTCTGCCTCCAGATGTTCCTTCCTATTCCCCTGTGCAAATACTAGTTGCTACAAGGATAAGATTGGATTTCTCAACTCACGAGTGAAGCACGGGAAAGAAATGACCATTTTAACAACTCCTGCTCATTGATGTTAAAATGATGATTTCATTTTGCCATCATTCAGGGCTCTTTTAGATCTTGGCACTTACCAAGCTAAACAAACGCCACATCAGTTGTAACGAGATGATAAATGCACATATACACAGGTGACTGCTGAAATACTGCCCAGCTTAATCTTTTTGCTGATAGGAATAATTCCAAATGTTTAAAGGGAAAGAGAAAATTTCCATGACTCTAATATAAACTTAGCCTAATTTTGGCTCAGTAGAAGATGTATGTGCTTGTTTTAGTTTAGGTATTTTTGCTGGTTACACCGAACAACCATTTAGCAGCACTTCTGAAATACAATTGAAGCAGCCATTTCTGGCTGGGAGTTTCATAACTACTGAGTTCTGATTACAAGATCTGAGGAGAGAATTTGAAACGTCCCAAGTCCTGACCTGAGGCTCATCTCCAGCACCATCTCATGGAAAGAAAACCACGGACTGCAAGCACTAATGTCAGTTTTCCTTCTCTGCTGGAGGAAAAAACCTTTGCTGACAAGAAAGGCTCTTGCTCCCCTGGTGAGTGTAGTCCTGTCTCTCTGTGGAGACTGACATCGAGATTATTGCTTGAGATCCTGCTCTTTGTGCCGGGGACACCTGGGACAGGGATTAAAGCCACTGAGCTCATTTGACATCTGAGGGACCACCAGCACCTTGGAAAAGGGTAACAGACACCGCTGATTGCTTTCAAGCCTCGAGGGTGAAAGTTAACAAACATGGTCATTTAACAGATCTGTGGTTTCAGAAGGACTCAGTAGACACACACAGGTTTCCTGTATACAAAATAAAGCCTTTAAAAAGCTATGATTTTTCACCAGAAATTCAAATTACAACAGATCACCTTAACGCAGGATTTCCCTTGGTGCATGTTGAAAATAGGTTTTGCTTTTAATATATTAATTTAAGACTTTGAAGGTGACTTCCAGAGTAGCTGTCCTAGATCATTTCTTCCCCGTTCCTGATTTCTGAGGATTGAAGCAGATGCCATTTTAAGGACTGTTAAGCAATAGATGTAAACAGCAATTGACCACACAAAGGAGCCCAAACGCTGGAAAGGCTGAAACCAGACCAGGCACTGACCCTAAAAAATGTCAATGACCCAAAATCAGACCAGAAAAACCATCAACACCTGACTTCGAAACCAGTGATCCCCTTCCTCTTCTGGGATAAGAACTCCCACCTCCAGCCTTCTCAGCAGACAAATTCATGTGGAAATGGCTGGTGGAGATTTGAGAGCAGGAAACCTCGAGGAAGCACCAGACTTTTAAGTAATCCTAAGTATTTTTCCATGTAGTTTCAATCCCAGCAACTGACAACCTTAACTGGTGTGTAAAAGCTAATGGACCTCAGTAGGCACCCAGCTGAAATAATAACCACCCCTGGAATATCAAAAGGCAGGAATTCAGAGCATCTAAAGGAAGCAATTTACCTTGAAAAATGGGATTCATGTAATTAGCTCGTTTTTTTCCCCCCCATCTCTAAACACACTGGGCCCAATTCTGCTTTCACTTACTGACCCTGTCAAGCTCAGTGGATTTATACAGGTGGAGGAATGGGGAGAATTGTACTTGCTGTGCTTGGCTTTAATTTTAAAATAAATGAATTTTCCAGAACAGTGACAGTATTGACCTTACATATTATCCAAATAGAAATTTTAATGAAACAAGTACAACACTGAGTATAGCCATAATAGATATGCAAATATTGGTCTTTTCTTAAAGGTCTCCCTATCTGGTCACATGGATTTTCTTGCCCATGTGGGGGTGAAAGCAGAGAGCATTTATGAGAAGCAGAGAGGGGAAGGGTGGCTGCACAGCCATGGAGAATCAGGTCATCAATTAGATTTTCATTCTCATTTCATGAGAATTCTCCTTTGAACAATGATCACAGGAGAGCTGTGAAATTTGCTCCCTTCCTAATTTCTTCTTGTTATGTGACAGCATCCACCTTTGGTTTGCAGGCAAAAATCCCATCACATTGTAATTAAAAAATTGTGCTCAACTAAACAAATTATAGGTGCAGGGAACCATCCGCATGGATGGTGAGTCATCCAATGGATACAAAATAATTAAAATTTTTTTAAAAAATCAAGCCCACCAGAATGGTGTCTCCCAAGGCTCCCAGCCCCAAAAGACCAAAACTGCATTTTGCTTATTTTAAAGCTCAAAGGCGCTGGAAAGCGAACGGAAGGCGGTAACTTGGCCTAGATTCATGCACAGAGTACAAAGGTTGGGAAATAGGAGGGTTGAAAAGCAATCAGAGTCACCAGCTGAGAGAAGTGTAAAATAACAGCTTAAAATCAGGAGCTTCAAAATAAAAGTCAAATAAAAAAGATCTGCTGAAAATAGCCACAAATGTGTGATCTGAAATCACGTTGTCTCTGATTTCTGTACTAACAGAAGTACAACACTGATTAATTTTCCCAACGTTCACTTCCAAATGTTTATGATTCCTTCACACACCAGACTTTCCAGACATTTCTTAACCAGGCACTGAGACCCTCTTGCCATTTGTGGACACCCTGATCTCTGGTGACTCTCCTGGTGACGTTGCTCATTCCTCCTCTTTGGACAGGGCCTGGGCTGGGCTTCCTGTGTCTATCCCTTGCTGTTCCTCCATCCTCTCTCTGCTGACTCACAAATCTGCCTCCCCAGGCCTGCCCCACACACATAAATCTCCCCAGCACATCACCCAGCATAACCCCCCTGCCAGCTCAAGGGCAACCTGCACAAAATTGAGCACATTATTTCCCATACCCTCCACCCTCCCCCTTCTTGCCTTTCTCCATTATTTTCTTAATTTCTCCTCCCTCCCTGCTCCCTCCCTTTCTCCCAGGCCAGCACTGTCAGCACTACCTTTTATTCCTCTGCCACTTCCTTCTCACACATCATCCGACAAGATTTAGTGAACTCTCTTCTCCATAATATTTGACCCTTTATTTCAGTTCAACCAACTGAAATTTTGCCTAAGCCCTTTTCCTCTTCACAGCTTTACCCTTCTACATCTTCAGCCTCCTCCCCACTCCAGGATGTTTAAGATCCCTGATGTCTCCCTCTCCAGCTGATCAGCCAGAACTTTGTATATTCTCTATCAAAGGCCACCACAGGCAGCCCTTCCAAGGGCAGATTGCAATCATGAGACAAGGTGTGCAGGGAAGGAAGAGACTGGGTCTCAAAAATGCAGGATAAAAGGGAGATGCCATAGGGTCAATCAAGCCTTTCATTTCTTTGGTTATTTTTACAGGATCCTGAATAGAAAACATGTAATTGCAAGGTCAGAGAACATGTTTTGTATTGGACTAATTCACTTCTTGGTTTTCCTTTCAGGATGAAAAACATAAGATCTACTTTGGTTTGATACACACCAAATTCATTTCCTCCAGATTTACTCTTTGGTTGGGAAATTGAAAAACAAATCCTCAGCCCATCAGATAAAAGCTGATGTGTTTTGCTCCCACTCCTCACAAAGAACAGTTTCAGGTGCTCCCACTCCTCTCAATAGTAAAAAGAAGACTTTTTTTTTCACAGTTCTGTCTGGATCCCTTCCAAGTGTTTCTCATTTTTCAGTCTTTCTCTGAAAAATGAAAAAAGGACCCTCTGCAGGAAATGATTCTGTAACCTTTCCTTTGAGTCCCTTCCCAACACAGTCAGTTCACTGAATTTCTGTGCTCTTTGTATTTCCCGATAGGAAATGGTTTGGAGTTCCACATTCCCCTTAAGTGCCCTATGAATTCCTTCTCCTTACTCAGGATGTTGAGCTGAGTCCTGAGCAAACTACCTCAACCTGCCTTAGGAACCATCCTTAGGAAATTTTCAAAATAAAGCAAAAAGCAAAAAAAGAATCTATTGCATTTGCCCATGAAGGAACAACACCCAAAATCACAATTCTGCACATCCCCATAAGCCTGCAACAACTCCACACCCAGGAGGTTTCCTGATGTACTTAATGTCTCTCCAGAGACAGAGGCACTCTGGCCATGTCCAGGGGATATCCTGTGACATCCCCATGCTGGCACTGGGGTTGATGGGGATCCACTGCTGAGCACGGGACGATGTATGAAAACAAGCTATTAATGCAACCAGCTTTGAAGCCTTTTTGGCTCTGGGGAAAAGCAACAAGCCTTTACCAGCCTCTCCAGAAGCATCAGCAAAGGGAGAAGCCCCTGTCCCCACAAAAGAGAAATAATTCTGTCTGGTCAGGCAGGAGCAGCGCTGACAGCAGGGAAGCAAAGCGAGCTGGGTGTTCCCCAGCCATTGTTCCACACGTTCCCAGATCCTGCACGGGTCACAGAGCAGAAATGAAGATGTTTTGCTGAGACAGGTGCAGGCACTGCTGTGATTAATCAAGCCATAATTAGGGACCTGTCGGCAGGCACTAAATATATGTTCTAGGGCTTCAACCCTCTTAGAAATCTGGGGATGGAAAACTTGCCAGGCAGGAAATTTATAAAAAACAGTGAATCTTTGGATGATGAATGTGTACAAGAAGGGAAACTTTTACCAGCCTATGATAATGACAAGTCTCTGTATTGTTTCACATCTATACTTTTTTTTCTTCCAATTTCTTTGAATTTATTCAAGTGTTTTAGTACCAACTGACTATATTTAACGGATAAATCCTACTCCCTCCTCAGCGAAACAGGCCCAGTTTCAGCATCTACAGAGGAGTTCTGGTTTTTCTGTTTTACAGTGAGCCACGGACCTGCAAATCCGTGGGACATGGTGTTCAGACACACTCTGAGACCAAAATGGGTCTCTTCTGCCACACCTGTTTGCATCTGTAGAGGTAAAACACCTCCCTTTGACAGTGAGCAAGGGTAGAAGTTTAGTGGCATTTTCTAATTTCCACATGAATTAGCCAAAGTCAAGGCTCAGATACTTATTTCTATGCAAATGCACCCCATCTCCCTGGGGCTGAAGTGATCAGCACCCCCTGAGGAAATTCATGGGGTTTGGGGGAAGAAAGGCACGTAAATCTTGCTCAGACTTGAGAAGTACCATGAGACAGGTCCAGGGGAAGGCCAGCAAACAAACCCAGGAGATCTGTGCCGGTTAGTGCTGCCTGTTCACATACAGCCACCACGGACCTGATGCCACTGGTTTGCAGCCACTCCTCTCCCAGATTTTAAATCTCCACATGAATATTCTCCTCTCTGACATTTCTACCTCTGTATGAACCAGCTCCTTTCCCTTGTAAGACATTTCCTTGGGCCTGCTCTGAGATACAAACACACCTCGGTCACAGCAGCTCCCGAATGAACCGTCAATAGCAGGAAGGTGCAGGATGAGGAAGGTTATTGCTCAACAACCTGCTCAGCCATCCACCTTCTCAGGGGGTCCTAGCAGAATTCACATTTAGCATTTTATCTCTGGATATTGGTTTGAGGAAGACAAAGCACTGAGTGTCTGACTGAGCCCAGTGTTATTAAATGCGAGGGGAAGCCATCTAATGTCTGTTTAATTGTAGCTGCCTTTGGTGAGTAATATTGATGATTAATCAATTGACCAAAGGGGACACGCTGAGAAGGGGAATCAGGCTGAATCAATGTGCAGGAGAGGATGGGAAGTAAGATGGACTCTGAATCAATGGTGTTGCCACTTGCTCAGTTAGGCTGGAGATTGGGATGTGCCCTCTGCACGAGCTCACGAGCAATGCAAGGAGGTTGCTTCACAACAAAGACATTTCACTGCTTTTTATTTATATTGATTTCCCAGTGAAGTGTGTCTTGGCATTAGGGATTCCCACAGAGCAAGGAAGAAAGATCAGCTGCTTTCCTCAGAGGGTCAAGAAATCCTGAGTGATGAATCTTGTCTTCCCAGAAAAAGAGACAGAAGCAGAGGTTTGGCTCTATGTCGCCTGCTAGAAAGGAAGAACTGAAAGTGCCATTAAATGGGAGGAAAATATAAAATTATCTGAAACTGAAAAGCTGTGACTAGAAGAGAGTAACACGTAAAAACAATCTGAGCCAAAAAAATGATTGATGAGGTCAGTGCTCACAAAGGGAGTATTATTTGCTATGGTGAAAATTATTTTTGTATTTATTTAGGGCTTTGTACCTCTGACAAGTGCGTTCTATAGACACCAAAACATCACAGGCATAAGAGCTTTCCTCTCACCTGCTCCCAGCCAAGAAACAAATCGCTGAGCAGAGCTGGAAGAAGTGCTGGCCTCTGCTGGAAGCAATTCCCGTGGCTCAGCTGGGTCAGAGTCCCGGAGCCAATGCCTGAAATCCTGTCCTGGTGCCAAAGCAGGAGGGAAGTGGCTCTGCTGGGCTGCACTGCAAATCTCGACTGTTGGGTACTAACCCCAAAGCACTACACGGCTCTGGAGTGGTTTCAAGACATTTCCTTCTTTCTTACTGATGGACAAATTCGATTAAACACGGGATAAATGGCAAAACTAAGAGTAGCCCAGGCAGCCAAGCTCCCAGAAAGGATCCAAACAGGCACTGCCAGTCCCTGCAGCCCCAGTAACATCGATAAATCATTCAGATAATGTTCCAGGTGAAGCCACATTGAACTCTTGCTGCTTTCCTGTGCAAGCCTTGGCCGGTGTGAAGGAGAACGTGTGGTACAGCCCAGGTCAGACAGGCCTGTGAGCAGCTGTGCTTCCCTGAGCAACCCATGAGAATAAGGAGAAAGGCTGGGGACTTTTCCCAGATTCTCTGGGTAATCCTTGTAACTTAAATCTTGCAGAGTTGGTGTTCATGCCCCATTAGTGCTACATGGAATAATTCCCCACATCAGGATGTGGTAATAGGCACTAAACTTCACCCTTTGAGCTGTTTGTGAATGTCATTCCACAGCCACCTATCCCACGCACTGGAACAAATGAATATGGATATTTTTCTCTCTTTTTTTGTTTCCCATCTGCATGAACATATGCCATGTACACTGATTCCAAAAGATCAGACCAGGGTCTATAGTCCACATGCTAAAATTCGTAATAAAATATGCATGACCAAACCTTGCAGAGGAAATCACACTTCAACCCAGGAAAAGAACCCTCCTTTTTAATGAGGGTTTAATTAATGTCAGATGGGCTCAGTTGGTAACATTCCTGCCTCTGGTGTAGAAGGTCATGGTTTTGAGCCCTACATTAGGCTCTGGGCTCATAACCAATGCTGACACTGCAATGTACTTCTGCTACACTGTTAGAGGTTCTGACCTTCAAACGAGGTGTTTAAACTGAGATCCCTCCTGGTAGTCTCTGGTGGTTCTTCCAGCTGGAAGCTAAAGATGTCCTGGCACTTTTTAAGCAGCCCAGGGAATAGCCCTTGCATCCTAACTTACCCTTGCTGAATAAAGTAGGTTATTATATACAAAGCTGCAACTCTCAGCCATTGCTGACAGTTGACAACACCCACTAATGAGCCTGTTCTGTTTATTTATGTGCTGACTTCACTCATCACCCAGGGAAAGCTGCTTTGTCACAAAATGGTGAAGGACTTTTGCTCTGTGCTCGAAGAAATAGAGGGAAGACATTAAAATAACATTAAAAGGGTTGATTTCCAAAATGAAAATGCCCTGTGTATTTTCCAAGAAAAATGGTACCACTTTAGAAAAGGTATTTTAGGCAAGGAGAGATAGAGGAGATGAGAAAAAAAATGTGAGGCTTAGGAAGTAGGTAACAGCTGTTTCAAGATTTCTTGCAAGCTGTAAGTTACAATAAAACCAAAACTGACCTTCAGCAGCAGTAGGGTTAAAAAATCTCAAGGAAATTATTGCTGAAGTAGCAGTCAGATTGGTGTCAGTCTGTGTGATGTGTTAATCAGCTGAGTCATCACACAAGACATCGTATGAGCCCATCTGGAAAGGAAGATCTTTATGATCTGTCCATTCCGACCATCACTTACGATTTAGCACTAAATACCAGAACTGCTCCATTTCCAGCCTTGTCGACCCTTCTCCCCCTGCCCTCCTCCCACCACACACCTTATTTCAGAACCAAAGAAGGTTCTCACTTCAGCTCCAAGGTAACTCTCTTACCTAAATCAAGCCTTTTAACGCAAAATATTAAATTAGTAAGACAGAAAGAGCAAAAGTAAAACCCAGAACTTCATCTTGGTGTTTCCCCTGTGCCCCTCGAGAACATTTGCTGTAACAATTTAAAACTATTAGATATCTAAGCTGCTGATCATTGAATCCTAACAGAGTCTTCCAACCCTGGACCTGACTGTTTGTGCTTCTGGAATCCCTGGTGTCCCCAGTCACTGTGCTGGGGCACAAACAATCCCAGCTGAACATCTTTCAGCTACATCCAACTCTTCCTATTTGCTCAGGCTTGGCTTGGGAGGAAAAGCAAAAGGGATTACAGAGTCAGCTCGTGTACACGGTGCCTCCCACTAAACAACTTGTTGAGAATAATCGAATATAGTGCAACAAGCCAAAGCTTTGATTATCTAGAATCTGGTTTATGTCTGGGTAAATAAAATACAATCAATTCACATACAGAAATTTAATTGGATTTATTTCTAAGACATCCTACCTCCTGCCTTTTGTTCCCTCTGCTGGGCCCACTGCCACTTGAGCAGAGAAAAATTGAAATGATGCCATCTACCTTTACAAAATTACATCTAAGGTATTTACAGAGGCTCATGTCATGAAGATGGAATACTTTCTTTTATTCTTCAGTAAATCATTTCTGGTCTTCAGGTAACAATTTTAATGTTAGAAAGGCCTGAAAGTAATTTATGTCTCTGAAAACCAGAGGAATTTGAAAAGAAAGTATATTTTTAAAGAAGGTAAGCTCCAGTCCTACACAGCCCAACCTCCCGTGGGGATTCAGTCCCATCGCTTTTGTACAGCTGTGCTCTTCAAGGCTCTGAACTGGGATGATATTCCACTGCTGATAGCATCTGTAAACTCCAGGTAGAGCCGGTCTTGGTGCAGGAAAAATGTTTCTTCCAACCATATTTCCCTTGATTTTATACCCAGCGAGCTGTTGAATCAGCTTCTGAAAGGGCACAAGGTTCAAGCACAGAGCTGAACTCCCTGAACAAGAAACTGCAGTGTCAAATTAGAGAAGAACAATTAACCCTGAACTGTTTAAACTAAATGGGTGGAGTCCAAAGGTGTCAGAGGAACTGAAAGGCAGGTTTGTGCAGCCGCTGTGCCCCTTTGAGCGAGGCCTGCACCCAACAGCCTGGGCAGGATGAGGCCTCTGGCCAGCGGTGAGGGCACCTCGGGGAGATCTCTCTCACCTAATCTTTCAGTCTGACTTTAGCAGGGCAGCAAGTCTAAATGAGTTGCCTGGGGTATTTAGTGAAGAGAAAATAAAGTCCTCCCAGAGCACTTCACAGACTTAAAATGAGAGGAATGAATCATTCTACGTAGCTGTCTCTTTCCTTCCATTGACTCCAGGGGGAATTCAGAAAGGTGAAAGAGCACCTTCATGGCAAGTCTAAAGCCAGCACATGGCCCTGGTCCCACACCAAAGAGAGACCTGGCCTGGCTGGACAGGGATTTGAGCAACTGGCCTCGTGGAAGGCGTCTCTGCTCATGGCAGGGGGTGGAACAAGAGGAACTTTAAGTTCTTCCCAGCCCAAACCATTCAGTGATTCTGTGATAAGGCAGGAAATTTTCAGTAGAAAATGTTGCCTTTTCCTGTGCTCTTTACCACATAATGAATCCAAAGCAGAAATGAAAATGAAATACAGGAAACGACAAGATTCTCAGACTTGGGCACTTGCCCCTTTCAGCAGTGACTGCAGGATTAGAGCTGAAGGGATCACCAGGAGCTCACAGATCTACTTTTATCCTTACAGTGAAGTCTCTTTCAAGAAATGCCACATCCTGCTAAACTCCAGCCAAGATTTCCCAAGGCTTTTTTTTTTTTAAGGCATTGTATCTATAGCAACAGGAACCCAAACAACTCTGTTCCCTACATGACATGGCTTTGTTGGGTGTTCCTTACAGCTGGAATTCAGCTGTGATCAAATGCACAGGTGACAGCTCAGCTGAGGGGGTCTGACACACCCAGCAGGACCCGAGGAAGCTGCAGAGGCACCTGGAGAGATCAGAGCCCTGGGAGCTGTGGGCAACACAGATGGATTTGGGAGTGATGCCAGCCCCAAACAACATGGGGAGGAAATCAATGGCTCTGGCACAAAATGAAGATTAGAAATAGGAGTTTCTTCCTCCATCAAAGTGAGTAACATTAATCCTTTTTAGTGTGTTCTTTTGTAGAAGTGTGCTCTGGCTTTCAATGAGAGTGGTTGCTGCTACAGGGAGGTGCAAAGGAGTGTATCTTTGGTGAAAATGGGTAAATGGTTCTACAATCTCTGCCTTGGTGACTTCTTCTGAAGGTCACTGTCCTCACCCTACTGTCCTGGCTCCCTGGCACTACCCCAGCAGTGAACAGGGCAGTGCCTTGTGTTCATCTCTTGGGAAAAGATATTTATACAGGTATTGATTGAGCAGGCAGACTGATGGTAGTGAGCTGCTTTTACAGTGTGGCTCACGAGCATGACAGTGAAATCTTCTTTATTCCTCCTCATCACCTCTGTCAGTGCATTTTAAAGCAAAGTTACAAGGTTTAGCATTTGATCACTGCAGTGTGTTCAGCATCTACACACTAAAATAAAAACACGAATATTCTAAAGCATTTAGAATAAACAAACCCACAAAAGTAACTTTATCCCTCAACCACTCATTGATATCATGGAACAAACCAAAGGTTTGCCGTGAGAACACGGCAAAGGCTGAAGGGACTTTTCTCTGCAAGTTGTGGTCACCTCTAGACAGGTTTCCTCCCTGCCTTTGCAAAAGTGCTCCAGTGGGAGTGTAGCACCAAAGGCTGCAGCACTCGGAAGAGCTTTGGTAGCGTGACAGTCTCTTACCACTGTGATCAACTGTCAATCAATCAGAAGTTTATTGGCACTCAGCTACAGTGGGAGGCACCAGGAGACACAAAGTCCCCACATCCCTTTTGCCTCTTGTTCTCACAATGCAAAGGAAGTCACAGACACCAAGGCCCAAGAGTAAATCCTAAACTGTACTAATCATCATTTGGATTCAATTTTAAAACTGCAATTTCAAGAAGAATTTATCTATGTTTCTGTTAAAGAAAAAGAAAAGAGTAAAATATCTGGGTAACATGATGATTGTTTTTAATTAATTTTTCCTTTTGTCTGTGTGGGAGAAACCTGAAAATTCAACTATTCATCTGGTCCCAGCTTTCAGAACACAAGCCCCTCCCCAAGAGCTTTAATCTGGAGTCTGGTGTCAGCCCAGAGACACAAAAATATTCAAAAGATTCTTTCACACTCTTCTTCAGAAATCTGGACCCTGAAGAGCAGGTAAACTCTGCAGAACAGGCCAGATGAGACTCTACAGAACATCCTGAATCTAATGCAGCAAATAACACCAAACTGCTCATAACTGACACATTAAAGTCCTGTTGTGGTGTGATTAATTTATTCTGCATTCATACTTGTATCTAATTAAAACAACTTCCACTGATAAATAATTCCTTCACTCCAGTGAAGGGAAGGACAGGTGTGGCCCATGTCCCCATTACCTAAATTGTCCTGGAGATGAGTTTTAATTTGCCATAAATCCTTTATGCTGCATCCTTTACTACTGTATTATTAATTTTCTAGCAAAATGCAAGGCAAGTAATTTCACATGGGAAAAGACAGTGGATGGATATTAGCAGGGATTTTTTTCCTTTTCCAATCAGCCCTTGGGCTTTTCTGGAAGCATTTACTGAGGACAGTGATAAGTTCTCCAAGAAGTAGGTAGGAAAGAATTTCCATCTATTGGGAAATACTTCAAGATTTTTTAGTTTTGCCAATCCAGATAACAAGAAAAAATCAAGACGTGAGTTGTACAAGGGAATAAATTCCCTCTCATCCCTGGGAAACACTTCATTTAGATTTCAAATATTCTTACTTCAATGAGAACTCCAAGAGGAGTCATCATTTCACACTAAAAAACCTCCAAAACTATTCATTTTCAAAAGTATTGTATACTCACAGTTTTGTGGTTCTCCTCAAAACTTCACTCTAAAACCAACTATGCTGTAACTTACAGCCGATTCAAACCCTTCCACTTTGCTGAATTTTTGCATTATTGTGAAAATACAGAAGCCTTTAGGGTGATTTTCTGATGTCAATCATCCCTTGATGTTCCCCTAAACTCACCAACAACTTGAACTTTTTGCTCTGTTCTTCCTCAAAGAATTGAACTCTGAAAATCTAGAGATTATTGGACAGCTCACAGCAGAACAGAACCTCTAGCTGAATGTGCCCCTGGGCAGGAAAGTGATTCCCTTTCTCCAGGAGAAAGTTCTTGATTTAATATTAATTTTTCCTGACAAAAAGCATGTTAGACCTGGCTCAAAGCTCACTGAAGTTATTTAGAATGGGTTTATCTGATTATCAGGGCCTAAACAGACTTCCTGCTAATAAAGTGAAATAAAATAAATCCTGATGTTTCCTAACAAACCAGGAACCTTCGGTGATGTAGTTTGGAAAATGTGTTATAATTTAGGCCTTACAAAGCACTGTCAGACCTGGTGTTTCCCCTGCCCTGCTTAGATTCCTCTGGAAAGCCTGTCCTGAGGAGCTTTCAGAATTGTTGGTTAGGGTTAGACTCTGGAAAGCCTGTCCTGAGGAGCTTTCAGAATTGTTGGTTAGGGTTAGACTCTGGAAAGCCTGTCCTGAGGAGCTTTGCCTCCCCTCAACAGTGTGTCCCATAGTCCATCCCTGGAACACTCGGCACATCTGAGCCACGCTGCCTTTGGAAGCAGACAGGAAATAAAGAGATAATAAAAACACTGCCCAGTAAAGTCCTCCAGGATCCTGCTCCAGCCCTGCTGAAATTCCTTCCCTTTGAGCTAAGGGTGCAGGTCTCCTGGAAGATCTTTTCAGAATAACTGACAAGAACAAAGCCCACAATTATTAACCTTTCCACTTGTTCCCATAGTTTATTGTGACAAGACAATGCAATAAGCTTGAAGGTAATCAAAAAGCAATTTTGTAGTAGTGAGCTTAAAATGACAAACCTTTCCTTTTCTAAATAAATCACCATTATTCCCACATGGTCCGTGCCTGACAAGTTTGTTTCCTTAGTAACAGAGTACTTAAACAGGGTTTGTGTGCCAAGATTATACCTTGAGCCACAGAAGTGAAAGAGGAGACAAGAGGACAAATTGTGCTCCACCCACCCGGGTCTGTGATTTCCAGATTTATCAGGTGGGTAAGGACAGAGCCTCTTCCCTCTGTGCATTTTGTGCAGTCTGTGCACTCCGAGTGGTTTCAGACTCCCGAGCCTAAACTGAGTGTAACAGTCCCTGATGTTTGTTCAATAGCTCACCTGATGCTGAGGTCAGCTGTCTTATGAATTATTGAGCACGTTAACAGTGTTAGGACCACAATATAAATAAAGGGGATGTGCCAGGCAGGGAGGACATTCTGGGTGTCTGGCTCAGAGACAAAGAGGGAACACGCAAAGACTGATGTGCTCTGGATGCAACCAAGAGCTTTCTGTTTGGTTTCATCAGTAATTAAATGAGTGATTGCTTTGTAATGGTAAATGTGTTTGACTGGCTACACAAACCCTGATGTTATGTGGTATGAGCTCAGGCCAGTGGTGGAGAAAATCCTTCAGCCCACTCTGTCAGTGCCTAATGAATTCCCAGCTTTTTCCCACCATATGGAGGGAAATCAAGTAAACTCGAGCTTGCCCTGTAATTAAAGGAGCACAGCTATTTTAGCTACAAGTTGGTGCAAAGCAGATTAATTTTAAGTCTTTTGGCAGTTTTAAAAATATATTTCCCCCATGGTCAGCTGATGATGAGCAGGTGCCCTGAGAGGCTCTACACAACCAGCATGTTGGTAACCCTAAAACAGAAAGGATAAACCTTACGATTTTCCCAGCCCTACATCCAGCCACTGACACACGAGGAGTCAATGTCCATGGACACAATGTCCATGTGTACCCCAAATCCTTCCCTTCTGACCTGACCGAGTCACCAGCTGCCCCAAAGAGCCAAGTCAGAGCAGTTTGGCAGGTGCCAAGTAACTTCCCAAGGAATATTTCTGCTGCTTGCATCAACACCGACGCTAGAAAGGCAGTGTTGTTAATTGTAAGTAGTAGAGGCAAAGATTATTTCTGCAGAGAAATTATCTGCATGAGTTCAAGCCCAGATTCAAAACTTAATTTCAAATAAAGCTGGTGAGGTTGTAATGATGATGAATTATCTCTATTGTTTATAAGTAAATTTTCTCAGCCTATGTAGATGGAGGTCTGTAAATGAATATTAAACTTGTGATTTATAAAAGACTAAGGCAATAGATATTCCAGCAGACACAGCTTATTTTAGATTTCAATCAAAATCAACAGACTCCAACATTCATTATGGCTTGAAGTAATATTCATCAACACTTCAAAATGACCAGGATGAGCAGAATTTTCTCATTTCCTTCCAGCTCCCAGCAGCCATCCAGCTTGCTCACAGGTTTGAACAGCTCCTCAGGATCACAACATTTGCTTTTACGATCAGAAATGTTGTAAATGCTCCAGGCCAAGAGACAAGCAGATGGGTGATGCTGACGGTCACCTGATGGTGTTATTGCAATGAATGAGGGGAGGAACACTGATGGATAATTTACTCTTGAGGAGAGAACTCTGCCCTCCACCAAAGTCACCTGAAATGCAGAGATGAGAAGGATTTGGGTGATTCACTTCTGTTCAATCAGGAGTTTTCTCACAGTGGCCCAGAAAACAAGGGGACAAACTCCAGGTGAAAGCTGCAGAGCTGGAGCTTTGATTAGCTCCTGAGAAATACCAACAACACGTAGTACAAAACATTTGACTCCTTTAGTTATTGGCTTTCAAATGGTGACACAACAACTGAGGGTCACCATGGGAGACCTCAGAAGTCTTTCCCTCTTGCCTCTTTCAGTGTAAACAACATCCAGTGTTGAGCTGAGGGATGAAAATCAAGGCAGAGTTTTGCTAGTTAAACAATTTACCTCTGTGCATGGGGAATAATGAGCCCTATTCCTCTAACTCTGGAAATTAGGCTGTCTTTTTTTTAAATTTACTGAAATATAAAACTTGCTGAAACTAAATTACCAGCTTAATAACGTATTTGCCCGAACATTCTTGGATGAAACATCAATTTGGAAGAGGCGCCAGATTAGATTCATCAGAAAACATGTTGCAGAGTAATTTAGAAAATATTAAAATGTCAACTTCTCGCCAATCCTCCCTCTGAAAGGCAGGAGAAGATATTGTTCAGCTCAATAATTCTATAGCTCTGTTTTCTTTTTCCTCCCCCCACATTATGTTCTTTTCTAATTGTCTCCTGACACAGGAAAGGAGGAGAATGATCCATTATTAAATGTTTTTGCAGAGCGTTTTCTCTTTACCCTCTCAGATCAGGAGTGAAACTTTCCCTATAAGTACAAATTCCACCTTCCCAAATCACGTGCAGAGATTAAATTCTGCTGTTCTACACACTCAGAGGAACCCACCAAAGTCAATAATGGTTGAACAGTTTTTAAGAAATAACATTTTGATCTTCCATCTGTGACAACCCAAAGTCCAGCAGGTCTTTCAGTAAGGAAGTAGCATTTTGCATTACAGGGCTGAAGTGAATTATTTGCAATAAAATTTCCTGTTTGCACCAACTGCAAGCACTGCAGTGCAGATTCACGCTTTCCCCACTGGCAATTTGCATTAGCAATAATCAGATGAAAAAGCACAAGGCTGCAAAAATGACATTTCCTTCTGCACTTACGAAATCAAGTGTGCAAAGGTATTTCCTGATACTTTGAAAAGATTTAGTCACATCTGTGATAGTCAAAGGTACCTGCAAATGACATGTTTAACCTGTGGTTTAGAATGTTTTTTTCATTAACATTGATTTACTTCTTTATAATATTTTAAGGGGCAGGTTAAACTGAATCTTGCTGCCAGGTTACTATTTGTCACTCTTCCACAGTTGTCCTGGAACGAGATGATATTTAAGGTCCCTTCCAACCCCAACCACTCTGGAATTCTGTGGCACTGACTAAGCCTACTCTCACTTCACTGACAAATCCTGGAAAGATTCTGACTCTAGGAATAAAGTACTTTTTTATCACAACCCATTTGTGCCCTTCTGGCACTGGCAGTGCCCTTCCTTAATCTGGACTCCAAAATTTAGTCTGGACTGGACTGAACTAAACTTGCATGATGGACAGCCCCCATCGCTCCTCCCACCCCTCAGGTCCATCCCACCTCATGGGTCCCAGCCCTGGAGCAGGGACACAGGGCTGCTGAGAGCCTCCTCTGCTCTGGGACAGCCTCACCTCTGCCCTGGGCACATCCTGCTGCTAAAAAAAAGCAAGAAAAGGCAGCAGCCTGCTTTTAGGACACCCTTTGGGGTGCCAAAAGGTCTGTACTGAAAACCACTTGCACAGAAGGAAGATTTATTGCCTGTATTTGGGCCTTTGAACACTCAGTTGCCAAGTGGGAACTTCAGCATCCCATGGTGGGTTTTGTGGGCCCCTGTGGCAGGAGCCTCTCCAGTCAGTGGGGAATAAACTGCCTATGACAGAAAACACTCAAAGACTAAACTACTGAAGAACATTCTCTTTGTTTCCTGGCTAGAGAGGGGATAACAACTGGAAGCCTGGATGTCCTGCTCCAGCTCTTGTAAAACCACAGTCACTGTTCTCTGTTTGCCCATGAAGACACCTGAGATCTGCAAAGCTGTGCTTTAGAGCTTCCCAAGAACGAGGGTGTGTGAGAGGAGCTGAAGCCTATGGACAGATCAGTGCCACCAGGTTATTAATTACCTGCTGTCTGTCAGTCTCTTTGTAATGCAATGTGTAAGCTGGCAGTGTTATTAATAAACTCCCAGTTACCATGCTGATGAGCAGTTCAAATGGTCAGAATAAACTCTGCTCGTTGTTCAAATCACTGGGATAAACTGTAAAGTCCTGGAGTAGCATTACTGAGTGCCCCACTGGAGTCAACAGTGTTACAGCCGGAGGTGCTGGTAACATGTCCCAAATGCAGCTGATATGGTGGTGTCCATCCGAGTCTGCAGAGACGCTGATGTGAACATCCACAGCTTCCAGACTTGCTCATTTGGAGGCTCATCAAGAGGATGAGCACACCCACGGCAGAGCACTGACAGCCCCATCCACAGGGATTATTGTCGGCCAGTGGGGTAATTGCTGGGTCTCCCTGCAGCTCAGTGAGTGCTGCAAGGCCGCCTCTGCCAGGGAGCAGTGCAGGCTTTGGAGGGCTGAATCACTGCAGAGACNTGCCTCTGCCAGGGAGCAGTGCAGCAGGGAAGGACCAAACAGACTTTGGAGGGCTGAATCACTGCAGAGACTGAGCCCACAGAGTCCCTGATGCCCTGAATTGCTTTAGTAATCACTTTAGGCCCAACTGCTTTTAGTGAGTACTTGAGCCTCCTGTGCCAGCAGTTCTTACGCAGATATACAATTTTAGATTAATTTCTTGATTAGAAGCTCATAGTTATCCAAGTCCTTTGCTCATCAGTAGTGTGACATTCACAATCTGCCAACACACCACTCTGGGAGATTAAGTAGAATAGATTTTAAATGGTATGTTATTGACATTTCAATTATTTAAGCTTCAGTAGAAAGTGACCAGATGAGGTTTAGATTATATGATTCGTCTCAGAGAAAAGTTCTGCTGGAAAGGATCAGATGAAAAGAAGGTGTAAAGGGTGGCTCAGGTATCTTAGATCATAGACAAGGTGGGGAGATTTGCTAAGGGAATGGGTCTGAAAGTGCTTCACTGAATAGTCAAAGGATTTTGATTTTCATCTGCTGTGGAAACCTTTCCATTTCCAGGTGCAGACACTGAACCTCTTGACAAGGACTGCAGAGCGGGAAAAAGCAGTCAAGTATTTGGGGGCTTTGTATTAATAATTATACTAATTAAAACTGTCACCGGTAAGCACTGAAAACACAATGGCCAGAATGTTCAGCCATGGGTGTTTTAATACAGACATTTAACTCCAAATGCAGCCACAGGGGACTCTGTCTTAGCTGAGCATCTCTGGTTTCCACGGGGCTGATCTAAAGAACTCCAATAATCATCTCATTTCTGAACGAGACTTGTCTTTTTAAGAAAACACTTCAGCACCTGCTTAAGTGCTGATGTAAACTGGGACATTATTTGGGAAATCAAGCAGAGTTTGATGCCTAATTTAAACACACAAGTTAAAACACTTTGGCATGAATTTTACATTTCTGCAAAGGCATTCTCTCGCATAAACAACAAATCAGACGTTTTCCTTACACTGTAACCCTCCAGCCAAAGTGTGAAGATGAGGATATTCCCTTCAATTTTTAAAGAATTGAGGCACATGAACTGCCAGACTAAGAAGAATGCTCCGCCAAGAAAAAGCAAAAGATTTCCCAAATTTTATTCCTGGGGAAAAGGTTTGTCATGCCACCTGAAGCCATGAAAAGAAAACAGTAAATATAATGCAGCATTAACACCCATCAGGCAGCATGTTTATAGGCAATTGTCTGCTTCACACACCTTGAGCTGTATAATGAGACACGGGGAGTTTTACTACCTGTGAAGTAGAGCAATCATCCTCAAATGAGCTGCCTGGGAAGTATTATTGCTGTTATGAAATGGAATTTATATGTAAAAATAACAAAACAGATTTGAGTATTAAGTAGGTCCTTGTTGACATGACTGGAAACAATGGAAGCCAACGAAAAATTGCCTGTGATTTATCACAAAAGAGAGTGAGATCTAAGAAACCACTTTTTCACTCTTCTACAGACCCCGAAACATTTCTTTTTTAACTTGAACGTTCATTTATTCATCACCCTTAGGGCACCCTGAAGTTTCCGTTAGTAGCTAATTGCAAACTTGCCCCTACCTCAAAATTAGAAAATTCCTCTTTGGCCTGAGCTCAAAGTGAATTTTTAGAAGCCTTAGGACAGGGTTCACAAAGCAGCCTGAGAGTCCAAGGGCAGTGCAGAAAGGTCACGCCATGCCCCCATCTGGAGAGCCAGAAACAGGCTCAGCAAGGAACAGTCTGTGTGTGACAAACCTGCAGCTCAGACGTGGAAAAACTGCTCCTCTCCTTCCCCTTTTCCCTTGGTCTTCCTCTCCTGTTACTCCACTGCAAGAGAAAGCCCAGACACATGGAATGATTCACCAGTGGTTAACTGCCATGTAAAGATCAGGAAAAGGAAGTCCTTTTCCTGCAAAATCTCCCCTTTGAAAACACAAAGAAACAACATTTGCGGTTGGACTGAGTAATGGATGTTGGTTCCATCTCCTCTTTGCTGAGTGCACTGCAGAGAGCACAACTAAGAAGGGCACCTCTACCTGCAGAGAAGCAGGTGAGTAAATATGAAACCATTTTGCCCCACATGTGGCACTCTGCACAATTACAGCTTTTCTTTGCAGGAGCAGAAGAGGAACCCGAGTGTTCTGTGAGCTGGGCCAGCTGTCGCATGTGAAGGTCTCACACACGCAACCCAGAGGATTTGTTCTCCTAAACAAACTTGCAATCATCTGTCTTTTTAAATATAACTCCTGTGACACACAGAGGAAAATCAGGAAGCGATGCTGAAAGCTTTCCATGCTCTATTAATTTTATTATGTAAATCCACTCCCCAATTGATATTTTCATTCAAAACCAGCACAAGATCCGTCATTATTCCTGCATGTAAGGGGAAGCAAAACAAGTAGCATTCAAGCAAGTGCTCTCATTTGGATTATTATTTTAATACAGCATTATTGTCTGTAGGTAATTTTTAAAGCATGTTTGCACAGCAATTCGAGGCTGCTCCTTCCCAGAGACTACTTAGCTTTGTCAATATTTATTACTATTGCTTTTGTAAATACAAGAGAAAGCAGAAATGTTTGACTTGAACCTAATAAGCAGATTTTGAGCAATGGACAACATTGGTTTTTGAGTTATCTGTCTCCATCTCTAATAACACAGGAACAAAGGGAAAGCAGGAGTCACAAAACCCAAAATTCCATGGAAACACATGCAAAGGCATCCTCAGTGTTTGAACATCAGTTCTGCTGTATTAAATAGTGGGTTAAAAACAGCTTTTAGTGTAGTTAGTCACACACTCAGCCAGTCCTATGGATATATAGACAAATTTATGTATTTCCTTTAACTGCTACATTCCTTAAATACTCAGAAGGAGTGTTCCACACTGTCTATGGACTGTACTTGGTCTAAAGGCCAAACCCAGGGTTTGACTCTGCTGTGGATACTGGAGCTCAGATAAACCCACACAGCCATACACAAGAGGTTAATCAGAACAGCCGATAAATCAAACCAACAGAAACTCTTTTTTCCCTACAGAAACATATTAGTTGTGTTTTCTCCAAAGTGTTATCAAATTGTGATTTATGGTACAGAAGCACCAAAGTGCTTTCAGGTAAAATTTTTGACTAAACACTCCAAACACAGAGCAGGAATTAATCCCCACAGCAAAGCACTTCAAGGCAAAAAGATCCAGCAACAGTGGGGAAATCAGAGCAACACCAGGGGGATGTGATTTGCTCCAGATGTGGGTGTGGAACAGACCCACACCCCAGTTCTGTGTGCTCTTTGTGACAACTTGGGGATTCAAAGTATAACTTCTGAATCCTGTTCGACAGTTTAGAACTCTTACAGATTTACTGATTTATCTCACAGATTTACCATTCCCTGGGGGATTTCCCGGTACCTGCCACACTGCCGAGGCTCTGAGGGCACTAAAGTCCTTATGGCCCTGACCAGCCTCACCTGAGCCTTCCACCCTCACCCAGAAGACCACAGGCTATTTGAGCTCCTTCCTGAAAGGGGCTGGAGGGTCACTGGTTTCTGCTGTAGTTTTGGTTATGCCTGGTCTTGGTCCTCCTTGACCCAGACCAAATTCCTGGCTTGAGCTTGGCCTAGCCTCATCAATGTGGGTCTATGTGGCAGGTGCTGATCCTGACCTGGATTCATGCCCTGGCTTGATTTCAGACCTGTTTTGTCACCACACCACCTCATGATCTGGACTCCTAATTGGACCTTTGGGTGTGTCCTATTTGCCTGGCACAGGTCCTGTGGAATGTGGGCCAGGCTGGTGGAGACCCTGCCCAGCTGTTTCTGACTCCCAGGAGCTTCTCCTGTGCCCTGACAGAGCAGGTAAAAATGCTGTAAAGTAATGCATTAATGAAGATATTAATGACATGTGTTCATGTGGAGGTATTTTTAACAAAAGATTGGCTGAAACCAAGACCAGGGGGTTTTGTTTGTATCCTCGCAGGATGGAATAGGAGTTGGGAAAATGGGAAACTTCAACTCCCGAGCCAAGCAAACAAAATTCACTGCCTCCAATGCTGGCATTGCCATGTAGGAACCTCACAGCACAGGGGTTTGGAGCTGCTGAGCCACACAGGAGGTGTTTGAGGACAAACCTGAAAAATTTCATATTCTATGTGGGAAATTAAAGGTTGTTTCAAGGCTGAATCAGGAGCACAAAAAGCAAGGGCTGAGGCAAAGTCAGAATTTGACATTCACCCTCTTGACACGGTCACTCCCTTTTCAAGATCCATTATACATTCTCTGTCACTGAACAAAATTCTGGTGTGGAATGTTTTTAAAAATCATGTGTCCCTCTTTAGTCCGAGGGAACTCAACTCTACCACATTTTTCACAGTTCTGTTTTCAGCCAGTTTTGAATAGAGCTTAGTTGCTTATAGCTGTATTTTGCTTATTTTTAACTGTTATGAGCATGTTCTGGGTGTCTGGATTTTATGGCTCAATTATTTTCCTATGAACAACTACAACAGGGTCCCTGTTTTACCAAAGGGGAAAAAAAAAAAAGGGCAAGTAAATTTTCCAATTATCAAGGCAATGTAGCACTTGTGTATTTCATTATGAAGCTGTTAACAAAAATGCTACATTTTCATTAGCTCCAAAGCTATTTATCCCTAATGAGTTCTAAAAGACTAAAGGCAAAATTCTGCTTTGTTATACCAGTCTAAATCTGTCATCCATCCGAGCGCCTCTGGATTTATATTGGTGTCACTGAGAGCAGAATTTGGCCTGAACTCTCTTGGGTTTGACTTTGTAAACTATTTCTACTTTAAAAAACGTTGTTATTCACCAATCAGTAACAGTAATACTGTGGGGAAGGAGAAACCAAAGGAACTTCTTCCCCTCATCATTAGATTTAATGGGTCAGAGTGTTACAATAGGTCTGCTCTGCACAGAAAGTTTTGGAGGCAAAGTCGAGTTCTGTTTGCTGGGTTCTTGTTCAGTGACAGGAGTAAGTGTAACCAGGAAGGATCATACTCTTGCTTGCCCCAGTTTTTAAAAACCAGCAGATTGTTGCTAATACATGTTGTTTTCCTATCTCCTGTGATTGATTCCTCTATTCCTTTCATCTACTTTCATCTATGAAAGTATTTGCCATCAGTAAACAAATAATATGTATAAACATAATTAAATACAAAAGAGAAGGGAGATGCCTTGCATTGTATGAATTATCACCTAGGAACACATTAAAATAAGCATGAATAAAACAATGTTTACTGTAAAAGAAGTAGAAACATACAGCTGTATAAACACTTCTCAGTAGTAGTGAAAGTATGATTTCTCTCTCTTCTTTACTTATTTAACTCTATAATCCCATGAGCCACTAAGCCCTGGAGAGTATAAACAGCAGTGGAGTCACTGAGGGCCAGTGTTAATTCACATTACATGGCAAGGTAAAATATTAATTTACAATGAAACGTGGTTTAGCAATCAGTGAGTCCAGTCTGAATATCTGTGGGGAAATTCTATGAATTTAATTTCTAGGGGTAAAAAACCCTTTTCAAGTAGGAGTTGAGAGGAGGTTCCTGTAGTGATGATGACAGTATTGCAAAATGAAGTGTTCCAGCACCTTCCTTCCAAAATATTCTTACCCTCTTGTTTTGCTTGACAAGAACACAAAGTTGCAAGGGACTGATGTGACACCACTAAACAGTGTGTCCCTGTCCACACCTGTGTTTTCCTGTCATTTGGAGGTAAAGCAGCAGTTGGATCCCTCACTGCTGCTGGACTGGAGCTGGTTTGCCTGGAATACACAGGGAGCCTGTGACAAAGCAATGGAATTAACCCAGGGCTCCTGGGTATAGACCTGGGCCTCTGAACTATTTATTCCTCCACTCTCTGGGGTGAAAGGGTGGGAAAGCAAATCTATTTCTTTGATAGTCTCTAAAGGAGAAAAAGTGATCCCAGAACATGGGCTCATGAGGTTATTTGGTCATTTGTGATTCTGGATGCCTTGTCCACTGCAGTTCATGTGTTCCTCTGTCACATGTTTTGAGCCTGTAATGACATTTTTCTTCCTTTTGTTCCCAATTGCTTGTTTCTCCTCTTTTTATCCTCATTACCTCTGCCTTCTGGGGTACAGCCTCTTTTTCTCCCTCTATTTCTCTCTTTTTAGCATGTTTATCACATCTTTGTACCATGTGCCACTGCAGAAGCCAGTGGAGGAAACGTGCCCCTGCTGCTGATGTGTGCAGAGCACATGGAGGATAAACCAGTCCCACCCTTCTCTGCATCCCGAGGACCTGAGCCAGGGATAAAGGAGGATTTGAGTGATTCCTGGCTCTCACAGCTGAGTACCTGCTACCTGTGCACCAAGGTTAGAGGTTCTGGGAGAATTTCCTTTCAAATTCCAAGCGGAAAAAAGTAGATTCAGTGTTCCAGCTAAAGGAACATGATGTTTTCAAAGGCACAGGGTATAAAGCTCAAGCCTTAACTGTTTCCAGGTTGTGATGAATATGAATGTCACAGTGGATTAGCAGATACTCCTTGGAAAGTCTAAGTGATAAGTCAGCCTTGAAAGACAGTCCATGAGCGTGTTACTGAGGGCCTTGTAAGTGAGCAAAAGTACTTTAAAATCCATGTAAAATGTCAATTGTAACAAACAGATTCCAGAACTGCACTTGGGCCTGACATGAACAGTGAAGTTTGGAATCAAAGCACCAAATCAGTTCTTATTTAAGATTGAGGAGATTTGGCCCTGGGCCTCTCAAGGCAAAGACTGGTACAACAACTACTCAGCCCATTAAACTCAGTGGGGAAGGAAGACAAACAATCTAATTTCCCAGTCTCATGTGACCTTTCAAGAGCTTTCATTTCTCTTTCATTTCTTCATCTCTACCCTTAAAACACTTGCATCTGTTCTGCATGGGCTTCCATGGCACTTCATCAATCAGAGGGACTTGTTCCAAAGCATCGTCCCAACCCCTTTTAATTGTGTCTTTTAATTTGTGTCTTTTTACACTTACTTTGCCATTAGACTTGTGGGCCAGAACAACACTCCTTGCACAGGTTGATGAAATGCAACCTACTATTTCCCACCAGGGTCCCTGCACATTTCCTTTAAAAGCTGAGTCCTGTTATTGATATGCCACTGATTTATATCAGGAAGGCTCAACACCCAGATATAATTTATCTTGGCCTAGTGTTTGGAAAATGAAGCATTCAATATTGTGCCCTTTGACAAATGTATATAGGCACCAGATCCCAGAGGTAGCTCTAACAAATGGTTTTATTCTTGCATCATTCTAGAAGTGTCTAAAACCAGCAGCTTCACAGAATTGCTTTTGTAGGTTCACACCAAACAGTCTCTCTGCTTTCAGAGAGAATTAAAACCAAACCTCCCACCCTCACGTTCAAAAGCTGCAGGACTCATTTTTTTAAAAAAAACAAAATAATTTAAAGAAAAGCACTAGCCACCAACACTTCACCTTTAGAGTGAAAGAGTCTGATTGAATTTGTCCCTGGAAATCTTACAGCAGGAGGGGAAGAACACACAATAAAGCCAGGCTTTCCCTTCTGAAGGAATGTTCCATCAAGAAGTGAAAATCTCTTTATTTGCCTCGGATGCAGTCATGTATCTAATCTGCCCATAAATACTGCATGACTCTCTTAGACTGATTTAATGGCAGCTCTATAAATAAAATACCCCCTGACCTGAAGTACCAGCTCTGCTGCTGCCATGAAGGTGCCTGTTGGAGCGGGGGGCAAAGTCCCAGAGCTGCGTCCTTGCCTTGGAGAACAGGCTGTTGACGGCAGAAACTTGGATCCCTCCTTCCCCCAGTGGCTCAGGCTGAGCTGGGAGAGAGTGATCCACGTGGCAGGGCATAATTTGTGAGTTGTTCATGGAATGCTGGCTGCAGACAGATGCACAGGGATTGCCATTGGGATGTTGACATTTACAGCTGGAAGTGTTTTGTGTTTCTGAGGCATTCAGGGCACTGCAGTGACTGTGTGTACATTCCTCCCAGGACTCTGGGCATCTGCTCACCAATGTCTGACTCTTCTGGGCTCCACAACAGGCAGGTGGCAGGGCAGAGACACCCCCATTCCATGGCACCTGGGGGACAGCTTCACCCTTCCCTGCAAAATGGGGTTTTGCAGCAGGTAGCTCCAATCATGATGAGACACAAGAGCAAATGGAGAAACCCTGACAGGAGAACCAGCCCTGCCTGTGTCCTTTCCCAGCCACCTCAGACCTGCACAGGCCCAACCTTTCCCAGAGAACATATTTCCCACACACATATGAGAAAACTGGGCTCCAAGGGTATAAGAAAGAGCAGCCCAGAGAACAGAGTGGGATGAGGAATGGAAGCTGAGCTGTGCAGCACAGCCTCATGTCAGCCACTGCCCTGCTTTGGCATTAGCACGGAATTCTCCCTGCAGCCTCAACACTCCTCTGTGGAGGTGACATCATGATATCAAAATGAAATGAGACGATTTAAATGCAAGACTATGGTGGTGCCAGTACAATGTGAAAATGAAACTTACTCAGTGTAACCCCATAGGGAGCAAGTTACAGTTTGAGAGAGAAATAAAACAATGTAAATGGATGTTACACTGGACTTAAAGAGCCCGCCGAGGCCAGGGGCTGCTGCTGGATTTGTTTGGGCATTCAGCTTAATTTGTGCCATACATCTTGAGCGGGATGCATTGTTTTACTGAATAGCTATTAACTAAAATTAACATGCAGCCAAGGGTGTTAAGTGTTCAGGCAGGCTTTGACCTAAGCTATGAAACGCAAAGACACCACGGAAGTCTGGGAAATGTCACTGAAACAGCTCAAGTGCTACAGAATCTACACAATGCTGAGTATCCTGGTGGAGCAAAGGAAGCTGTTTAGAAGCTCACTGGAAACTAAAATGTGAAAACATAAATGAGAAGGGTGTGCTGGGATTCAGTGTGAATCAAGGCTGGTTCAGGGTAAGGGAAGGGAAAATGCAGTGTCATCATCAAGTATCTGAAGGATGTGCAAGAGCAAAAAGCAAGTTTTAGTCCTTAGGGGAGCTATCAAGGGGTAATGGTGCAAAATTGAGAATAAGAACTGATTACCAGGAACAGTCTTGCATTAGTGAGATCTGCTGGGCTGTGACAGGGTCTCCCCTGGAAACAGCAGATTTCATCTGGATCTCTACTGGGGGTGCTGGGATTGCCAACAGAGTGACGGGCACAGGCTGCAGCTGGCTCAGAACACCCCAGGAATATCACAAACAGGGCTTTGGGGTGGCTGTGCTGCAGGACATGGCCCAGACTCTCCACCAGCCTCTGCGCAGGCCCCATCTCCAGCTGGCAGCAGGACAGAAGCAGGCAGGGCTGGAGCTCACCCTCCCACCACAGTGTCCCCACAGCTCACTGTTTCCAGAGCTGTAATAATAACAAAAATGCAAGCAGACACCAATTCCCCAGATGACCACAGACCTTAAATTAATTAACAAGCAATAGGTCTACAAGACACAAAAAGATTTTATTACAATATTTTTAAGAACCTGAGATTGTTCAGAAGTCTCCCAGGAACTAGACAGGGCACTAACATTTCCCCTCTTCCTGCTAATGACAAAGGGCTGGATGGAGAGAGACACCCCCGAAATTTCCTAGGTCACCCTAATTCTTTTATTGACACACAGTACTGCAGTGACAGAACACAAATGCTCCCAAAGACATATTAGAGTTCCCAAAGCCTATAATGTCAACAAGATTCAGGGACTCTCTAGTCCAAATATCCAGGACTATTTCAGCGTGTCCTTAAAGAGCATTTAATCTGTGAACCATGGCCTTACTACGAAATCCCTGGGAAATTTCAGCTTAGAAATTCATGCAGCCACCACACAATCCCTGCTGTGTTGAGGTTAAATGTATCAGCTACTCATTTAATAAAAACAGAACCCAATTAGTCTAGATTAGGGATCAAAGACATGATATTTTAGAGCAGTTTTTAGGTTACAGGAGAGTAAAATAACATTAACATTGTGTTTGCTGTCCAGCATCATCATTATGAAACTTCTTGACTCCCTGCAAAGAGCCAAGAAGAAAAGCACAAACACTGAACTGGGGAAAAGAAAAAAAAAAAACCACCCACAAACCAAACCAACTCTAAATCTTCAAACATCCAAACTAGTTCTGGCTGAAAATTATCATCCTGACTATACCTGAGAAACTTACTAAAGACTAGAAAAAATGCAACTGAAGGCATAAAACAGACTCAGGAGAGGATATAGATTCACAGATTTCTAGAAGGCAGAAATGTGGAAGGAAAATCAAGACGAAACAATGAGCAACACAAAACTGCATCCTGCAGGTCACACAGTTGTTCGGCATCTGGAAGAGCTCGACAAAAACTCTGCCACTGGGGCAGGGATTGAGCTCAGGTAGTGGAGCTCAGTCCAAGTCTGTAACATGGTTTCTCCGCCTTTCCTGCAGTCCTAAGGAACCACAGCAGATCGTGACTCGAGAGAGAATTCCCAAAATCCGGAGGTGGTGATTGCCAGTGTTCTTGGGTCTCACTGAGGAATCAATATAAAATCTAGAGCTGCAGGCTGGTGCCTCAGTGGCACTTGGAGAGATGAACCTTCCAAGCCCACATGCAGGTCTGAGGCCCAGCCCGCCCCTTCCAGCAGCAGGGCAGCTCCCAGGCACACAAAGCCCATTTCCAAGCCATCCATGGGTCGGACTCTGGGAAGATTCTGATCTCTGGGTGTGTGACAGATACAAATGGTGTGTGCAGGCCCTGTGACAGGCTGCTCCCCTGGTAACTGATGAGCTGGTGTCCTGGGGAGCAGAGCCCATGTATTTAGCAGATGACAGAGCTGCAATGTTGATCGAATCTCTGGGAACAGCAAAGAAAAGCAAATACAGGCTCTACACTAAATGCCCATGATGGATAGATTCGTCTTGCTGTGTGCTGCTCTCATTCCAATGTATTCATTCAAACTACACATGTAATTCAAAATTTTCCTTGAATTTATTCTTGTTTACAGGAACTCTGAAGTACTGTGCTTCCAAGTGTTTGCAAATGACAAAGTACTGCACTCTGCTCCAGGGAAGGATTTGAGTCCATACCCTGAATTAAGTCTATAGCACACTCTTGCCAGCTGCAATAAATAAAGGGTAGGCTCTGATTTGTCCGTGTGACAGTGTAAATCAAGGCAAGCAGAGGGAACAAAGCCCCAGCCACATGGCACCTATGAAATGAGGAGGGGTGGAGAAGGTAGCTCTGCTTTTCCACAAAGCTTTGGCCAAAATCTAATTGGCTTCGAAAGAGAAAAAGCTCAAACCTCCTACTTGGAGGGACATCAGACACTTCACCTTTGTGTTCCACAAACAGTGTGCAAATCCCCACCTTTTACTGACAGAATTAATCACAATACTGAGTTTTTTAAAAACATGTTTGTACTAAAGGAGAGAATTCTGCAAAATTTTAAATTTCCTAGGTGACTAGTTTTGGGTCTTTGAAGCCCTCCTGTGAAGATGACAGCTACAGATACAGACTCTTTCCTTTCTACAAATCACACACTGCTTTATGAGGTACCTTTGCACCAGAAGCTCTGAAGCCTCAGGAAATCTGTACAAGCTGGATTTTGCCAACCATTTGGTGGCTGGTTTTTATTTTCTTATTCTCTAAATATGCCATTTCTGTAGAAACAAAAAAACCCAAACCCTAATTAAATTGTCTCAGTGTCACCAGTTTCTTTGTTGCACTTTTTCTACTCCATTTTCCCTAGGTGACCCTGAGGGACTGGAGCAGACTTAAAAGCACAACCTCATTGCGTCCAAGGAGGTGCTGCAGCCCAAACCTGCCAGCACAACCTGAGAATGTTCTATTCCATGTTACTCAATGTTATTTTACAAGATGCAGCATTTCCTGGGTTAGGAAACCACAAAGACAGACAGTAGCCTTGTCTCACTGAAAACATGGATTCCCTCCTGTCAGCTTCCAAGACTGGTTTCAGAACTCGGATTTGCAGAGGCCAAGCTGCCCATCAGTCTCTGGCTGGCAAAGGTCACTCGCCAGGAGAAGGAGTTTTCTGACCTTCTAAAGATGGGGGAGTCAAGTTCACTCAGCAGCTCCAACACAAGCCTTTCATCCCTGACCTCCAGGCTGGATTCCTGCAACTCATTAGCCTGTTACAGTGAAACATGCTAATAGATGGCACATTAAGGGACACGGATGTAGCAGCACTGGGGAGAAAGTCTCTACAAGAAGAGTTCAAGGTGCCAGGAATTACCTGCAGCCACTGCCCCACACCATGGGTTCAGCCACTTCATCTCACTTGGGCTCTCAGCTGTCAAAGCTTCTCTCGTTATTTGGAAACAGAGGCAGAACAGAGTAGTTATCTGGATTTATCTTTTCCTTTTCAATCAAGTTTAAAGCAGAAAAGCAGGGAATAAGAAAAAAGGTTAGTTGGAAGAAGCCACAGAGGAGGACAGAGGTCACAAAGCAGCTGTCTGGTACTAAAGGAAGAGCTGTGATGGCTGCAGGACAGGACTGGACACCTGATTGTGTACACAACCTGTAAAAATAACACTGAGTCCAAAAGTCTGCAAGGAACTTTTCCTTTGATACAAGAAAACTTGTAAACCCTTATAGTGAAGTGTCTGTGTGCAGGCAATGTTGTACATGGTAAAAATATGTTATTAGTTGACTAAAATAAAGCAAAACTGGTATAAATGTGGAGGGTTTTTCCTCTAAGAATAACTCTGCTTTTATGATGGCACCTTGGCGGGAGCATCTGCACTCACATCCCTTCACACCCATGTCTGACTGCTACTGGCAACGAGTCACAGCCTGACCCCACACCAATGGCAATAAAAGGAAAAGCTTAAAGACTGCCAAACCTTCTGAATATTTCTCTCTGCTAATGTTGTGTCGATTTTGTTGTCTGCCCTTTTATCCCATCAAATTCAAGGTCCTCCTTCTCCAAGTCCTGGATGGATCAGCTCGTGTGATAGCCATTAAGAAACATCCCCAAAGATGTCCCACAGGCACCATGAAACATTAAATGGTAAAGCTGCAAATCCAAAGGTAAGAGATGGAGATTTCCCCAGGGATAACCTGGCAGACTGGGAGCTGCTCAGAGGGAAAACCAAGAAGTCTCGAGGTCTCCGTGGCTTCCACAGCCACACAGGAAAGTCATTCCAGTGGATCCTCACTCCTGCAATACTGACACCGAAGATGAAGAGATTCAGTGTGTCAGAAGTAATTTACCATTAAAAATACTTTGCCAGAATGACAAGTGGGACCAAACAGCCACGAGGAATTGAAGCTGGGGCACATTCAAATTCTACACCCCAAGACAGCCATGAGAAGCTAATTCCACACAGGGACACGTGCATTCCCGAGGAATACCTGATACCTACAGTTACGTCATCTCGGTTCAAAAATAACACACAACATTTGGGGAGAAGGTACCTTCCTTGTCACCAAATCAACTTGATTAATTTAACCACTCTCATTACAGCTGAACTTTCCAGCCCAGTCAAATGAAATAAGTCAATTCCTTATGTGCACTTTTTTGGGGATGTTTTCCTTCCTCTGTGGCTAATTATTGAACATTTTTTCTAAGCCCTAATTCATGCCTCCTTCCTGCTGACTGCAGATAAAATGTCATCTGTGCAGGAGCTCATAATCAGCTGATTCTGACAAGCAGAGGATAAAGCACAAAAGGAGGAATATTGTTTTAAGGAGGGAGAAATCCACATCTAACTACTGGGACTTTTGCCAGGGGTTTCAATGTGAACAGAATAGAGCCCTCATTGAGACAGTGAAAATTAGACCCTGTTGCTTCTCAAGGGTTTTGGCTTTTTGGATGGAAAAATGGTGAAAACCAGACCAGTATAGCCAAAGTATAGATCAAACTAAAGGCAAGGTGATAAAGCTGAGGATATGGGGCAAACCCCCACCACACACAGCAGTGGCTGAGGTTCTGAGCACTTCAGGGATCATCTGGGATTCTCCTGGAGTGTTTAAAGAAGGCACAGAACCTTCTCTAGGCTCAGAATTTGAAGATGCTCTCCATACAGCTGGCAGTCCCTGAAACCCAACAGACACGTGTTCAGCTCCTCCAGTATCAATTACTGCCCTTCACCCTTTTAGTTCACAAAGTAACTAAATAACAGGTACCCTCACATGGAATGGGGGGAGAGAGAGAGAAAACTGAGCACTGAGATCACAGAACAAAAGCAAAGTCTCCCCACTTCACCCTCTCCTGAACAAGGAGCACTGGCTGATCTGTTCCCCTCTCCATTATCCCTCATACTCCAAAAACGGACTTCCGGAGAATAAGAACAGCCTCTCCTAGTAAGTTCATCTTCTCCTCACCTCAGATACATCCTTGAACTTACTCTCTCACATGTCTGTTTTACAGAAGAGAAATTTCCACACTAAAAATCTACGTGACACAAGATGGCACAGGAAATCCAAACCCTGCCGGGAGATGACCAGTCAGTCCTGTGCTCACCCTCAGCTCCTGCCTCACTTTCCCTCATGGAGAAGACTCAGTCTTGCTGAGGTCGCGGAGGAATAAAAAAACCCCAAGGCCCAGGACACCAGAAATACAGGTGGAAACACATCTCTTACCTCTTCAGAGCACAGCTCCTGCTTTAAACATTAGACAGAGGGAAGGATGTGATCAGAACCAAAATGAAATGTTCTGTCTTCACTTGTTACCCTGCGGTAGGAGGAAAGCAGACCAGACTAGAACTGGCCACAACAAGTGTAAATCCAAGGGCGCACACTTAATTCTTGCATGTACAACTCTCCTCTCAGTCACTCCTTTCTGATCATTTCTGCTCAAGGGAAGCAAGGCTTGCCACACAACTTCCCAGAAGCTGCTCGGTGCTACCTGGATGAAGGACTGAAAGCCACAAGACATTCACTGGCTCACAGGATGATGTTCCGAGTTGACTCTGGGGCAGAGCCATTGCCGTGAACACAGACAGGGAATATCGCCTGGAGGATTCACGGGATCCGGACTGAAAACGCCGGTGTTGGATCCACAGGCTTGAAGCCCGGCTCGGGCAGCCCAGCCGCCACCTGGTGACTGAAAACCACACTGCGTTATTCCCTCAGCATTTACTCCTTCGGCGCTTCTCCAGGCACGTATGGGATAAATCTGGCCCAGGAGTAAGGAGCTCTGATTCCCTGGAGTCCAAAGGTACAGTACAGATCAATGTTGTTAGAAGGGAGAAAGAGGAAATTAATTAAGTCTCAGATTGCACAGGGGAGTGGCTGGGTTGGGGCAGGAGTCATCTACATTTGGCTCCTGTCCTGTACACACTGACCTGACAAACAAATTGACTTCAACACCCCCAATGAAAATAACATCTTAAGGGGAGCATTTCATTTGACAATTGGGTCAAATACCCAAGTGTGTGCAATTCTAGAAAAGAGGCAGCAAGTTAAATACCACTTTTCCAGCAGATTTCCATAGAAATTAGAAACTTGTTCTTCAAACTTGTATTTTCACATCTGTTTTGTTGGTCTGTAACACTATGAAAGACTGTATTAAGGATATTATAAAGTGACCAAGTTACACATCAGTTTTCTGTCAATGGTTGCCCCACCGAATGTTGGTTATGGTTGTTAATTAAAACAATACTGTCAGAATCACATTTTAAATGGAAGTACTTTAGTCGGCTGTAACAAAAGGTTAGGAGCATCATCTTTAGAAGGTGATCGATACCAACAAACAGAAGAGTGCTTGAAAAATGTTTATGCTTAAAATATAATAACTACTGCACATTTCAACTGTTATGCTCTAGTCAATGTATTATAATTGAGCTCTACTGAATTACTTTTCTAGTGGATAAATACAGTACATGCTGCAGTGTGATGAGACATGGTGTAATGTATACTAATTAAGCCATTATATCTGGGGAGAAGATCGTATCTGAAATATCAAATTAGCAGGAATTAAACATCTCAAAGGATTAATGAAATGTTATGGAGCCATTCACTTCCAGGTCAACAGGTTCAATTTCAGCTTAGTTTAAATAGTTCTAATGAATTTATGTGCTGGAGATAACCATTCTCTGCATCCCCTCACAAACCAGGGTGAGAGGCCCTGGAGCAGCATCCTGGAACCAGCACAGCCAGAACAGGGAGCCAGGAATACTCTGCTCGGCCTGTACTTGGCACACAGCCTGAGACTGCAGGAGATCAAGGAGCACATTTCCTGCATGGCTGCAACATGTGAGGGCAGCAGAGACACTCTCTCAGTCCTTTACAGACCTGCCAACAACTGCCAACCCCAGCAATAAAGTTATCACAGGCACAACAGCCATCACCTCCTTAGTGATGACGGGCAGTGAGCAAACAACAACCAGTTTATACAGAAGTATGAACCACATCTATAAACCACAGACATAAGAAATAACCACATCAAGAACAAAGGAGTGTATCTTAGTGAGTCTGCAGAAAGAGGCACATCCAACCTCTGCAGATACACCTGGAAAGGAGACAAACTCAATGAAAGCAGCAATTACTCAAAGCCCATCACTTGAGTTTGCTGAGGACTCTGGTTTGAGTCACACACAGACGTCACAATGTGCCACAGGAAGCTGAGAAACAATTTACATTTTGTCACTGCCTTTCTGCTGAGCTTTGCTAAAATCACAATCTCACTGGTCTTCAGCAGAACTGTTACAAGCATCACCTACAGAGCTATTATGGAAAAACTAGGATTTATGAGGAGCTTCAGGTGATCCAGAAATGCAGGTTGTTAATTATCAGTCCTTGCTCTGCAATATGGACTGAAAACCTAAAAACCCCACACTGTTCTGCTGCCAGGAAAGTCTCATCCTGCCACACTTTGGGATCATCCTGCTCCCCGTTCAGATGCTGCCAAGATTTGGAAAAACCACCAGGATTTTCAGCAGAGAGAATCTGGATGGCTGTGAAACAGCTTACACAGACTAATACACTGAAAATGGTTTTTCAGTGAGGGGTGTTGAGCTCCAGACACCTCACACAAGAAAAGCAAAGCTGTGGCAGCCTACACAATATATGAAAAAAGCATCAAGCTGCAGGATTGTTCTCTTTCAGTGACTACAAACAGAATCCAAGAACAAAGAGCATTCTAACAGCTGTTTGCTTTCCTGGCACTTATGTATTTCAAGTTAAAGGGGGAAAAAAAGAAAAAAACAAAACAAAATAAGATAAAAAAGAGTAAACATGATAAACCAAAAGTTGTAAGGATCCATTTTTATTGCAGGACTGCTTTGAACGCACATCCCCTGCTTAGGAAACCTCTCCACGCTCCACTACAGTAAATGTATCCAGAGATGCAAAAATTACTTTATGTTCCTCTATTTTAAAAGTGCAAGTTTTACTATGGCTTCCCAATCTTGTGGAAAGCAACATTTTGGTAAGTTTTCTGCTCAAGAAAGGAAAAAGAAAACACTTCAATGCTACAGGCAGATGCATAGTATTCAGTAGGGATTTTTTTTTAAAGTATCACCCAAAAGGCAGATGAACTTAAGGCATTTGTGTTGGACACAAGATGAGCAGAAAGAAGAAACTCCTTCAAAAGCACTTCAGAAAAGTATTGGGAATGATTGAAAATGTAAAGTAAAACCTGACATTTTCAACATCCCATACTGGATGTGAAACTATACATTTAAAACTATTTTAACTGTCTTTAAAACCACACTGTTCCAGTGCAGAGGCCTGACTCGTGTGTGTGTATTTGGAATAAGTTTCATTAGCCCAGTATAGCTGGGAAAAGTACATGATCCCTTTGCCAGTCCAATGTAAGCAATTACTCCTCCCCTGAAACCTTTTCTACCACATCACCATGACCATGGTTACAAGATTATTTACTTTTTAAAAACAAATCTTTAAATCTCCCTTGGTGAACTTAAAACCTGCATCTCACTGCAGTACTTCAGTCCCCTAAAGACAAAATTTGTGCAGTTTCCTACTTGAAATGCTACAAAAACTCCTGTGTGCTCTCCTCAGTCCCAACAGACACCAGCATCGAGCTCCAGGTCAGGCAAGAGCCCTGGGTAACCAAACAAGCTCTGACATGGAGAAGACAGAGGCAGCAGCGTTGGGGTTTTGGTGCTGCAGGATAAACTCTGAGGTCCACGGGGAAATCTAAATGGTGTATTTTTCTGTTTACCTTCAGGTGACAACATCCAAATGCTGCAACACATCACTGAACGTCTGCTACAAAAAGTCCTGTCATGAAGAATAAAAATGGATGGATGAATAATGGCCAGGCTGGACCTTCTGCCTCCTGCCAGCAGTATTGAGCAGAGATTTAAAAACAGCTTGTGAGCAATATGCAGCCAATCTAGGCCTATATAATCAGCCCTGGAATCATCAACATTACACAGACATCAACTTACCTCAAAGGACTCGGCTTCATTGACTGAAGTCAGAGAAAGAATTACTTGTTTCACAAACTGTTCTCACAAATACATTCACTGACAGCACTGAATAGGTTGTTTCTTCCTTTTTCAAAGCTTGTTACTCTGATTTAATTGAAGAAATAGCATAAAGCCTGCCCTTCTCCATATAGAAACTGAACGCCTTAAAATAGGATCCCCTGTGAAACATTTTGGACATTTCCTTCATGTAAAACCCTGTCACGAAGGAATGAGATTTTCCTTCTGATCCATGTGAGTAACAAAAAGCCTCACAGCGAATACATCTTAACAGATGAAGGAATGGGATTTCCCTTTCTTTTATTTTCACAGGCACCTCTTCCTAGACCTTCCTGCGGGATCAACAGGTCAGTATTTTCACCAGCTGCAAAGCCAAGACAACTCAAAGCTGTGCAAACAGAGGAGGAGATGCTGGGCAGACTGGCCCGGTCTGAAAGGCACTGGGCATGTCAGTCTCCAGGGTATAAAAAGTGGGAATTCAGAGGGACTCCGGGATGCTCCGCATTAGATGAGTGACCTGAAGTCACCTTTTATAAGGTACAGCTGCAAAAGCTGTGCCATGAAGAAACCTTGGATTTGTCTGCTATGAAATACACTCCAAATCAGCAATGACTCCTACCCAGACACATCCAAATCCAAAAAGCTGCTGCAGCAGAACTGCCCTCTGATAAGGCACCCTGATCACTTCCAAAAGACAACTGCCAAAAAGGCAAAGCATTCTAGAGCTGCAAACCACGATTCTTCCTGTCCTTGTTTCACAAGAATTTCAGAAAATTATTTAACTCCCTTTTTTTTAAACTGAACTTCGTGCAATCTGTTCAGGTTCCTTTGAAGAAAAATGTGGAAATCAATCCACATTCTAAACTGCCTCAGAAAGAAGGAAAATCCCAGCAGTAAATCCACCTAATTAAGTGGGGCGTGTATCTAGCCCACAGCTATTACCAGATCTCAGCTTAATATTTTTAAACACCCTGGATGAGGAGCAGGCAGTAAGCTCCCCTCATTATCTCTCAAATGAAGCTGAGTAGATCTAACCCACATCATGGCAAGATAAACCAGACGACTTAAGTGATGAAAATTGTCCTTTTCCCTCTGCGTTGGGGAGGCTTCTGGCTCATCTGTCCTCTGATCAAGGTGAGCCTGATAAAGCTGAAAATTAGTGTGACTGGATTGTAGGAGATTATCTTTCCCCTGAGAAGTCATTTATTTTAGTAACTCTTAATGAACAAGAAACTTCCAGCTCCAACACACTTTGTGGGTGTGGTTCCTTATTGCTTGGAGTGAGGAAGCACATAAAAGCCACCAAGAACCTGAGTGGCCACATCCTCTTCATGGTTCAGAGACAATTTGTGTTGTAAGACAGACCTTCTGGGATCCCCAGTTCCATCAGAAGTGAGAAGGATTGTCATTAGTTTGTAGGTTTAACTGCAAAGGTCACTGGCATGTCTTCTACTTTTTGGGTGTGAGCAAAGTCCAGTTTTGGTTTTGAGAGATCTTGCTTTGTAGAGTTTGGGGTTTCTCGATCTTTGGATGATTCCAGGAGATGTTGCATGTTAAGTCTGAAAATAAGGCGGGGATCTGGTCCAGAAAGGGACGGGCAGTTGCAGCTCTCTCTTATTTTAAGAGCCTGTGAATACATAGGAAAACAAATCAAGCTCATTTCAACAGGAAAAACAAAGGCTGGGCTCAGTGCCTTGCCTCTCCAGTAAGGTTTGCATTTGCACACAAAGCTTAGTCAATGCAATCCTGAGCCTGAGCTGTTACTGCACAACTTCTCACCAGAAACCAAGAATTCCTGTGAAGAAATGTAGCAATGGGGTAAAACAAGAGGAAAAATGAAGGATAAAATGATTTTTTCAGTGTCTCCAAAGATAGATACTCTAAAATAGACAGGAAGTTCTCCAACTGTTTTGATACTTGTCCACATCAGGGTATTTTTACCTTTTAATTTACATTCCCATGGAAATGGAGCTTTGTGTAACCCTTTCAGGTAACTTTGAAGAAAAATGTGGAATCAATTCATATTCTAGAATGAATTATAAATTTAGAAAGAAGAAAAATCTCAGCAGTAAATCCACCTAATTAAGTGAGGGTCTATCCAGCCTACAGCTATTAATGCTTCTCAGCTTAAATTTTCATATTTACATTGACATGTAAAATGAGAATGACTGCATCCAGAAAAAAAAGGGCTCTCAATAATTTACTTCATCGGATATATTCTGTTATTGAAGCAACTATATATAGATGCCTGACTCAAAAAATGAGGGGAAAACTTCCAATTACATCCAGACATTTAACTGTTTGGCACAGAGATGCACATGGTTAAGGTCCAGGTCCACAAGTGATCTCATCTCCAAGAACGATTTGGACACACAGCCTCCAATTATTAGGAGAAAATCACGTCTCTAGTGTAAAAATTTATCTGGATAAGAAGATTAGCACTCTGAGACCAAACTTCAGGTTACTCCTGCTCACTGAGTAAGTGCCATTAGCCCATTTTACAGGTGAGTGGAGGCACAAAGGAGCCAGAGAATTTCCCCGAGAGTCAAAAGTCAGTAACAAAAACACATTCCCCCCGCCCAGACCATCCCGTGCTGCGGGGAATGAAGGAATGACGAGGGATGCCTCTCGTGCCTCAAACCGATACCAACCTGTCCAAAGTGTTTAAAGGCTGCTCAGGGTGGTGTTCACTGCAACAAAGCTCAGCACACCTTAATTACCCCCCCAGACGGGCAGCACTAATTGATGCTGTGCTTTGCAAGTGCTTGTGCACAGACCAGCAGCTGTAACCTGGCCTCGATCAACAGCAGAAAACCAGGGGCAGATTTACATCCAGCTTTGGGTTTGATCCTTTCAAGGGAAAACAAGTTCAAATGTCCACTTTATTCCACTTCATAACGGTGGATTCTTGAAAAGTAAAGCTGTCCTGAGTTGCAGCCAGGTGTCTCCTGGCCAGCAGAGGGTGGCTCAATCCCCTTTCCACATGGATTAAAGAGGGTGGGTTTTTTAATCCAGTAACACAGCTTTCATGGCAGTCCTAGAACTGCACATTAAACAGAGCAGAATTTTTTAATGTTCTTTATATACACCAGCTTTGGCTGAGGTAACAAATCAAATATTCCAGCACAGCAAAGCATAAGTATTTGCCCATCATTTTGAAACACTTTGATATTCTTCCACAGCAGACACTGGAAACATCTTACTACAGCAGATTTTAAAATAGAAGAGCAGAGCTTCTTAACTCATTTCTTTCTGTAAGGAGGTTTCAAAACACATTTCTCCCTAACTTTACTACAGTGAACTGAGAGAGTTTTCTGTAAATGGCTAGAAACAAATGTATTTTAGATTTAACAACTGGTGTTGGGAAATGACATATTCCAGGAATGTAGTGAGAGATTCTCCAGCTGTTTCTTGCTGAAATGTAACATTCAAATTACTGCATACACAGGCCTGGATTAGGCATGCAAATATTGCTCCTGTCTAACTTTCAAAAAATACGAGTAAAGCTTTCACAGCTTGTTTTTCTACAGCAGGATCGTCCCTGTTGTCACCAAATGTAACTGTTCTGCTGAACACTCTTCTGCTTCAGTGACCAATTCACTTCTAAACTGACATTTATGACAAACCAGGAGTTTTCTCTTGCTCTCTCCTAGAACATAAGCTGCTGCAAGACTGCATTAATGTCAAGCAACGTTATTCAAGGCAAATGGAAATGCAAAGATTTAGGCTGTACCCTGGAAAGGGCAATGCAATCCCCTTTTACACTAATTTAGCAGTTTGGTATCCCTGGGGTTTTGTAGCCTGGCCTATTCCCATGGTTTCACTTACCTAAAACACTGAAGTCACAACAGCAAAAGTAAAAACCAGTGCTTCAGAATTAACATTTTTACATCATTAAGATGCCACTTAGAGCCTCATTTTTCCTGGAAGATAAACCAGCCCAACACGGTCAAGTGTCTGCACTTCCAGAATCACCAGCAACTTCAAATGTGGCAATTAAATATGGCTCAAGTAAATTGGGTTTTGACAGTCTGGATAAGAGTGCAAGTAAAACATTCCCAGTGAAGCACATGCATATTGATATTACAATAAGAACACATTTTATTGACTGTTTTTACTGAAGAGCTTTCTGTAAAGAAGACAGACTGAGACAAGGTGAATTAGCTGAGGAGAATATGAAGATTCACCTGGGAACTGAGGGGACTTTAATGCTGGTTTTTCAGGTGAACCTTTAGAGCACAGTCCTGCCCAGAACAAAGAGCTGCTCCAGGAGATGCCAATGAAACACCAAAGTACTGCTGGTAACACGGGGGAAAGTGTTCCTCTATCAGCACAACCCCTGTCACCTCCTGCAAGGTGCTGGGAGCAGGGAAGGCAGAACAATCAGGGATATCTGCCTCATCCCATCCCGTTCATATAAAGGAGACAATACAGGAATAAGGAATTCTGAGTTCCCCGTGTTAATCCCTGGCACTGGTACAAACACCAGACACCTGCTGCATCTGGAGCCCTCAAAGCCTTAATGAAAGAGCAGCAAAAAGATGACTGAAAGAACTGATAGACATTTTCTTTAGAGAGGAAAAGCAGCTTATATGTAATGTTAATGCTTCCAATCTTTCATTGCTGTTGGCACAGAAAAGAAAAATCGTGACAAAATATTTATCAACTTTATGGGGAGGATAGAAATGCAGGTCAGTGGGTTTTTTTCTTGTTTTCACACTGATAGGGCTTAATTAACACATTCGAGTACTACAACTATCTGAAGTAATCTTCATATAATAAGCAAAAGGCAAATATACAAATTAATTTTTGAAAAGGAAGCAGAATAAATGTATCTTTAATATCCAAAAGGCAGCAGACTGAGGAGCAAGTAAAAACTGCATAAAAAATAATAAAAAGTAACAAAGAGCCAACGTGGATTCGACAACAGGTGTTGACAAAGTTATTAATTAACTTTTCTTTAACAAATTAATTTCCCCAACAAACAAGACAAACAGTGGAATTCCATCCTAACTTAGTCTCTAAATGATCTCACCATGGCACTTCTACAAGAAGAGTGAGGAACGTGAGCTCCAGTGAATCCAGAATGGAACCTGAGCCAGCAACACGATGCCAAGAAAGCAAGTGTCATGTCAGGATGGATTTTTGTGTCACAGGAAAGGCTCAGCAGATAACCTGCTTTATTCAGTGTGCTGTTACCCTGCAGCTTCTCCTGGCACCACACTTCCAGGATTGTTCTCTCCAGAGCACCCTCCCCACTATCACAGAATTATTTTAAGATTTCTTTTTCTGATTATAAAATGCTGAGGCCTTCACTGAGCATCTCACCACCTTCCATGGAGGAGTTCTGGGATATTTCATTTTCCTATTCCAAATCTCTCCCTGTGAGAGGGGGAAATACTTTAAAAACATCATCAATCTTTTTCATTTCCTTTATTTTGTTCCCAGGACAGCCCCACTTTGTAACTGCTCACAGCTCTCCATTTACTGATGCCTCAGCTTGGCTGTGGCTTCCAACTTGCTCAGAAAAGCAGGTGCAAGATCTTTAGACTTATTTGATTTGCTCTCTGTCTTTTAATTACTTGAAAAGAATCCCTGTGATACTCCTGCTTTAATTTACATTTCCTGAAACTGTTCAGACACCTGACTGAGAGGTGACATTACCTGAATAAAAATTCTCACTTCAAACGATTGCATTTTATCGTGAACTTGCTTAAAAGTCTGCAGAGAAACATCAGCGTGGCCTGAGAAGTCCAAAATGTTGTCCCTGTTTGTCCCACCTACAGTAGCTGGTCTAATAATAGATCTTGTATTGTCCCCACCCCTAAATCATTTCAGCTGCAAAACCAGCAGCACACGAAACATCAATGCTCATCATGGATCTGACCTCGAGTCTTAGGCAGAACCAGTTGCTTCACTAGAGAGAACACAGCCTTTTTAAAAAATCTGCCTTCTGAGTATCTGTTGGTTATTAATATATGATTAAAACATTGTTCTAAAAAGCTTTAAGTGTGTGAACAATGAAACAAAGAGGTGCTGATACTGAATAATAAAACCTGGGGTTGAGATCCAGCCTGAAGGCAGCGGCTCCCACACGGAGGGGAGTCAATGCCTCAGCCAAGAAGCCTCCAACAACAGCTCTGCACTTTCTTTCATCGTTATTCCTTGTCCGTGGTGCCAACCTCACTTACCCGGGGAACGTGGTAACCACAGGAAGCCTTCAGGCCTCTCATCCTACTTCAGGGAATGTTTAAGACAAAAAGCAAACAAAAACATCTCCTTAATTATCTTTTGTAAAGTTTCCCGGCCCTCAGTGCTCCCGGAGGTGAGAGGAGCTACAAAACCACAAACGTGCTCCACCTGCTGAACTATGAGAGATAAGATAAGACAGAGGAAACATTTCCTCACAGTTGCTCAGTGATTTAACTTATTGCTCAGGCCTGGGGTAGAACATGAGGAGTGATTTACTCCATTACCTCTTCATAAGCTGGTCAACAACTGTATGAAAATAAAGCATCGTGTCCAGTGCAAACTGAGGCTCCACAAGTATCACTTTCCATTCCACTGTCACAAAGTGTCAGAAAATCCACCAAAAAAAAGTCCCACAACCTGCTTTTGCCAAGTACAGACTTGGTGTGTGTTAATTTAAAATATTCAGTCTCCAACCTCCTGCCCCTAGTGCTGACTTTGATTTATGCCATCATTTAGAATATTTACTGTATTCATTCCCATCAAAGGATTCATGAAACTCTTTTTTTCTCTTTGAAGTCAGCAAACACCTCAACATTTCAGTGCTCCCTCTGCCAATAAAACTGCCTTTACAGTTTGGAATTGAGGAAGGCTTTGAGTGAGTGAGACTTTTAAAAAATATTTAAAAAGAGAAAAAGAGGAAGGAGAAGAAATTACCAGTTGGTTATAAAAAAAAGGTTTTTTTCAAACACAGTTTAGCTTGCTGAAAAACAGTGTCATTGTGAAGGGCTTTAACATTGTTTTAAAAACACTAAGCAAAAAAAAAATCCATTTCATTTTTTTGTAGTTAAAAACCCCCTAGAAAGAGTAAACAAACTAAACTTCAAACAGTTCTCTGTTCTTAAGCTACCAGCGAGTAGAACATCAAATTAAGAGAATCCCCAAGTAGCTCTGGCATTCCTCTGAGAGGAAATCCAGAAGACAGAACAGGGAACAGACTGCACATTGATGAGCAATTGCAGGAATTAACTCCTATTCCTTGGAGTGGAGTAAAATTTGCTTCTTAATGCAATGGAACAGAGATGAGAAGAAAGGAACCAGGCTGAAAAGATCTACAGAGCCCTGGGATAACTGGGGCTCCCAAGGAATCTGCTGGGGTCTGACACTTGAGGTGTGCTCAGCCTCACCTCAGGGAGACACAGGGTGGAACAGTCTCCCTCTGACAGCCCAGGCCAGGCTACAAAACCAATAGAAGCCAACAAATCCTTGGGATCCAGCTTAAAAACTGGGAGAGGAAAGAGTGGATGAGATTACGTTTTTCCTGTGCTATCTAATTTCCCTCATTTAATAAAACCTTTAGGGTGGAGAGCTTTGTAGCAGAGAATTTCTGCCAGGGTAGGGAGAAAGACAAGCACAGTGCTAAAGGAGTGGATTGTGAACTGATCCCAAAGCAGCTCCACCTGCTCCTGGCAACATTCCCAAGAGGAAAGCCTCTCCCTGGAGCTGTGCTCACCTGGGGGATCAGGCGGTCCAGGTGCTCAGCTCTGTTCTCATGGGAAGGGTGTGTGGAGAGCCACTCTGGGATCCTGGGCTGCCCCTGAATGGTTTCTGCCAGTTCCATCTGCTGCCAGAACACGCTGCTCGCCCTCACATCCACGCAGGCCTGCAGACACCACGGAAAGGGAGCTTTAGGGTCAGAAATGCGCATTCCAACAGAGGGTGAACTACAAATTTAAGTCTCTAAAGCCTGTTTAGATGGTCTCGCTCAGACCTGACAGGCAAAGGCAGTTCTAATATAATAATGCAATAAAAGAATTCATCCAGACAGACATTTCATGTGTTTCTTTCAACCTCTCTGTAATTCCACTGATCTTACACAACTTAATCTGAATTAGACAATCAGGAAAAAAACAATTTCACAAATTCTGGCATGTACTTGTCCTTCACAAAAACCTTCAGCTGCGAATTCCAAGTTATTTTTGCTAGACAAAGTACAGCAGAAAAAATTGTCTCCTCAGATTTAGGCAAATTTACAGGAAGAAGTTTAGAGTCAAAAATATGAAGTGATAATAATTCATCCTTAAGTAGCTCTAAAAATGAACTGCAAAGGCTTCCCTATAAATGATTACACTGCCTTTTCCAAGGGTGATCTGTGTAATGCATGACAAATATCAGCAGATCTTTGAATCCACAGAAGAATATATCTAAGAACATAAAGTCATGGAACACTAACTTTTAGAATGGCTTTTGTGTATCACCAACAGACTCCTTTATCTTTGCAATAACAAGATTTCTTACGCTGAGCTTTATTGGTTAAGAAAAAACTGAGACAAGTAATCAGAAGATGAGAACATTTGGTTTTTCCCACTAAGCCCCCAGAAATACAGAGATGGTGCTTTATCCCTTGAATGTATTTCCTAAATACATTCATATATATATTCATATATAAAGATTTTCTGCACAAGCAGAGAAATGCTCACATGCCACTTCACTTCTTTCTGCTGTGGCCCGAAATCTTCGGTATTACAGTGAGCACAAACACAGCAATCACATTTTTGTTCACAGATTGGATTAGTCCCTTAGATGACTTTAAACTGAAATATTTTACGAAATATTAACACTAGATGGTGCTGCTCTCGCTGCCATCTGACTCCTCGATCCATTGCACTCAGCTGCAAATCAGTTGGTTCAGGTTCTTAAATATGTAGTAGAATTAAAATCTACAGGGGGAAAATAAATAACTGAAAAAATATATTATGAGAAAAATGCTGAGCAGCTTCTGACCAAATTTGTGTCCTTCTTTAGCAAGGCTGCACTGCTTTTATGGCTGTATTTAGGCTGAATTTTTTAATCCTTACATACAATTAAATGCTACTTATGGAAAGCCCCTTTTTAGCCTTCTCCTTTGTATAAATATGTGGGTGTTTCTTCTAATAGCAATAAACTACACAAAGTTTATTGGGCAGTTAATGTATTACACACTTCAATTTTATTACACACAATTAGTCAGAACGACTTTGTCTATCATTTAAATAATCTTCCACCATTTCATAAAATCAGCAGATCTTTGAAAATTCACAGTTTACTCCTGTATGAAGTGTGATTATAGCACAACATGTCTGGTAAATTGTAATAAACCCAAGGAGTCGGAGTTACCTTTGCTGCAAACTGAAGTCCCACTTGATCAGCTTCAGCCTCCAGAGTTCTGCTGTAGGGTCTGTCAAACATGAACTGCAAAGTAGCACATCAGAGCTCTGTACAAATCTAAGCATTTTAACTGTCCTTCTAACCTTCTCAGAAGAAATGGGGTTTATCTCTCCTGCTCACATTGCATGTGATCACTAGTAATTTTCTTAATATAATTTTTAATTCCATTATATGTAACTCATTGATCCTGTACTCAGTGGAAATTAATTCACATTATGGAGATGTCCATGGTCCCTCTCATCAGCCAGCCTCGTTTTGCAGCAACTGAAAATTCAAAAAATTAACACACACTGAGAGACAGTGGCAGTTTTGTGAAACGGTTATTTAGCCACAAACACCAGGAACTTGTGTCACGTGTAATTCGTGTAGATTTGGGCAGCCCTGCCCAAATCATGTAGATTTGAGCACTTGTTCCTGCAGAGATCAGGGACCTGCCCCAACATCCTGGTTTAGGCATCAGCTAGGAAATACGAAGAATGGCAAATGTGTAAGGCTAATAAAAAGACAAACGTTTATCAGCTTCAAAAGGATTAATCACTTCTTCATCTGGCTACAAAAACATGCTCCTCTCTTAGGTTTCAGGAAAAAAACCCACCAAATCCCAACAAACCAACCACAAAGCAGTTTGAAAAGACCCCCAGAGAAGTGGCCCAACCCCTGAGGACATAAAGTAACTGTAACTTTTTGCCCCTTTCCAAAGTAGTGCTGGTCATTAGTTCTCCTATCCAGGTCAAAAATAGAAGCCAACCAAAGCTGACCCTCTAAAGTCTTTTTAAAGCCAAAGACTCTGGTTTAGAAGTAAGCAGAGATGAGGTCGCTTTCTAAACTCTTGGTTTCCATACAGCACTTAAGTATTGCAATTATAAATTTATTTTTTACATCTTCTGATGATAAATCCATTCCTTGCAGTGAAAATACGTATTTCTATTTCCGTGAAAAATCTGTTGCAAAATGTTCACTAAACAGCAAAGCTGCCCCTGGCTACTCTGTCACGTTCTCCTGAAGCACCACTTGCCACTTAGACAAATAAACTCTTTGTTTGATTATTAAACATTTCTGTAGACAGGGAAATGAAACACGTAAAATACAAAAGGCTCCTGAGGCATCTCACACACTGTTCTACTCATTTGCTACTGAACAATGAAGTGGTTTTAAAAACTTTCTGTGAATGTGCTGGAATGAAAAACTAAACCTTCCAACTGACTTAAAATCCTTGTCAGAAACTGGACATAGTTAAGACAGACCTGAGTTTCCGAATCAGTGGTCAGAGCTGCCTGTGTACGTTAAAGAAATGGGAGTTCCACTTTTCACACAGAGTACAAACACGGTGGTGTGAGGGAGACAAGGAACATGGAATGCTGCAGCTGTACATCCTCACGTGCAGGACATGAGCAGAACTCGGAGCCACACTTTGTGTAATGATTCCTTTAGTTCCCATTTGAAATGACTGGTGCTGGCAAACAAAGCCCACGAGTTTGGGGGGAAAAGGAAGAACTGGAGCTCACGTGCCCAAAGGCCTACAGAGAATTACAGGAACTGCTTATAGTCAATAATAAAAATACACAATAGTCAGTAGGTCAAGGAGTTAAATCTCCAAGGAAATAAGAGAAGAGCAAATATTGAAAGAGAAGCAAGTACGGCCACGTGGCTTAAAGAACCCTTTCACAGAGAGGGATGCAAAGCTAAAGCACAGCTCCAACCCAAGGTTCCAAAATGTCCATTGCAGCTCTAAGACAGGAGAAGAGATGCTGACAGGAGCTGAATCCTGCTGTCCAAGCTGTGAGCAGTCCCTGGATTGATCCACACTCAGTTTTTGCCAAATTCAGCTCTTCAGAGTGCTGGCCAGCACTCATCAGTGTGTTGGTTTCTCAGCTGCTTGGACAAATATTCAAATCCTTTAAATTTATGTTCAAAACCACACATCTCATCAGCAAAGAGCTACCAAAACAGATTGGTTCCAGTTAATTTCATGGCTTTGGGTAACTGGGGGAAACCTCACGAGAAGCATCAAGTCAAAGTAACCAGGGAGTTCTTTCACTTAAATTCAGACTCAAGTTTTATGGTCTAATCAAAACTTTTTAAAAAAACATAACTTTTAAAAAAAAAGTCAGTAACCACTCAGAGGCAGAGTAAATTAGACTGCTGAAGAAAACTGGCATCACAAGGTTTACTTACCATATGTTGGCTGAAAAGGTTATTTCAGTACATTTTACTACATTTACATTTATACTTTGAGAAATTGAGACTCTAAACACGCTTTTAATCTTGAAAACAACTCTTGCCACTAACAAAATATTTAAAGAATTCGTATATTATTTGGTTTAGAAACAATTTACAACTATTTAAACAAATAATCATTTTGGTATTTCTCCTGTTGCCTTTCCCCTCCAAACACACTGCTTAGTGTAGTAAAAGATTACAAGTTAACATTAAAAATGCCTTTCCATGGCAGTCAGGATAGAGGATACAGAATATCAGCCTTACCTCCTGCAACTTGCTCTGAATCCACTGGCCAACAACTGCCAAACTATCCCGAGGGCAAACGGCCCAAATCATGGTGAGGAAGATGAGTGAGAGGAAATCCAGGAAGTGAACCAGGCTGGCTTTCTCTGCCTGCAAACACAGAGTGTCCCCTTTTCACTCCTGACTCTCTGACATTCCTTTGGAACATTATAGAAATTGTTTTTCGAATTTTAAAGGGTTAGTTGGCTCAACGGAGCCCGTGAAACAACCATGTGACCTGTTGCTCACCCAAAATCAAACAAGAATCAAGCCCTAATCATTCTAGAACTTGACATTCTAAAACTGTGCACTACCATAGTAAAAATATCCTGTATTTTAGGGTAACTTTTGTAAGTATATACACTTACACAGTTATTAACAAGTGCAGGAGTAACAGAGTTGTGCCTTCAGCTCCTCAGGTGTGAGCTGTAAGGAGCATCTGCAGAGCAATTTCTAAATGACTGTTAAAAGTGAGCCACAATCCACCTGTAAAATCCAGCTGTGAACAAGCCCCTGGCAGACTCGGTGCTGACAGGGACCACTGAAGGTCTGCTGACAGTTATTAAGTGCTACACAAATAAGGAGGATCTACTGTAGCAGAATACTAATTTCAGACTCAATTTTGCATTAATTAGGCAGAGTCACAATGAAGACTTGGTCTGTAGTGATAGGAAAAAATCCTAATTAAAGCAATTAGAATTAATAATTTAAGAATATTAGACAGCTTTCTTTAAAGACTTACTGCATGTTCCAGCACAGCGTGAGCTATTTCATGTCCCAAAATAAAGGACAGCTGATGAATATCAGAAACTGCATCGAGCAATCCAGTGAAAACAAACACTTGGCCATTCTGTAAACGGAGAGACGAGAAATTAGGCAGGAGACACAGAAATCAAATGCTGTTTCAATATTATTAATTTTTTTGGATTGTGTCCAACTTACGGGCAGCACAAAAGCATTTACACCCGGTTCATCCACCACATGGATCACCCAGTGGAGAGCTGAGACCTCGGGGATGTCCTTGTTGCTCTCAGACAAATGCCCAACAACTCTCTCCACGACCTGGTACCGCGGGTCTGTCTCAGGCAGCATCTGACCTTTGTATTCCTCCATCCACTGAAACAGAAAGCCCTTGATGCCACGCAGAACAAACACACGGTGAAGCAGTAATTGATAAACTAATTTAGTGCCTACACCCAACGTGGATAAATCCAAGTTACAATGTGCTTTTCTTTCAGTTAGCCAAAGCTGACACATCAGAGTTCAGGACTTCAGGCTCCCAAGTCAAAGTCTCACTGACTTTGGAATGAGAAGTCACAGAACTCAGAGTTACAGGAATTTGTTCAATTGACAGTTTGAAAGAAAACAATTAAAAAAAAGTTATTGGATCCAATGAAAAAACTAAACAGAAGAATGGAATGCAGGTGGAGAGAACTACCTTATAAAGGGACAGCTGAGAAGAGAGGATTTTAAACAGGTGCCAAAGAATACTCAAATCAGCACAGAAGCTGAGACAGACCTCAGCACATACCTATTCTTTTATAGAAGAAATGTCTATATTTCCTGTTCAATTAAAATAATACAGTTAGGAATGTTTGCTACATGCATGGCACAAGCTTTTTAACTATTATGTGTCTCTGATGGAAAGGTAACTCTTAAAAAGGATGGGGAGAGGAGCAGAGGGTAACAGATGGTGGAGGCTCTGCAGGGTTCTGAGTGCGAAGCTCAAAACTTAACAGGGACATCACGAGGTTTGTTTGCCCATCTCATTCCAAAAACAAACAAAAAACCCCCACAAAAAATCCTCACTTTAACAATTTGAGCATAATTTAATTTTTTTTAAGCTCTTACCATCTCATATTCCATCTGTGACAGTTCCCTAAAATGCTCTTTCCCGAACACCAACAGCCGAGAGCGCCGAGTGATGGGAGTCTCCTCCAAGTGAGTAAAATAAAACACAACAAACACAACTCCTAAGCCACTGGCACCCAGGAGTATCTTCCATTTATTTTTTCTTGCACTTTCTTTAAAGAGTTCCCGTTTATTAGGAGGAAGTGCCTTCCACCAATTTCTTATGCTCCTGTAAGATACAAACAGCGTTAACTTAGTTAGAAATGAATTCGTCAGTGTCTGTCCTTGCTGTATCCCCTGTTACAGCCTCAGCTCCTGCAGCAGCTTATGGAAAGTTACATTGTACAATTAATTGGCTTCTACTCCACTCCATTTGTTCCCTCCCACAGGAGCAGGAATGCTCCTCAGTGTCTTGGTTCATCCATCTCCCTCTATCACATGTAAATGAGAAGGAAAAGAGCAAAAGATACATCTAACACCTTTGAAAACGGAAAAAAAACTTCTTGTTGAGCAAACTGTCAGTCAAACAACATCACAAACACACCTGCCATCCTCCACAAACTCACACTTCGCATGATGGGAACAAAGTAACACGGTACTGTTTTACCTGCCAAGAATGATGGCAAATAATTTCTGAGCTGGTTTAACAATAATCCAGAAAAGAGGAGCTGGTGCAGCCTGAAATGATGGTGAGGTGTGAAAAGACCTGATGATCTGAACGTTCCAAGGAGAAAAGTGATGTGGGAGTTGTCCTACAGGACAGATCTGCAGGGATGGGATCTTCTCCCCCAGCAGCAGAGAGGACTGGAAGCAAAACCTTCCCAAACTGTGTTGTGCATTCCTGCACACATGTACTTCTGTATTTGGGACTGTCCACAGACACCTCAGTCCTTCACTGAGGAAGTTTCTATAGGAGTCAGGGTTTGCAGGCAAAAACCAGTTTCTAGGATTTCCACTCAAATCCAGCCTTTTGCATCTCAACCTGCTGAGGTGAGCTCGGCACCATCCCGTGTAAGGCCTACAGAGATTACTGCACTTCCTCTGCTTGCTCAGAGAAGCCAAATGAGGGAAAACACAGTTCCTGCCCAGCAGCTTTAGACCACAGATGGTATTCATAACTTCTTGGGTTGGTTACCCTGAAACGAAGAGCAGAGAGACATTAAGAAACCCACCCAAACACTAGGCTAGGAAGCATTATTTCATTTCCCCTGAGCAAACACCATGTATGTACGTATTTGTCTGCCAGCAGCTGCATTGCAAAATAAAAAATAAAATTGAAAGGTCACAGTCACAAGTGCATCCGGTTGCATTTTTACGACCCCAATCTGCTTCCGACTGTGAAAGAAATCGGTGTCTTCTATCACTGAGGCTAAACCAAGGTGGGATATTTGGTTTTGCCTTTCACCTTCATTACCCCCGGGTCAGAGTGGCTGCAGGTGTCCCTTGGGGAAGACACGGGCCACCTTTCCCCGCTGCCCTCAGGTGCCATTCCTATACATACATCAGGGAAACTAAGACCTGTGAGCACATTGTACTTTGGTCACAGCCTACAGACAAAACAAACCAACACAGAGAGACCACGAGTTTGCCGGCCGGGATCCTCTGACTCACGGGCACAGACGTGGAAGTGCCTTGGCAGGGACAAGCCCCAGCCTTCCCCCCTCCCCCCGTGCCCATTTTCACCCCCTGGCTCCGACCTTCGCTCCCTCCCTGGCCCTCCCCGAGGGGAACCGCGACTATCGTGACCTGGGCTGACGTGGGGGGGAGTGCGGGGAGAGGAGGGGAGGGGAGGGGAGGGGAGAAAGACGCGTCATTCTGAAGCGCCCGCCCGGATAATGGCGGGCGGCGAGGGAGCTCTGGCCGCCTCATAGCGGCACATCCCCGGACCGGGGACGGCCTCCTGCACCGGGCTCCCCTACTCACCACCATGGGAGGCGGAGGAGGGGGCCGAACCGCGGAGACGATACCAGTACCGGGGCGGAAGGCGGGACGGGCTCCGCGTCTCTTCCCTCAGGCGGAGCCGCCGCCGGTGCCGCTCCCCTCAGGCGGCGCCGCCATTTTGTGGCAGCGCGGGGAGCGGGGCCGCCTCTCGTGAGGCGCGGAGCCGGTTCTGCTGCTGCCTTAACCCTGGCCTTGCCCGCGGTCTTACCTTCCTGCAAAAAAGTGGAATATATCAAAATTACAATAAATCAGAGTGCTCTTGGATGTAAGATCTTTGTGTGGTTTCAAGCCAGCATCCCCTAGTCAGGGACATCCAGAAACTGGCAACCTTTAAGGATGTAGTAAATCAAGATGTATGCGGTGCTAATTTGGCAAAATACTCAATGTCTACGTATCCTATAGCTGAACTATGTTTATTACAATATTAAAAATCACACCTACAGGTCACAATGGCCCCTGCAGTGCTGAAGACCCCCAAACATGTGCAGAAGCGAGCTGGGATCACATCACTTGTATGAAGGTTTCTCATGTGCCAAGGGAGGTTCAGGATGGACATCAGGGGGAATTTCTTCATGAAAAGGGTGATGAGGTGGTGGAGTCCCCACCTCTGGAGTTATCCAGCAAACAACTGGTCGTGGCCCTGAGTGCTCTGGTCTAGTTGACAAGGTGGGGATTGTAAGAGGCATGAAGAGTAAAATCTGTCAGTCCATAACAAGGCGTTAATTTTTATGATTCTCACCTGCAGTCACAAAACCAGCTGAGCTGTAGCAGCAGAAAAGCGCTTTGTCTAACCCAAACTTTGTCTAACCCAAGGCTTGTCAAGAGATGAAGAGCTGAGGTGGAAGTTCTCATTAATGTCCTTATTAGACTTTGTATTTGTTTGCTTTTCTTGTCTCCTTTATCTGGAATCCTCCATTCCTAAGCCAAACATTAAGGCTTTCTACTATTTCATCTGTGGAGCAAATGTAATTTTTCCACCTCAGAGTCTCCACCTTATATCCGATCTGCTGAAAACACATTGTTATGTTTTATTTGTTGGCATATTTCGTTTTCCTATTACTTATTTCTCCAACCTCATTTTTTAACTCTGTCTGCATAGAGAGTACAGGTGCTATTCCTGCATTTCTGGTTCCCTAAATTCCTGTTAAACCCAATGGAGTGTGCAAGGATGGGGCTAAAAGTTGTGTTCCACATTCTGCTCTTCTGAAGTCTCCCTAAATAGCAGCACTTAAAATTAAACCTTAAAGCAGACAAGCAGCCAGTACAGCACAGGTAATTATAGGATCTCTCTATCAAATACCAGCACTAAATAAAAATTAAAATCTGGTAAACAGTGGAGCAACTGGAGACTTATAAAGTGGTGTTGTTCTCTAAATAAACATGTAGTGAAAAAAACGTTCTCACTGGTGATTTATACCATGACTTCTCATGAATTTTAATGAATGTATATGCATATAACAGGTGGAGGTTTTTGAGAAAATGAGGGAAAATTGTATGCTAAAGATAAATACTTTAAGAATTTTCCCGTGTAGGTGTGTCCATTTGCATTTCTTTACTGATACTGAGATACCAGTTAGTAGATCCTGTTTAATGATTTAATATATAATAACTATTTCTGCTTATTTTCTATGTTGTTGATGTAAAAAATAATAATTTTTTATAAGTTAATTTAAAATCCAGAAGGTGAAGTCGGTGAACCAAACAGAAATTCACTATAAAACTGTCCATCTAAAAACTTGTTATAAAATCCAATACCAAATTTAGCTCCAAAACATGTGCGGAGAGGTTGTAAATAAGGAGTGCTCTTTTCTTTGCTTGCTATTTCATAACATGTTAATTAAAAAGTCTCAGGAAAAGCTTGGATGCTGGCAGAAATTCTGTGAATCTGTCACTTAATTTCCATTCCTCCTAACTTCTGATTCTTGCAAATAATTTGTAAACTGCCTTTGAAGCAGCTGACCTGCATAAACCAACAGTGAAAATAGTAAATACCGCAGAATTCTTCAACTTGCTGTCAAAAATGCAAAATTTATTAGGAAAGACCGAAGGAAAAAAAAAACAAAGGAGCATAAATTTATGCCTGTACTTGAGAGATTTTGCTGAAGTCCTTCAGAATTGAGACAGTTATAAAGTGTCTTGTTCCCAACAACTGCAAAGAGCAGGTGATGAGGGGAGTGGAACAGGGGAACTCGACATTCTGGGCTGGTTGGGTGCCATGTGTCAAAACCTCGGTGGGAAATTGGCAAATGCATCTTTTCATGATTCCTTTAGATAACACAGAGTTCCCCCTCAGGGATTAGGGATCGTAGTGAAAATGAGGTGTGCATCTTGTCAGGATGAAATCTTAACCAGAGAGAGCCTGGGACAAGGAATTTCCTCAGAACTGCTGAATGATGATTGGGAAAGTTCGGGAAGTTGATTTTTCCTGCTTTGATAGCAATTGTAATGACTTAAGATTAATTTTACCGCTAAAAAAAAACAGAGAGAGAGAGAGGTAATTGCAGTACTTAAAGCCCTGAGGCAAATCAGTGACAATGCTTTGGAAAGGATAATTATACCTGCACGAGGAAGACAATCTGTTTAATTGCATTAACTGGCCCAATTAAGGAGAAGCGGAGGCAGGGCCGATCTGACTTCTTTAACTCAGCTCTGACAAAGTGGTTTCGATATGCAAAGCAACAGAAACGGGTTTGACTTTCTCTGAGGTGGTTCCCCAAGGCTTAAACATGGTAAGGACTGTCTGCACTTGTCTGTCCCATCCAGACGTGCTGCTGCTTTGCCATCAAGGGAGGACTCAAACTCACCAGGGCAGTGGGGCTCTTCACAGGCCAGCACCGGCCTCTTCACTGTCATAACAGAGAGATTTATTTGTCTTTTTTCCTCTACATGTGTTTAATTTGAGGTTCCCAAGGCAGCCCTGGAGCAGCTGGGATTGCAGAACCATTGTTGCAGCAAACACACCCAGGTGGGCAACAGCACCCCCAGAACCCACTGCAAAGAGTACAGAGCCTGATTACTGAAATGAAAAGAGGAAACGTTCCATTAAAACAGCATGGTGTGATCAGGAAAAAGGTAACTAGGAAATTCAGAGTTAAAAATTTCAGAATTTGAATAACAAAAAGCATTTTAATCTTATAAAATCTAAAGCTGACAAGGGGTTTGCTGTCTCCTTTTTCAGTAAGAACATCAAGAGTGGTCAGAAATTCGAACAGGCTGAACGTGATGGACTGTTGCAGTGAAATACAACATCTACCATGTGCGGAAAAGATGCTGCATGAGGTGACAAGAGGAGAGAAGTGAGTCCTTAGCAGGCACAGAGGATTTGTTTGCTTTATTCAGGATCCTACACTAGCTTCGCAAAGCTTTATTCAAGTGCAATGATTTACTCCAAGGAGAGGTTCTCTGGGCTCTGTGCTGCAATTAGTCTTCCCATTGTATTGATTAATTGCAGACACCTTATCCCTCCACTGAAATGACCCTGGTGCATTTCCAGTCCCTGGGCAGTGTTCTCTGGACTGGTGAGGAGATAACTGACCACAACACGGGGCTTTCCTGGGACAGGCCTTTCCTGACTAATAAAAACACCAGTGGCACCACAACAGCCTCTCTTCTCAATAGCAGCTTCTAAAAAGAAAAGCAGAAGCCAAAGAAAGATGCTGACACTGCTACCTGCAAGATTTTTTTCAACAATTAGTCACTTTTGCCTCTCCTAATCAGTTATGCCTACATTTATATTATAATATAAAACCTCATCATTCACTTTGAATTATTTTTCTTGTGACAGAAAAGAGAGGAATGCAGTGATTTTAAAAGAGTGTTGAAAAACTTTTATGCTCATCCTACATTCCTTCAGCACTGAGGGCTGCTCAGATCTAGAGTTTTAATTTAATCTGTTTTATAAATGGCTCATGGCAAAATTGTGTGGAGTTAAGCTAAGTTCAGAGTTTTCCTGACATGGAAAAATTAAGCCTAGATCTCAAATTCCCGCTTCATCTTCCACCAGTGCAAGTGTATGTTCCTGACTGACAAACAACCAGCTTGGATGTGTTGCCATAAGGCACTCGATGAATTATAGACCCTGCTCCAAACCCTTGTGAATATACGAATATTGCTGCTGCAGTTCATAAAAAGCTCATTTGGGGGAGATGTGATGCATCACCCCAGTATGGGCATCCACAGCCCAAAGTTTTCCAGCAGGAGCGAGATTAAATGGAAAGGGTGTTTGCTGAGCCAAAAAATACATTACCCAGGGAAGGGAAAGAGGAAGGGAGAGGGAAAGGGAAAAGGAGGGAATTGGAGTGATGGGAGTTCAGAACTTGGGCACCCCCACACAGCACAGAGAATGGAACTGCCAACATCTCAACATTTAACAACCAGAAATATTGTAGTTAAAATGTCCTTCCTCGTGGATATGACCTCCCAAAGAAGGAATGCTGCAGATGTGTAGGTAGCAAAGGAGTCCATTTCTAGTGCCTTGGCCAGATTCCATGTTCAGTAATTACGCTCTGCTCTTAAATTCCCCTCTCAGCTCTGTTGGAATAAAGCTCTTTTTCAGCGTGTCCTGGAGCATTGTGTAGTATTTCTGTGAAGCTGTACAACACTGAAAAATACCTCCTCCCATTAAAATTCCCTGGGGAATTTAGGAAGACAGCAAGCTGTTACTGGAGTTGGAATGTGGGCAGAACACCAGGGTTAACCTCCTCTTGCATTGGGATCAAGGGATCTTTGGTGGCTCGGAGTGTCAGACCCTGATTAAGGAGTACAAGAGCTCTCTGTGCTGCCTGAATACAAACTCTGGGATCTCTGCATCTGGGAGCGATCCAACACCTGGGATGTTTCCTAACAAAGGACTCTGTTTGAAAGGCCCTGGTGCTGTAGTGCCTTATCACAACCTTATTTGGTTATCAAGTACTAGTTGTGAGATTATTTGTGGGTAAGAAAAGTTCCAGAAACTTTTAAAAAACCCAACAACAAAAGAACCAAAACCACATTTAAAAAAGATGACTACCAACAGAAAAGCAGCAACCCAAATATGCCAAAGGAAGTGTTTGAGTTTCTGTGAGAAGATACACCAAGAACCCCATGGAGTATTTTAGTACTTAAGCAAACTGAGCCAGGCCTGCAGCAGGAGTGCAAACATTCTGTGTGATGTTAAATAGATAACTCTAACAGCCTTCTCACGCTCTGAAGTAGGACTCATTTAAAATATTTAGGTAACCAGCTCTCAAATTCATTTACAACCCAAAAATTAATTCTTGCTAAACTAGAATAATTTAGAAGTCACTGTATAAGTTCTTGTAGAAAGAATAAAACTCCAAATCCATCACATACACTGAGTCTGTTTGCTATTTGTATTTTGTGCCTTTTTTTTTTTCTTTTCAGTGTATTTGCCCTCCTTCTTCCAACCCAGAGCGCAGCTCTGCAGTGCAGGGCAGGTGCACGGATCATGTCCTGGGGGTCAGCAGGCAGCACCCAAAGCTTTACTCCACGGCTGGAGGCTGCTGGTTCCTGCACACTGCTGTGCTGCTGCCTGTATCCGTTCAGATCACACCCACCAAACACGTTCTGCCCCCCCAAAAGTGGGAGCTCACACCCAGATCCCAGTGGAGAAGCTGCAGCTGTTACCTCTCAGGGAGGGCCCCCTGCCTCCAGCAGCCTCCTCTCTCTCCCTCCTGCTTGAGCAGCAAATCCGGGAGGAGACAAAAGCCAAGCTCCTCCCGTGGGCTTCCCTTACGGATTAAAGACAAGCAGCTTCCCCTCTTCCTTGTTCAGCCTTTGCATGGACTACCTGTGTGTAAATGGGTGTTTAAGGAGTTTCTCCCATTTGTTGGAAGAAGTCCTACTCCCCTTCCAGCACACAGCATCCCCATCCTGCCACTCTCTAAACTCTTACCCGTCAGGGCCTTTCTGCTTTCAGAGATGTACAGAATGAGGCCTGTTGGAGGTTGATGTTTGCTGCTGCAGTAACCAGTCTGATGGCTGCTCTCCACAGCCTCACCTTCCAGCAGGGAAGGCTCTCCTCGCTCCCCTTGGTGCTCATCCCGAGGCAGAACCGGGAACGCTGATTTACCTCTGTTACCCTTACAGAGGTGTTTGTCCTTCCTGGAGACATTTTTCAGTGTGAGATTTGAGGAATGCTTTTCACAACCCACTCCAGCAGCTCCCAAGCGCCCCAGTGACCTGAATTCCTATTTCCATGGGTTTTGGCAGCAGCGGAAAGATATTTTCCAGTTTGCATTAAGTGAGTCCCATTCATCTGGTTTGTCAAACCCTGTCAGACTCTTTATAAATCATTATTTTGGGACCCTGGAGCACTGTGGGCACTGCAACTCTTTTTCCCCATTTTTAAGTCATTCATTTACCTTCACAATAATATGATTTTTTTAAAAATTTCATATCCCTCCTTCAAAGTCAAAATCCACTTAATTTGTATTTGTCATCTGTATCCTTGTGTCTTGTCTTTAGTTCACGTTATGCAAATGTCAAATGTGAAAAATTATTCAAAATAAAAGTGCACTTTTTCACTGACTACTTTTTACTGGTGGATTTTCCCCTCTGTAAATAAAGAAGAGACTCAAAGACAAAAGTTTTTCCAAATACCTATATATTTATATATAGTATATAAATATACCTAATGCCTCTGTGACACTAAATATTTCTTTTAATCCATGCTGAGCTGTAACAGCACTACAAGAGTTAATTATTTATAACAGCAGGCTGTAAAAGGAATAATCCTGTAGGAAATGTGCATTATTTCTTTAGTGATCTCTGCTTCCATGGAAACAATTTCTCAGCACAATTTTAAATCTCGTAAAAATAGGGCAGTAGGTCTGTGTAAAGCAGCGAGACATTGCCGATGAAACAGTCCCAGTGCTTTTCGCCGAGGCTCCCCCGGATGAGCGGTGACAAAGCTCCCTCTGCTGGGACCAGTCCCTCCCTCACTCGGTTATTGCCGCCGACACGGAATGAAGGAATGAATCCCCCCCCCAGACACGGACATGGCTCTCCGGGTACTGCAGACACAGCCTTTATTACGAGACTCTTCTATCGCCAGTCGGGAACAGCAGAGAAGCAAAGGGAGCAGCGCTCAGGATCACAGCAGCACTCACTTCTCCTGTGGTTTGGGGTTTCGTGTATTTTCCTCAATTCAATTATTGTTGGGAAGTTGCGTATCAAAAAAAATATAAAAGTAGGGGTGTTCCCTCCCCCTGCACACAAGATCTGTGTCCCCTGGGAACTGGGAGGGCAAAACATGATTCAGCCAACAAATGCCCTTAAAGGATATTTGTGACATCTTGGGGGAGTTGGTTGGGGTTTTTTTTCCTTCATATTTTAAATTTCAATTCCAGTTTTAAGTGTAACTCCTCAATGACACCTCCTGAGCAACAACACTGGTGCTGCAGAGAGGAACACGGGTTAGTCCTCACAGGGGCACTGAAACAAAGCCTGGGTGGGTGAACAAAAAGCTTTACAATAAACTTTCATGCCTGATACATGTTTGGTAGCAGAACTGGCATATTAGTAAAGCACATTTCTGGCTCCTGGGAAGCAACTTCCAAACTCATTTTAGTAATCAAACTAAATGACAAGAATTTAGGTTATTTCTTTTCCTACCATGGCTGCTGCCAACAAAGTCCTTAGTGAGTCAACATGCTGGGGAGGGAGGGAGGGAAGGAGGAATGGATACACTGAGGTGGGACCCAAAGATCTGCACATAGAACAGCACGGAATATCCCCCAGGATTCCTGAGTCCACAGCTCTCCCATCTGGGAAAATCACTGAGCGTTAAGAGCTCACATTTTCCTTGGATCAGGCTCTTCTGGTGACAGAAAGAGACCAACATTTCATGATAAAAACGTAACACCAACTTCCTGGGAAGGAGTTCCCTCCTTGGGATGCAACTCTACAACTTTAGAGCTTTTCAAACTCCATACAAATGAAAAGCTGACACATATAAAATCTTAGAATTCCATTTATGTTATGTAGAACTAGATACATACACATACATATATTTTCTTCCAATAAAAATCGAGTCCACTGTCTCCTCTCTAGATATAAACTCAGTCTTGCTTCAGGTTTTCAAATATATTTTAGACCTCTCTGAGAAACTTTACCCAAGCTAAACCTGTGTAAATACCTGTAGACAAATCAGGTTTCCTTAGAAAACAAAATGTAAAGCACATTTTTCCTGCAGTTTCACAGTGATACAGCTCATGAAACACTTCCTAGTTGCACCTGGGAAACTTCTCACCCAAGATCAATCTGCTTGTGACTGATTTATCTGAATATATTCCTCTATGAAATCAGAACTGAGGAACTGGGATAAAGCAGTGCTTTCTGATTGAATTGTACATTAGAGAGAAGACTCTGAATATAAAAGCTCAGGGGTTTTTTAATTTACAAATACTTCCCTGCTCCTTGCCCTCAGTCTGCCATCCATCAAGAGCTCTTGTTTCCACAGGAAACGGTGGCAGTTACAAGTGGACAAACCACAACAATCCGGAGAACAGCAAAAAACCTCCCCACAGAACGGAAGGTCACAGAGGTTGCAACCTGTAGCAAGACAGGAGTTATCATTTCCACTGGAAACAAGCACAGCCACTACTGAGAAGTCACGAAAACTTGCCAGCTTTTCATCCCCAATATAGAAGCCAGATGGCAAAGCATGTGCCAAAAAGCTACTCGACCATCAGGATCAATAAGGAAAAATAATAAAAAGAAATAGGAATAAAGCAAAGAAATGGGCTCATGTTTTGCTACAACTGAATGAAGCTTCAGGCTGGGTACCAGGAAATTCTGAGCTACAAAACTCTCAGTCAAGTTTCTCTTCTGTGAATTCCCTCAAACTTAAAAAGCACTAAGGAATGAATTCATTCCGAGTTAGAGGGGCAGATAGAAAGATAGATAGAAAATGAGGAGAAAATTCCCAAACAGAACGACTTGAGAGAGGACAAACTCTCCTGGAAGGCTGAAGCTCAGCTCCTTGACAGGGTGTCCTCCTCCCCAAGCACAGACTGTTCATCAATCAATTAATGCCATAGCTCGTTAGCACGGAGCCTCCCTTGGGCCATGGGGGCACACACAGCAGGAGCTGCCAAAGGATCTCCAAACCAATGATGACACTGGATTCCCTACCAGCCACTACGGACACGGATGACAATTCTGACAGACTGAGGAGGAAGGGAAGGAATTAAGAAACAGAACCCAAATTCTGTAATTCTGGTTTGCCCATCACTGGGGTAACTCCTGGGAACTTTCCTTCTCACTTCCTTCAGCATCACCCTTCTCCTCACTCTTGTAGGTGGAAAGGAATAAGTTTTCTATCTGAGTCAGGAACTCTTCAGCAATGAGGCAGTTTGTCACCTTGCTCAGAGTCTTCCTCATGCACTCCAGAAGCTGCTCAAGAGAAAAGGAAGTTTTGTTACGACCAACAATTTTCCTGAGAGGTTTTTTCCCCTTTTAGCTGCTGAGGGATTTTTATTTATTTATTCAAGATGACCACACAGGAAGGGTTGAACTCTACAATACAGATTTCAGAAAGGAACAGCCACACAGGAGCACGCAGGTGATTTACACCCCATTCTTTGAACCCAATTACCCAACAGCTACATTACTACCAACCCAATTTTAGATTTAGACTGTTTGTAAGTGAAGTCACGCTGAGAGGAAACAAAAAACCTCCATGTGGGCAATTAGTGTGTACAAGTTTTGTGTTTATGTCTTTTGCTTTGGGCAGATTTTGTGTCTTGTTTGTGCAGGAATGTTACAGCTGGCATTTCTCAGAGCTTCCCAGCAATGAGCACACTCCTGGAAAATTAACTCCCACTTCTCCATGGCAAAGCACAGCTTTGATTTGTAACCTCAGGTGACTTCTGACATGAAACAGGTTTGCATTTAAAAAAAACCCCACTTAACATAAAAAAGTTGAAAGAGCAAAACTTACTTTCTGCAAACAAGTCAGGTCAGAATCCCTGTGAAAAATCTTATCCATGGGGACACTGCTGTTGGGAGAAAAACAAACAAGGAGTGCTGGAGAAAGCAGCCACAGCTCTTGAGTGAAACAATAATGAACACACAAAAATTCCAAACTGGCTGTTTGTAACAGGAGCAGACACATACCTGTGGCAGAATCTGTATTTTTCAATTATCCACCTTGTTTTCTCAAATACTAATTCCCACTGAGGCTCCTCCGACATCTGCTGCACTTCAAATTTGTAGGGCAGGCCTGCAATCAGTGGAACATCATTAGTCAGAGTTTCTAGTACACACCACTGTTGGGTTTTGAGGTGCAATCCCTTTCTTCCCCATCCCTGCTCCTCATTTATTGGTGACTGCAGAAACCTGGAGTTCTGCTCCCTGCCAACATTAAGGAGGTTAAAGCAAAAGCTTGATGTGGTTTGGATTCCAAATTTAATTCTGGTGGGAGTAGGAACAAATCTGTTCTTCCCTGCCATAAGGAGGGACACAGGAACATACAACCAACAGAGAAATTAATTGTTTAGTAGCACTTTTGTAGTCTGAGACCCATGTGGTTATTAAGTAAATAACAAAGGTTTGGGGTTTAGGTATGAACAGGCTGCTGGTGACTATTATTCTCCATTCCAGAGGAATTTGGCTCTGAAAAGAAGAAATTCTTCCAGTTTCTTGCAGGTGGGGGAAGAGGAATTTAAACAGTAGTTTAAAGGAGCAGCAGAACATTTTTTGCAGGGAGTAATTCAGTTACCAAAAATCAGGGAGACTGCAACTTTCATTAAGTCATGAAGTCTTTTCCAAAGAGCAATTTTGTAAAAACTTGATTTCAGATCTAAGCAGAAACATGAAATCCTCTCACACAGCAAATACAAGTGACCAAATAAAAGTTTACTTCTAAGGGTGATGAAAGTTTCTCAGTATTTTAACTCCCCCTCCCAGGGAGGGATGTGTGGGAAATGAGGATAAAATCCCAGGACTGTCAGTGTGGTAAACAGGAACTAGTGCACAGATGTGGCCCCTGCTCCACTTCCCCCAGGACTGTGCAGAGACTCTCCAGGCAGATGGTCTCCCTTCCCTTCCTTACTTCCACAGGAAAAAACAGGGGGAACTGTGGGCTCACGCGGCCTCAGCTGCTGCCCTGCCAAGAGAACTGGAAATCTTGGAGTGTGGATGCAAAAATCAGGACTTGAGAAACAGAGGGAAGGAGGGAGAAGGAAAGAGGGGGCAGCTCCCAGAACCATCCTGTGTGACCAGGGGAATCTCCCCAAGAGAATGTCAGGGGAAGAGCAGAAGGTCTGATCATTGCTTGAAATACCACAAATTTTACGTGGTGTAATGTAACTGTTCAAGAAAGGAAAAGTTTCTATTTTCATCAAATGCCAATGACAACTAACTGAGAACTTGTCCCCTTGGCTGGGGTTCCTGCCAGCTCACCCTTCCAGCTTTCCTGGCAAGTTTGATCCTTTGACCTCCTGAATGCCATGTTATCCCCAAAATTCAGGATTTCTGACCTCTGTAGTAGCCAATTCTCTGCTCTTTGCTGCTGCCTCCTCGAGGGATCTGCTGAGGAAGCTGCAATGCAGCAAAGGCCAGGAAGCACATGTGAAAGTTCCTCAGCTCTTCATATGGATTCTGCAGGTAAATAACAGGGACTCTTGTCCCAGACCTTTCACTTCTTTCACAGAGCATGAGAAATACAGAACAATCTCCTGTTTATTTGTACTTGTATGTCCCTGTTATGGCAGCACAGGCTACTTCCACTGAAATCCCTGGGTTTGTCCAGCACATCTCACCAATATAAACGATGCCATTTATGTAATACTCTCTTATTACCAATACAAATACAAAAGTACCTATTTTCCAAGTTCAAACACAGACATTTTCCCCTCAGGGAAAGGCAAATTGAGCCGGTGGATACAAGATGGGCACTCACGGTAGGAACCATCAGCACTGATCTCGTCACTAATGACCAGACAGGTGATCTGGGAATACGGGAGAGGATTATTCCTGTTGTAAGGGCTGATGATCATTCCAATGAACATGGCACCTCCCCTGGAGAAATAGCTCTAAAAAAACAAATAAAAAACCCACATAGAAGAAATCCAATCTTTTCCAGAACAGCAAGCTGAAATCCACAAAATAAATGTACAGTTTGATGCCAGGAGATCAGTGCAACAATGTGTGTTAACACCGTGAGCACCACGGGGGCTTCAGGGCTTGGGGGGTCTGGGGCTCACCTGGTACTTGGCTTGAGTGTCGATGTCTCGGATGGAGGGGTTGGGCTCGAAGGCCGGGTGGGAATGGTACCACCCCAGCACCTGGAACCCTCTGGCTGCCAGGCTCTCCGAGGCCTGGGTCTGGGACACCGGGTCCATCTCGCACTGCAGGCCTGTGCTGAGGCTGTTGCACGGCTCTGCTGCACACACCTGTCAAACAAACCTCCAGATGGATAAACGCAAGGAATCTCCATCAGTTAAATACAACTCAGGGGAGTTTAAGAGCCATGCTCCAGATCTGCCTCAGGATGGAGGTGACAACCCAAAGCTTGAACATAATTCTCATATTTCAACTTAAATTTTAATGTATTTGATTACATGTGCTTCTGAAATGACATTTACATCTGTTCAAATTATCTATTATCAGTTCTCATATTTTTAGAGAAAATGCAAAGAGACAAACACTTACTTCCACAATTTTATCAGCTTCAGAGTATCTTCCACCCAGCAGCCCTATCACTTCTGCCAGAGACACGTGGGAGTGCTGGAATGGGATTGAACACGTTTGAGAGAAATGAGATTGACACAGCTGGGACTTTCAGACTGGTTTATTTTCCAGGTTGGATTCATGTTTCCCCACTGGATTCACAGCTACAAGTCAGTAACTCCTCAATGACATTTAGAAGGACCACCCAGGATAGTTAAGGCCTCTCAACACCCAGTGTTTCCATTTAAAGCAAGCAGAAAAGACTAGATTTGATTATTTGATTATTACACACCAGGGATATAGCGCAGGATTGTAACACTTCCATGTGAGGCAATTCCGCCTTCAAAAACTGCAGCCTGGGCAGTGCTGCACAACTCACAGCTTTGGTGCACCCTGCTCCTAAAAAATCCTCATGTGCACCTTTGTAAACACAAAGTCCATTCCCAGACAAGCAGAAAATGAACCCAGAGATTTCAGAAGGGCAGTCACTTTCAGAAAGCAATTTTAAGCAAATTAAACTGTCACAGAGTGTAGTAGGAAGTGCAGCTCCTAGGAAAGTAGCAAAGCTCTTACATTTTTCTAGAAGGTAAATGGCTGTACTAGGTGTGACTGGAAAGAATCAGAATCCTGAATGGTCTGGGCTGTAAGGGACCTTAAAGCTCATCTTGTTCCACCTCCTGCCACGGGCAGGGACATCTTCCACTATCCCAGGTTGCTCCAACCCGTCCTTGAACACTTCCAGGGATGGGGCAGCCACAGCTTCTCTGTTTCCATTTTCTCAGTCTTCCTGTGCTGCTCATTAACCACCCCCCCCCAGCATGTACATCACATCCAGCTTTTGGAAAGACAAAACTCCATCCTTACCAAATCCATTATCAGAAGTGCTTCCGAAGACACTTTCACCTGGAAAGGTTCCTGCAATGACAAAGACAATACTGAGTACAGAGAAGGCCCCCAGGCAGTGCAGCATCCCTGGGATCCCAGAGGCACGTACCTGCTTCTCCTCGGTGAACAAACAGCAGGGAATCAGCTGAAAGGGATCAAAGGAACTATAAAATGAAAGAAAATTTCTCTAAAGATGCAGGACAGGCAGGAAAACTTTCAACTTTCCCACTGTCACCTTGGCTGAGGAGGAATAACCTGGACTTTCTCATCCCACACTGGGACGACTCCCACCAAACACAGAAACATCAGTCCCCACCCTGGTGAATTCCAAGAGGACACATGGGAAATGCATCCAGGCTGTTTCTCACCATGGCACCTGTTAATGCTCTGCACCTTCCCACCCTGACACTACACAAGACACTGGTTCAGGTCAATGTTTGAACACAATGCACATCACACGGTACCTTTTCATTTGTCTTGAACCTTTAGAACATTTTGGAGGCTTCAGTTTTTCTTCCTCTCTCCTTCTTGCCAATTCTTCAGCTGAGAGATGCTAAAAAGATTTTTAAAGAAATTCAAAGTTTTAATGTCTGAATTGCTGTTTCAGCAGCGACTGCAAAACCAGCCCCAAATAGATTCTTGACATCAGTGTCCTCTTGATATAACTTGTGTTACAGGACTTCTCCTGAGAGAGGGCAGAGCCACAGCAGAACCAAGGAGTGTGGAAGGCAACCAGAGATCAAGTCCCCAAGGTGCCTCATGAGAGAATTCCCACTCTCCAAGTTAATCAAATTCATTAAACCACAGCCCACTTCACAAACCAGGTGTAAGTCCAAGTGTGACAATCTGCCATTACAAACCTTGGCCCAAACCTTTATTTCCACCCAAATGTGTATTTTGCAGAAGTGTTAATTATTTACCACACTTACTCAAAAACAGGCAGGGCACTATGGAAGTAAATGTTACAGGCAGTTACTGAAGTTTGCAAATTAAGGTTTTCTGTACAAGAAAAATAGGATGCTTACAGTTCTTCACTTTCCATATAATTTGAAATTGTAGGAATGGACACGTATTTTCTTTCCAATTCTCCCATAAAATATTTAAACTTGTATGAATTTTTAAGCACTTCATAAGCCACAGTATTTCTGGGGATATTGCTAGTAGCAGAATTAATATTAGGAACTCATTATCACCTGCATAATGAGCACAAGGAAACCATACAGGACTGCAAAAGTAACATTTCAATGTAATTCTCCCATGCCCTGCCATTAGCTTTAAGGCAGTTAACTGAAAGCAACTGGAATCTCCTACAAGACAAGACAAAGAGCTTTATGGGCACAGCCCCCCTCTGCCAACAGCAAGTGCAGTTGCATTTATCAGCAGCATGAAGAGGCAGCAGTGCTGCTCCCACAGGAGAAGTCCCTGGAACACGACTGCTCCCTTGTGCATTTGATGCACCACCACCTGCCAGCCGTTAGCAAGAACTGATTCTTCAAGGAAGGGTTAAAACACAGAAGGGTCACCTCAAATGTCTGTCCCTCCAAATCCTTGGCATCACACCAGTTCCCCCAGGGGTCCCGCACTCGCCGCCTCCTCGTGCGCTGTGGGAAGAACCAGCAGGAGAGTCAGGGGCCCCTCCCTGACCCAACTGCAGTGTGGGGACACTGTCCAGAGTTACTGCCATGGGGATGTTCCTGACACTTTGATGTATTCCCAGTTCTGGAGGATTGAGTAGTTCCAAATCTGTCACAAAGTGTTTCAGCAGTGGAGTTTTGGGGTTTTAAGGCTGTGAGGCCTGATGGTGTTCCATGGAACATCAGCATCCCTGAGAGCAACAGGGCATGGCCATGCAGTCCTGAATTCCAGCTCAGACACTACACAAAGCTGTAAGATCAGTATGTTCACATCCAGTGGATGCTTATTTAAATTGATTACGGTTTTAGTGGGACTGCTTTAGTTTTTTTCTCATCAACTGGTTTATTTTGCTGTGAGGAACTTAAAAACGCTACACTAAAAGTGAACATGAAAATTAACTCTAGCAAGCCTTGGTAACTCATGGAGTCATAGATGAGTTAGTACTGCACTTGAATGTGTGCATAAGGCTCTCAGTAAGCCATACCCTAATACAGTTAACAATTAAAATGCCAGCAATTCACTCACACACTGCCAAACACTTCAGTATTTTCTGGCTAATAAATTCTGGAGAGGTGGGGAGGAGGGGAAAGCCTGAAATCCAACTGCAGGTGAGTACCTGTCCATAAAGGAGCAGGTGCTGGGGCAGGCACCTGTCACACGCCTGAGCCTGTACCTGCACTGCAACCAAACTGCAACCACAACAAGAGCAGAAATTTCCTGGGGTGCAGAAGGCAGGGGAGGCTTTCCCCACCCCGGCTTCCCCCCCTACCATGGACTGCAGGCGCTGGGCCAGCTGATAGGCCTCCACCGTGTCCTTGCCCTCCCGGGAGCGGCTCCTGTCAGGCGGCTGCGGACGGTTGTACACGGCCTGTTCTGCAGGAGACACCAGGGGCACACTGAGCAGTGCTACACAGACAGGAGGGACATGGGGAAGTGACAGTGCCACCAAGGAAAAGGCAATAACCCCCCCACAGTAAAGAGACACCTCTTGGCAGTTGTAATTCTGATGACCCAGCCCTCTCTCGCTACAAAATGTATTTGCAGGACATTTCTCCTCTCCCTAGGGACTGTCACTCAGCTTTGGAGCCAAATCCATCCAGAGACTCCAGAACAACACCAGGTTACAGGTGTATATACACGTTTAACATGTCTCCTAATTCTAACATTTTAATCTTTTAAAGACCAGCCCTGAGGATGGAGACATTGGTGTTTATTTAGGAAACAGTTATCATTCGGTGTGGGAAAAGTAACAATATCTTGAATTATGTCTCATAAAGAAGGAGGGCAGCAGGCATCACGAGAAAAACGTCCAACACTGGACACAGAGAAAAGCACAAACCAAAAAAACCCATCCCACCAGCTGGTGTATAACAGGAGAGAGGGGGAAAATACAAACAGAAGACAAAAAAAGGCTTTGTGTAAAGTCAAAACTCCATAACCCGTGAGCAGGTTACAGACTCCTCCAGACTTTCCAAGGCCATGAGACACAATGCGGCCTGAAGGTCCTTCCTAGGAGGGATGAATGTGTGTCCCCTGTGTGAGCAGTGCACCCCAAGCCCAGGCAGTCCTCTGGCATTCTCCCACACCAGCTCCTGGCTGATTTGCAGGCAAACCCCTTTACCACAGCCGAAGTTGATGGCCCCGATCAGCTCCAGGTAGGTGTGGATCCGCCCGATGCAGTTGACGTCCCCGCAGTCCTTCAGGCCTGGACGCACCGAGGTTTTGTTCAGGTACTTGGGTTTGCACCTCTCCCTGCACCAAAGACAGCACATGGTCACACAGGAGAACAAGTCAGGGGCAGGAAGAATTGTGAGAGTGTGACTGAGCTCCTGCTTTCCCCCTCTATGCTCTTATTGCTTCCTGTTCAACCGATACTGAACCTTTCCAGTTCAACACTTCTCTGAGGCAGGATTTTAGTTTCTCTTTGCAACTACAACAAGCTGCCAGTGCACGACACAACTGAACAGGGACTGAGTTAAACTTGGTAATTCTTTCTACTGAGCAACACAACAAACACACAAACTGAAACTGGCAAAAGAACAAACTGTATCTTGAGCCTGCACCCTCAATTCATGTGATTCCTTACACCAACTCATAAAATATTCAAGTGTACAACCATTATTCCAAATTGATTCTTGATTTGAAGAATCCTTTTGGCCAACATCGTTGGCTCTAGCACAGACTGTGTCTTGCTGCTGTCCTTCCATGAAGGCAGTGCTACCATCCTGCACAGCTCATTGCAGGATCAATGTCAGCAGTGATTTTGAGGAACCACGTATTAAAACCATTCTCACATGTTGGAAGAAAATAATCAAAATGCATGCAGCTTGTTTGGGTACAGGATACTGACTTTCATAATGCTTCAAAGTATTTTCACTGCTTAGCTTCTAGGATGCCATACAAAAAAATGGGAAGATGTAAAAGAAGCATTAATTGTGTATGATGTTCACTGGCTTTCTAATGCTCCCTCACAACTGATTTTACCCTTTTCAGAGTACTGAGCAGTGTTTTAACCACACCAAGCCAGAACATCTTGATCACTCATTTCAATAAAAGGACTCAGTGCATCTTACCACTGATCCAAAATGTAATTCCTGATTTTCAAGTACCGCTCCGGTGTTTTGGCCTGGCGCCCTTCAAAGAACTCGGGAATCGCCTGCTTCTCCTCTTCCAGGATGAGGCTTCTGTCAACCTCCACTTCCTGATCCGGAGGCTTCAGCTCCTCTGCCTCCTCTGGGTGATCCTCATCCGCTTGGCAGGGAGAAGGAAAAAGCAATCCAGTGTCAGCCCTTGGCTCCTCGCTGAGCTCCTGCTCAGCTCCTTGTCCAGCACCACGGGATGTCACTGCTCTGCCTTGTTCAGCTGTGTCAGGGAGACTGTTGTACTGCTGGGAATCCAAATGCCCAGATTTGTCTCCGTTCAGGTGCTGGGAACATGTCGCTGCCACAGCAGGAAATACTAATGCATCCACTGGATCCTGCCTGGAATGCTGAGGGTCTTCTTTAGGCAAAGAAACTGCAGAACTGGGTCCAGAAGATGAAAAACCATGTTCCACTCCTTTTGTTTCCTCAGCTGGACTTTTTGAAATAACAGGTAATTCAGATTTTCCCGTTTCTTGCTGGAAGGCAGGAGGGAACAGTTCATCCATGTCATCAGTGATGTCCACTTCCTCATCATCTGAGAGCTTTTCAATTTTCACTGCGTTCAGGTTGGGGTCTGCACGGCCCCTCAAGTTTCCAGCTTCTACCACTATCCCATCTTCCATGGGAATGCTGCTCCTGCACTGACTTGGCTCTTCTTTTTCAGAATCACCATTTTTTGCCTTAGGAAAACACAAAATATTTTTAGAAGGGAAAAACAAAATGATCCCCTCTGCCTCCCAAATAATCACAACTATTTTATATGAACAGCAGATATGCTGAAGTGTTTCTTCCTCATCTCACCAGTGCCCTGACAAGATGGGTTAAACCCAGGCTCCATTACAACAGGTGTCTGTCCAAGATCCTTTTTCCCCAGCCCCTTTACCTTGTTCCTGAAGTAGTGCCGGGCGTAGCTCTTCACCTGCAGGACCGTTCGGCTCCCGATCAACTTGGCAATTTTCGTCCAGCGCCGGCCAAATTTCACCTGAAGCAGCAAAGCACAGCCAAGTTACCCAAGCCCTGGCACTCCAGATGTGGCCAGAAGTGTTCCCAGCCTCAGTTAGTCACGGAAATGCACAAACAGGACAGCGCACCCTTGGGAAAGAACCTCACTGTTTGTGTTCTACCAAGGAGAAAAGGGCAGCCAACAATAAGGATTCTTGTTATTCTAAACTGGAGGATCTGCTTTCCTCAGCTGAGGCTCTGTAAGTGGCGCTGCTGCTGTCCCAAGGAATCCCTGTGCTTGGCAGAGCAAGCACTGCCCACTGTGGAACCATGTATTCCCCACAGACCTAACAACAGCCACTAAAGCATTTCACTTTATCCCCTGCTTTGCCTTAAGAACACACCACACTTCCCATAGTTAATGACAACACCGGGATTGTACAAGTCAGAATCCGGAATATTAGAGATATTTTGTGATCTCAAACTGAAATCAGCCTCCCTTGAACAAATTCTGGCAAAGAAAACCAATGTGAGTATGATTTATCATTACACTCTTCACAGATGGCAATTACCTGTAACACATTGGAAGAACAAAAGCAGCAGATAACTACAAGGTGCTAATTCACATTAACTCCTTTGCTATTTAGATAAACTAATTAATTCAACTTAAAACATTATATAGCTAAATAAACTCACCAGCCCTTGTTCAAACAGTTCTTTTTCCTCCAACGTCCACTTCAGGGAGCAGCCAGGAGGTTTGGTGGGTGACCTGACCCTGGGAAAGCAGGGGACAGAAGTTAGTGCTCCCCTAAAAATAGATACTCTCCAATCCCAGTACTCAAGGCACCTTCTGACAAGGAGGAGTGTTCCCTGTCTTGGGTAAAACTCAAAGTATTGCTCTAAACGTGGATGTGCCTGATAAATAAAATACTGAGCATCACATCAGCTTCTCCATCCAACAGAAGGTTCAAGGCAACATAATATTCATCAGTGACTAATGGTACAGGAATACATAAAAGCAGCAAATAAAAAAGTTCAGGAAAAGAAAGCCAATTAGAATTATATTTTTTTCACAAAGATCATTCTGCTACAAACACCCCCCAGAACTAGTTTGCTATGGCCTGTTATTACACACAACAGCATTTCTCACCATTAGAAGGTCTCTTTTCTACAGCCAAACAAAAGGAATGAAGGAACTGTAATTTTTTGAAATAGTATCTGATAAATTAAAATCAGGCACCACACTTAAAAATGCAACTCAATCATTAAAATGTACGTACACGACTTTTCCAGTTTTCTTATGTGGGCTGCAAGTAAAAACCAGAGAAAACATAAATTAGTCACTGTGGTGCTGTGGCATCTCTCAGCAAATAACCTTCTTTTAGAAGGACCCTTCATTTCTTTTCATCTAATTACTCTCGGGTACATCTTACCTTTTCACAGACCTTTTCTCCACTTCCTTTTGGTTCAGCCATATTTTCTCAGACAGTGATTTATTGGATAAATAATACCTGAAATAGTTGCTAAGTAGGTTTTCAAAGCATCAAAGGTATTTGGACATGTGAGAATTCCAATAATCATACAAATTCTACTGGTTCAGAGTTATCCAGCTGCATTGTTTCTACAGGAGCATTTCCTCAATCAACCTACAAGGTGACAGGGCTTCACTTCACCTCAACAGGAAATAATTTAGTCCAGTTCCTCTGGAAACAGAAGTTTTTTAGGGTTCTACAGGAAAACACAGAAGCAAATCAGCAAAAGGATACTCTTCTTCCAGCAGCATCTTCTCAATGACAGCCCTGTTTTCCTCACTAATGCTGCTGTCCAAGGTCCAGGGCTGCAAATAACACAAGTGTGTTTTAATACCTGAATTCTGTCACGCTGTTACTTGAACATTGAGAATAAATAGATAATAGTTTCTAAAAGCAAGGGAAAAACACTGGCTATAAATGTAAAATGTGTACATGAAGGGAAGAGAACACAGAAACTCTGAAAACCTTGCTAGAAGCAGCACTCTTTTAAAAAGTACTTACAAGATTGTTGCCAGTTCTCCAAGATGAATCGAGGTAGTGGTCCTGCAGCAGGGTTGATGCTGGGTTCTCATGGTCTCTGGAAGAGATTCCAGCGTTCAAAACAACTGCTTTTTTAATATTAAAAAAAATTTAATCAACACAACATCCAGGGATGGGGCAGCCACAGCTTCTCTGGGCAACCTGTGCCAGAGCCTCCCCACCCTCACAGTATCTAATCTAGTGCCCTTACAAACTTCAGCCAGTTTATGTTTGACCTTTTCCATAAATAAACACTTACTAGAGATTTGTCACTGATTGACATCAGTGACCTACTTCCTTTTATTTTCACGGAGCATCTTTGCTTCCAGAACATTCAGACTTTTCTAAAGACTAATTAGCCCTGTATCCCCTGCACTGCTAACGAATTAAACTCACCTACTCTTCTGAAATGCTCTGCACCAGCATTTCAAACATCGATAAAAGATGAGGATAAATCTCCACGTACAGCCAGAAACCAACACAACCAACCAATACAACAGGGATATGAACAGTGGGAAGTTCTGCTCTAGGACAGAACATCTTGTTCTCTCGCAGAACCTTCCAGTGCTCAATCTGAGCATCCCTTATCCGGGAATTTGCTGAAGCCCCGAGAGCCATCAAATCCTGGGCTGCACCAAAAAGGAGTGTGGGCAGCAGGTCGAGGGAGGCGGCTACTGGGAAGACAGAGGGACTGTTCATCAGGAACCGTAGTGACAGGACAAGGAGTAATGGGTACAAATTGAAAAAGGGGAAAATCACATCAGATATTAGGAAGAAATTCTTTACTGTGGGAGTGGTGAGACAGTGGCACAGGCTGCCCAGGGAGGCTGCGGACACCCCAACGCTGGCAGTGTTCAAGGCCAGGTTGGACAAAGCCTGGAGCAAAGCCCTGGTCTGGTGGAAGGGGGTGGAACTGGATGACCCTAAAGGTCCACTCCAATCTCTGACCATCCCATGGCTCCGTGAGTCCCGGCGTTCCGAACCTCTCGTTACACAACCCAGCACCACCAGCACCTTCCCCACGGGCACGTTAAAGGATTCTCCCCGCGGCCTCTCGGCGCTGTTCCGGGCCCTGGGGGATCCCATGGCAGCAGTTCCGCCTTCTCCTTACACCAGCGCTTCCACAGCCCCGTTCCCTGTGCCCTGCCCACCGGGGCTCCCCCTCTCCACACACACCCCACGGCCCTACAAGGTCTCTCCCTGGAGGGGCGGGAAGCGCCCGGCCCGGGCCGCCCCCTCACGACCTGCGCCCGGCGCGGGGGGACGGGATGGCGGGACCCTCACTCACTCACCCCGGCGGGGCCGCTGGTTCCCCCTCGATGTCCACCTCGGGCTCCTCCGCCGCCGCCATGACAGCGCACCCGGCGATCTCGCGGGAAGGGGCGGCCCCGCACCGCGGTGAGGAGCTGCCGGGCGGAGCCGGACATGGCGCTGGGGTAGGCGGAGCGGCTGAGGCGGGCCGGGAGCTCAGGGACATGGCTGCGCCCTGGGGGAACACGGCCGGGCTGTGAGGGGACAAGGCCGGGGTGTGAGGGGACAAGGCCGGGGTGTGAGGGGATACGGCCGGGCTATGAGGGACCGTGTCCGGGCTGTGAGGGGACACGGCCGGGCTGTGAGGGACCGTGTCCGGGCGCTGAGGGCCGTGGCAGGGGCTGAGGGGACAATTCCGCGCCCTGAGGGGACATGTCCGAGCCCTGAGAGGATATGGCCGGGCTGCGAGGGGACATGTCTGGGCTGTGAGGGGACATCGCGGTGAGGGGACATGGCTGGTCTAGTTGACAGGGTGGGGATCGGTCACAGATTGGACTCGTCTTGGAAGTCTTTTCCAGCCTAAATGCTGCTGTGGGCCTGTGCAGGCCCAGCGTCCCTGTGTCCTTCAGGCATGTGGTGCTGTCTGGTCCTGCTTCTAGAGGACGGCAGCAGCAGGGCGTTGTGTGGGTCCAGTTAAAGTGTCATACGTGTTACTGACACCACAGTCACAGCTTTATTCCCATATGTTCCTAAATCCGTGATTCATTTCACAAGAAATATTTTGGCCTTTGTGGTGGCCGGGCTTTTAATCATAATGAAGGGAAGTGTAAGGGTTTGTTATTGTGGGCTTAAGAAGATGTGTCTATTTCTATTGTCATCTCAGTACAAATATTTCACACCAATAAACTGTTGCAACCTTCTTATTCCCAATATTTCATCTTCGTGCTGGAATGGCTTTGAAAGTGAAATCAAAAAGCAGCAAATGTGATGGGGTTTTTGTTGTCTCTACTTTAAAAACATGAAATGTGGACAAATGGTACGATGTTAATATTGTTAATAATTTTTATAGTCTCGAGTACCTTGAGGATAAAAACATCTCCTTAATTCATAACAGATTTTTTTTAAAATGTGATTTTACCAAACAATGCTTAACTAAGCTGACCAAACAGGCTCATATTCACAGATGTATGAAAAGTTATTTTCCATATTTTCTCCTTTTATAAGTCCTGATTTATACTAGAGGTTGTTGTATACATTGTCTTTAGGCTCGGGCTTTTTACATAGGTTTCAAGTATGAGATTTATGAGGAAAGCAAGAGACTAATCCATACAAGTTTAACATTTTCTTTAAGGTTCTTTTTCTTTGCTAACTTAATTCTGCCAACTGGAGCATAATTCACTGTCCAAATTACATTAGCAAATTCTGCAATTAAACTTGGAAGCTTTTGCTTTACGTCTTCATTTTGTTATTAACATTTTCTTTTTCAAAAGTGCTACAATTTGAGCCTGATTTTCTGTCTTATTAAATTCAGCTACTTGCAGCGGGGTCTTTCTGAGGCTGTTAAGAGCTTGTAAATTTGCTTTTTCTCCTCTGGACCAGTTCAGGATGGAGTTCACAGCGCCGAGGTGGCCGGCCCTGCAGGCGCAGTGCAGGGCAGTGTCCCCGCCGCTGTCCCGGGCATTGATGGAGGCCCCGTGGCTCAGGAGAAGGTTGACCAGCTTACCATGTCCCTGTTCCGCTGCGATGTGCAGGGCTGTCCTTCTCCAGACGTTCCTGTCGTCGATATTTTTACCTTTCCCTGAGGCCAGGAGAATTGTCACAGTCTCTGTGTCTCCTGTGCTGGCGGCGCAGTGCAGCGCGGTGCATCCGTCCATGTCCTTGGCCCCAGCTCTCCCTTTGTGAGCCAACAGCACTTCCACAGTGCCGGCGTGTCCCCTCAGAGCTGCGGCGTGCAGGGGAGTCTTCTTCTCCTTGTCCCGTGCGTTGGGATCAGCCTTAGCCTGCAGGAGCATCTCTGCCAGTGCTTTGTGTCCCCGCTCAGCAGCCAAGTGCAGAGGGGTCTTTGAGTGTTTGTCCTGGGCGTTGACATGGGCTTTGTGGTGCAGCAGCTCTCGGGCAACGTCAGTGCTGCCCCTTTGGCTTGCAATGTGCAGGGCAGTGATGAAATCCTTAGTGACAGCATTAATTTTGGCCCCAGCATTGGCTAAGAGCCCAACTAGTGCTCCCCTGTTACGGAGTGCAGCAATGTGGAGCGGGGTCTCCTCGGCTTGGTTCCTGAGGTCCGTGTCCATCCCCTTGCGCAGGAGGAGATCCACAATGGAAGCGGCCCCAGCCCGAACAGCCAGATGCAAAGCTGTGTCTGAGGCTGGAGTCCTCACTCCCAAGTTTGCTCCCTTTTCAATTAGAACTTGTGCTGACTCAGCTTTGCCCATGGCACACGCCAGCAGCAAAGGAGTGTAGTGCATTTTGTTGTGGGCGTTGATATCTGTGCCCCTGTCAATTAGAGCTGCCACAGCACTGTGCAGGTTCTGCTGTACAGCTCGAAAAAGAGCTGACTCCATTGCTTCAGAAGACAGATCCTTAGAATATTCCAGCAGTATTTTGAAGATGGATGGGTGGTTGCTGCTGAGGGCTCTTTCAACCACATTGGAATCGACAGTGGCTCCAGCCTCTAGCAGTACTTTTGCAGTGTTTTCAGACCCCTGAGAAACAGCATAACTGAGAGCAGTCTGTCCTCTCTCGTCCTTCCTGTCCATGGGGGCACCAGCCTCTAGGAGCATTTTGGCCAGGCTGCTCTCGTCTTTAAGAGCTGTCATGTGCAAAAAGCTGTGCTGGTTCCTGGAGCTTCTTGCCTCTTCTTTCAGGAGCATCTTCAGGATGTGCCGGTGGTTGTTCTCTGCAGCCAGATGAAGGGGAGTCTTGCCCTCCGTGTCCAGGCTGTGCACTGAAGCACCACCTCGGAGCAGCACTTTGACAGTGTCACCGTGGCCGTTCTCAGCTGCCCTGTGCAGGGCTGTTCTCCCTTTGCTGTCCCTCACACCTGCCTTGGCACCTTTGCTGAGCAAATATTCTGTGATCAGTAGGTGTCCGTGGGCAGCTGCAACATGCAGAAGTGTTTCCCTGGCAGAGTTTAGCATGTTGATGTTGTCATCTTTGAGTGTTTTCTGTACCTCATGGAGAGACCCTTCAGCCACTGCAGCAAAGGTGCCAACAGCAGCACCATCCTTTCTAGGCTTTGCTGCCCTTGGAAGTGGAGTTTCTTTTCCTTTCTTCTTAGTAGCCCATTTGTGATTCCTTCTTCCAGAGCTGCCTTTTTTCCCCGGGTGCCTTTCGCTGCTCTTTTCAAACCAAACCTTATCTTTTTCAAGTAAATACCCAACCAATTGTCTTCTGGCATCTCCAATGCTTTCATTTACTTCACTGACATATTTTCTTATCTTGCTATAAAGTTTTGGCTCCACTTGCTTTAAACATGGGTAAAAAAAGAGCCTGCAGGCTCGTTCCCCTTGTGAAAGGAGTATGTCTAAAACTCGAGAGTTCTTTTCTGTCCGTGTCCTGTAGAAACTCATGACCATCTTTTTTTCTGGGGTAAAAACACCGTTGTCTATGAGGCAGTGCAGGAGCTGCTCTGGGTTGTTTATGCCTTCCACGAGCTCTTCTTTTTTAGTCCTTAGGACCTGGATTGCGTAGGGATTTGTAAACAGGCCGCTTGAATGCAGGGACATGCTGCTCATCAAAAAGTGAACTGAGGGATTGTTTGGAGGTAAACAGGAAATAGCAAGGCAGGCTCACAGCATTTCATTCTTTTCACAGAACTATGAACCAGAGAATGTTGTACTTCAGTGATAAATCTTTAAAGAAAGAGAAAGAAATCGAAACTCCCTCACCTTTGGGTTTCTAGTTGTTAGAAGTCCTTTGATCCTCTCTGTTCTTCCTTAGCAACGAGTGCAGTTTAATAACAAAACAAAAGTCTGTGATATGTAAAGATATTCCACTTGAGAGGCTGCTTCCAGATTTTTTAATGCATAATTAGGAATTTTTAAAAAATGCTTTTGTGAATCTGAAATTTGAATAGAAGATATTTGTCTGTTGAGTTTCTCTGGCCAAGCTGGTTTTTGTAGGTTCCTAAATGACCAGTTGATTAAACACAACCAAAGCAAGTTCACAGCACAGTTACTGTTGCCACGATCACACACCTTGTGTGATCTGAAAGGACAGTCCACACTGCCAGCCCTGCAGGGGAGAGCCCTCCAATGGAATGAAATAAGAGCATAAAGGCCAAGATAAAAATTAATTGTATGAAAAGTGATCCAGCCTTTCTAATATGAGCTACAAGTCCAGTCCATGGGGTGTATTTAACTTAAAGGCCAATTATCTTGTCACTCCTGCTCTACCTTGGAGTCTTGTCTGGAAGCTGATTCTTTTCCAGGAGGTGGATCAAGGTGTGTGATTCAGTGTGCAGTATTTAAAGTATAATTAAATAGAACCTGTGAGGGTGTATAGCCTTCCATATGGATGGAGGATCTTGGAATCTAGCTGTAATTAATTTAACCTATTGATGGTAAAAATCCTTATGGAGATAAGGAAATAAAGTACTACTACTAATAATATACACATTCTGAAACCAGCTGAGAGGGAAATCGAGATTATAGAGTTCTGGAAGAGCCAGAAGAACAATGAGCTGGAAAGCTGAAAGCTTGTCCTTATTAAAGGAAACAGGAATTTTGCTGTTGGTTTCTTAGCTCAGTGCCCTTTCTGCTGGGTCCTGCTGCCTTTGAATGTGTTTTCTTTAACAGTGTCTACAAGGTGACTGATAAGATTTTTTTTTTCCCATTGACTGTAATTTCATAAGTAAAATTGCATAATTTATTCTATTTTTTTAAAAAAGTTTTTTTGAAAAAATAGCCGAGAAAGGCAAAACTTTTAATATATACGTATTTTGAAAGGCAGCCAGTTACCAAGTCAGCGAATTTGAGAGCCAATTTAAGAGCCCAGTAATTCCTCTGAAATGCTCAGAAGGGCACTACACCAAGAACAGCCAAACCTTTGTCATTTAGTTAATGATTGTTAACTCCTAAGGTGGAAAACCCGTGGTTTGTTGGAGGGAGTCAGGAGAACTGAATTCCCAAATCTGCCGGTGACTCAGTCTGGGACCTGGAAATATTTTAGTCCTGGGATTTGACTACTGAAGATTGAGTAAATCGGTCCTTAAAGTTTGGGGAAATGGGATCTTCGTGTTGTCATTATTATTATTTTTCCCATGTAAATAGAGATAACAACACTCGACCCCCGTCACAGGGAAGCTGTGAGTTCTGGCGCTGAGTGCCGAGCACTTTGTTAATAGAGGTGGGACAAGAATTCTTAGAACTCCTGAGAAATCTAAAAAAAAACCAAAACAAGGTGAAATTCTTTATTATCATTAGCATGGCAGTAATGTTGCTGTGTCCTGAGCACAGAAATCTCCCTGGGAAGCAGGTGCTGGAGCGGCTGGAAGGTGCAGTTCTCCTCACTGGCCTTGAGGAGGAACATTTGTACAATATTTGGAGGCAGCGTCTCTTTCAGACCCACTCCGGGACTTGGCTTTGGGAAATAATAAGCAGCGAATGACGTGTTATGAGATGCAAATCACAGTCTCCAAAATATAATTATATATTTTTTAAAGAAAGTTCCTCATTATAAATTCTGTCTCGAGCAAGAATCACATTTGGCAAGAAAATGTCGAAAGCTCGTTGTATGGATTCGTTTTTAGAAATTGTGTTTTAAAAGCCCTTATTTTTTAATTACCGTTTTGACTACTTTTAGAATTAAGTTTTTGTTCCAACAATGACTTCACAAAGAGATTCAGAATTGGCTAATTGAAGAATGCTTTTTTTTGTTTATATCTTTTTAACTTACTTGATTTATTTGACATGTAAATGTTTTAGAGAAGGGAAAGTTATGAAGGTTCCACACCTCCTGTAATTAAGTGTATGAGACCATAGATGTGTGTGATCAGCAGGAAGCTCTTCATTAAAAATTAAAATGGCAACATTTACTATTACTAAAGATCTAAGAAAAGGAGTAAGTTGGGGAGAGGAAAAGGCAAATCTTTGTTATCTTTTATATTTATTTCTTTTCTGAGCGGCATCAGGTTATAATGTTTTTTGTGCTAACCACTTTGCAGACCAGTTTTATTTCTTCTGGCCTTTTAATCTCCACGTATCCAATAACTGGATAATTAGGTTATTTTAAAAGGCTGTTTATTAGGTTATTTTAAAAATAAAATTATGGGCTTTGCTAAATTTGCAGATTTGAAGGGCAGATGATGCTTTTGACAGGAAAGATCTCAATTTTGGCCTCTGCTGGGTGAACTGTTTCAATCCAGCTGTAGCTGGGAGACTCGAGCCAGTTATTTCTGATGTGCAGTCTCAGTTTTGCCACTAACTCGTGTCCTTGGGCAAATCCCTTAATCCCCGAGCCCTGTTTACACAAGCATTAAAAAAGGAAATTTTCTTCTACCTCACAGACATGTCCTGAGTGTTCATTACTGTTGGTGCAGAGCTTTGAAGTTCCAGAGCGCTTTGAAGTTGTTGTCCTTTGAAGTATTGTTTTCTGACTTCTCAGCGATGAACATTTATTCCTTCAATTAACGCGGGCCCGTGCTTTCCAGCTTATTTTATGTTGCCATGTCATCATCAAATACACGTTTCATTTTCTCTCTTTTAATTTGTGGAAGATGAAAGCAGCCCGGATTTGTTTGGAGGGACCCGGGAGGGGCCGGGAGGCACCTGCAGAGGTCACCATTCCTCCACCGAGCTGGATCCTGGGAGAGAGAACACAGCCGACAGTGTGATCTGGGCATCGTGAGGGATGGAGGAATATCGCTGGGCAATCAGGACATTTTCCTTAAGAGACATGGCTCACGAATCCAGCTTTGTTCTGGATAACCGGGAATCCAAGCGTGGCCGAGCTGGTCGAGGTTGAACTATATTTAGGTACGGCTGGATCGAGAAACAGCAGCGCTGGGGGTGTTGGTGATTAGAGTGAGCTTGGCTTGTTATACCACTGGAAGAGAAGCCACAGTGTCTGCAAGAGGCAAAGTGTGGCGCTTAGTTTTGCCTAAAGATTAAGCGCAGTAAATTAGAGAAGTCAGGGACGGGAGCTTTGGTGCCGAGGGATTAGTTTGTGTCAGTCGTGTCTCTGTAGGGAGCAGGCCCGGGGCCTTCCCAGGGCTGAGCAATTTCAGTGTGAGGTGTTCCCCGGGGAAGTGCCATCCCCCCAGTGGCACTGGGGAGGGAAAACTGATGCGCTCAGGCCCGAGTTCTGTGTCTGATCCCCCTGCAGCAGCCCCGGGTCCTGTGCCAGGCACGGCGCTGGAAACAGGGACCCGCAGCACTGCAGGGCTGTTTCCTCAATCCTGCACCGGTGCCGTGTGAACTCTTTAATTTCAGTGCTTTAATGAAGTTCCCAGCCCGGGGTGAGCGTTAGGGGATCTGCAAAGTGCCCCTGATGTAAATGCTGACAGGGCAGGAGGTGCTGGACTTCATGGACTGAACACGCCCAAAGTGAGGGTTAGGATTGTTCTCCAGTTTACTATTAATACATTAGGAAATTTAAGAAGAGGGACCGAACCATCTTTTTGTCATTCAGTTTTTTGAATAATTAGATTTAAGTGTTTTTCCAAAGTTCTTCATGGAATTACTTGCCAGGTAGTTTTCTGAGGAGCTACATAGAAGAGGTTAAAGAAAAAAAACCAACACTTTTCTGTTTCAGCTTCACAGAGCTAAACCAAAGCAAGGTTCTTGTTTCAGAACATAATAAATAAAATTGTTTTGAAAGAAAGAGAAAAAGTGTTAGTTGTGATATGATGAAATATATATTTAGTTATTTAGCCACTTTCATAATGCAACATGTAAAAAAGAAATACTACAATTTTTGTGTCTAAGTGATGAGTATTACCAGTTATTTCTTTCTGTACACATTTATTTTGCCTATGTCTTTACTGTCACAAGCTTAATTTAAATTTAAGAGCTAATTTGCCTGTCAACCTGTTGACTAAACATGGGCATTAATAGTGATTTTATGAATGAAGACTTACCATTTTCCAATCCATTTGCCTGAAGTTGTATCAGTGTCATCATTTTTACCTTATAACTTTAGAGCTCTCAATGTGTTCTTTCAGACCAAGGCTAACAGAAAGCAGTTATGGCAAAATATGAGCCCCCGTATCACTGGAATAAAATGTAAATGATGTGAAAGTATTGAGTTACCAAGTGCTGAGGCAGCTTCGAGGATCAGCAAAACCAAACGGAGAGAGGGCTGGGCTGTTTCTCCAAAATGGGCAGATTCTTTTTCCCTTTTAAACCAAACAAGCCCTTGTGTTTTTGAGCCAGGAACATAAAGTCAGTGAAACCTTACAGAAGAAAATAGTTTATAGAAGTTGGGTAACTGCAGAAGAGCAGGATCCTGCTCACCCCCCTGGAGCCTTCGGGGTGACCTTCCTGACAGCAGAGCTCCCAGGAGCCTTTTGGCCAAACTGGCTGTGGAGAGGCAGAGCCCTTAGAGAAAAACTACTCTGAATTTACACCAGTACACAGGCAGAATTCTCTTCTTATTTATTTATTTGTCTATTTTTTTATTTTATTTATTTTGATTACCTTTCTTAGGATTCAGTTGTACTCCAACCTGATCAACCAGTTCTAATTGTCTTGGATGTTTAGTTTCCTTCAGTTTTTATTTGCTGTGCATCAAAACTTTGCTGGTGTAGCTGTGCTAGAGAGTTATAGGCATGTGAGTGAGATTTTCTTGTTAATGTGTTAGTCTGACCATAGTTCCTATTGTGGTGAGTACCTTTTTCTCAGTATTTCCCATTGCTAGAGGGGTTTGTGATGGGTGTAGAGTTGATTCTTTCATGTTATCTCCTTCTCCCAGTTCTGACAGCTTCCCCTGTCTTCCCTTTGAATTATCTCTGAGGATTTTGGCTTCCCCAGAATGTGTCTCCTTGTCTGTCAGGGTCTGGATTCCTGCTCCTCACTTTAGTTCCAGTTCAGCAAAGTACATAATTACACACCCAACTGCAGAGAGGTGCCCCAGTGCAGAGCGAGTCAGACGTTCCCATCTCCTGTCACTTCTGGATTCTGAACTCTGCTTTAGCACTGAGGGAGCACCGAGCCAGGCCCACTACTACTCCCCTGCCTGTTTGACTCCGTGAGAAACACCCTTGTTTTGGAGAGCTCTTTAAATCACAGAGTCCTGACAACTCCTCCAGATTCATGGTGTTTGCTTTCCTTGGCATGTCCCAAAACATCCTTCTTTGTTGGGCTGCACCTGTGATATTCCAGCAGCTCTCTTTGTTCCCAAGCCATTATGTCTTCCTACTCACATTTCCATTCAAAGGGTGATTCATGCAGCAGGGGAAAGGCATGACCTGGCTGCCCCCTCAGTTTCCATCGCTTTGCAGATCATGTGCAGCCTCATCTGGAGCGGAGCTTTCATTTCAGACTTCTCCATTCCCATTCCTGGAACTAAGTCTTTCAGTCCTCGCTCCTCTGCTCTGCTCTGTGAGCAGAGGAAAATTTGCTGCCTGAAGGGGCTTCCTGACAAACCCTGGTTTTGGTCTGAGGAGCAGTGCAAACACCCCAGGATGGATTCTCTTTTCCCACAGCACATGGATACACTGGGTTGGTACCTGTGCTGTAGCTGCCTTGTGGACAAAGCCCAAATCTGACTCACTATTCCCGCATCTTTTTTGTTGTTGTTGTTGTTGTAATAATACCTTTCCAAATTTGAATGTTTGGTTCTGATGTGCAGTTGGAGAGAACCACACACCTCCACCAATGGTCTTTACAAAGCTGCATCTTGTCAGTCATCCATCCTAGAGCTTCTACTGGCTTCCAATGTCCCTGCCCTGCCTTCCTTTCATCCTTTGGATATTGCACCTTATACCTTTTTGAGTCTCGACCACCACTATCACTCTACCATCAACTCATTGACAAACCCAGCCTCCTCTGCTTTGCAGCTGAAGCATTTGAGAAAGTTTTCAAAGTTGAGGGGGGCGGTGTTTATTTTGGTGTTTGCTGGTTGGTTTTGGGTTGGTTGGTTGGTTGGGGTTTTTTCCCTCTTTGTCTGAATTGCAGTTCTGGATTTAGAAGATTTTCAGGGTTAAATTGTGTTCTCTGAGGCTTGTGGGACTCCTGCCAGGTGATGTGGTAGATGCTGAAGGTGCATCTAAACCCACTGTAATCTATCTGTAAGTGTATTTTTATACTGTGTGGCTCCCAGTAAAGCAAAATCTTTGGCTCAGCAGGTATAATAGTGCTCAGAACAGTAATATGCCCACCAGGGATTTCGGAATAAGCAGATTAAGGAAAAAATAGTGATTTTTAATAGCTAGAATCAACCTCCTTTTCCCCTGTGTTACAAGACAGAGGGAAAGCTTAGTTTCAATTAAAAGATAATATTGCATCATGAAAATGGGATAAATGTGACATTAAGAAGTGAATAGAAGGGATATTGTAGTGACAGCTCAAGTGCTATTAGTGACTTCATGTTTAATTCAATAAAATACCTCTGTTTAAACACTGGCTGAAACAGCCAGAGCCTGCAACAGAATTCAGAGCAAACCTACTGAAGAGTGTATGTGGCAGAAAAAAATTCTATAAATGTAAATAAATAATCTAATTACAAATTTTAATTTGCAGTTAAATAAATTAATTGAATTTTTAAATACTAGTTTAAATCAAAATGCTCAATTGCAGCAGGTTACATCTCAGATCCGCACTTTCCATACTGCTTGGTTTAGTTCCTGCATTACTTTTTGACTCCTTTAAGTCAAGAAATATTACACACCTCTTGTGCTCTGCAGGCTTGGTTTTGTTAGTTTATTTTACAACAGGTTGCATTAATGTCACCTCGATGTGACTTTCAGTTTTGCACGTGTTGGCACCAAAGCCACCAGGATGGTGGTTTGTTCCCTCTTTTACTCACTGGCATAATTTCCATCCAACGAAGCTTTTCGAAAATAAGGAAGGAAAAGGCCTTCCTGTACAAGCTTCCTGTGAATCCCATCCAGACAGAAAGGGCTGGGGTAAGAGCTTGGCAGGCACCCCCAGCATATGCCACTTAGGGACTTCCTTATTTTCTGCTGTCCTTCCACCTTCAGCAAATGAAGCCTCAAAATCAGAGTAATTTCCATTCATTTTCGAAGAAGAAATTGTAAATGGTGAATTTCCTATCTGTGCGTAACACCCACAATTTAAATTAAAAGTTTTGAATGCTGACAGCATTAGTCATAGGAAATCCTGCAGGAACATCCAGCACTTAAGTTGGACCTTCCCCTGGATCACACCATAGAAGGAGTTTGCAGGAAAACCTTCTGTTACTCTGAAACTCTGCCTTGGGTTTAACCCTTTGCCTGCTGCTGCCTCTGGTGCCACAGGGCTTTTTTTTTCCCCTAGAGGCCATTTCCCATTTTCTTGTGATCAAAATGGTATTGAGAAATGATAAATTGCAAGGCTGAAATGTTCCGTGTTTTAATTAAAACATCAGTAGTGTTCTGTAGTACAGATGTGCACCTATACACCCTCCCCCAGGAACACAAAGAGCCTTCAGTGGGGAAAATTAATTTGAATTTAAAAATTGGTTCAGAATATTATATTGGATATATTAATATTTATGTATTAATTATCAGCACGAAAAGACTGTACAGGTCAGTAAAAATGGAAAGCCAAAAAAGCCAACATAACTTTGAACATTAAACCATCAAGCCAAGGCAGTAACAGTTCCTCCCCCAGCTGGGTGGCACAGGATCATTTTCACATAACGTGGGGGAAACAACTTTGAGACTTTCCTTGTCTTTATTTAAAAGGAGCCATTTCCCAATGGACATCACATATCTTTAGAAATAATAATAAAAAAATCCTAGTTATCATTTTCATTCAGTGGGAAAATCCCACACATGTTGAGTTATTGTGGAACAGCTGGCTTGAATTAAAGCTTCAGACTTGAGGAAGGAATCTCAGAGCACGAAGTATCAAATAATAGCTAAATTCAAGATTAGGGCAGGGTTTGTGATGTTAGGCATGGCAAGAGAAAGGGCTTGAAGGATCTTCGGGCTTTTGAGTCATGTGGTGAATCATGGTGCTCCAGTCTGAGGTCAACATACAGCAGTGTTCAAACATTTTAATGTGATTTGAGAAAATAATCAAAATACATTACATTGTTCTGATGTGAGAGTCTTCAGACTGTGAAAGTGTTGATGGATGTCCAGAAAAGAAATAGAAAGCCATTCAAAATTCTCAGAGCTCGTCTTGTGAATTTCAAAGTCTTTCATGGATTTTTGGATCATCATCGTTACAAATAGTGATTTTTGGTTGTAAAGCAAAATGATAATTTTTCCTGGCTTTTCTGTTTCTGTTTGTTTTCAAGCTGTACCTATAAAACTTGTCTTTCTTTCACTCACAGAGTAATTTAAATCAGAGAGGAGATTGACTCTGAAATCAACATTATTCTGGGGATCTGCACCAGGGGAGGATTTAGGCCAAAGTTGTTTGGTTTGGGGCTTTTCACTTTTGTTGTTTAAGCCAAGACCTGGACTGCCTGGAAAAAGGAGAATTGAGCCCCCTCAGCTCCATCAGTGATGGTGCTCCGGGCTGGGGCTACTCCTGGGTGTGAATTGCAAGGCCTGGCTTGTTCCTGTTTCTATTTCTATACAGTTGTAAAGACAAGGAGCTTCATTTCTTCCCAATTCCCTTGGATCACTAGAGCCAGCAGAGTCAGACCCTCCTGGGAAGGCAGGAAGGGTGGGATGGTTGGCTGGGTGCTTCCACGGACTGATGGACAGTGTGTTCCAGAGGGGATAAATGTGACCTTTCCCCCCTTACATGTGCCCAAACACTGAGAACTCAATTTCGGGAGTGAGCCCCATTGCAAAGGCTACGGAAAATCAGGTGCAGCTCTTGTGCAGCTGCTGGTGTTCCTCATTTGCAACAGGTTTGGGAATTGGGCTGTTTGTAACAGAAACCCTGAGCTCATTACCTTGTTGCTTTTGTCACCATAGATGCCACTGCTGCCTTTAGAGTCGGATTGGAAGTGAAACCGGAGCTGCGAAGTAGCAAATCCGTGTTACAGATCCTGACTGTGGAAAAGCCAGCAGCAGTTTCTGCAGGTAAGAATGATAATGCAGCAAAGAGAGGGGGGCAAAGAAACAGCTTGAAATGAATGGTGGGTGTGGTGGTGTATTTTGTAAGTCAATTCAAAGCAGACATGGAAGCTGGTATCAGGAACACCTGCGAGAAATTCCATTTATAAGGCTTGGAATTATAACCTCGCTGCCCTCTTAAACAATTTTAAATATATCTGCACCAAGTTAGTCATGTAGCCAAAACAGTTTCATGGGCAGGTATAGTAAGGTCTCACAGTTCTTGTTCAAGTCAAAGGGTGCATGAAAAATGTTCCCTCTGAAAGTCAAACCACGCACTACAAGAAGGTAGGATGGTTTTTAAACCTGTTTTCTTTCAGTTCCCTGGTTTCCAAAAGTGGGATATTCAGTATCTTTAGGCCTCATGCTCCTCTTTTGATAACTGGCAGTATTTGGAAAGCAATCAAATTGGTCAATTTTTGTTTGTTTTTTTTTTTCAAAATTACACGGAAGCAAAAGCTGTCAGTAGTTGTGTAGTCAGAGGCACTTCCCTAAATATGCTAAGCCTGGGTGGTTTTTGGAGTGCAGAAGTGGGAAATAAAATCCAGAAGTCTCTAACCAAGCTAAAGTCAGCTGTACTTACTGCGTAGTTTTACGTCGGTTTTGCGCAATTTTGCATATTAAAGCACTTTGTTAACTATTTGGAATACAGGTACTTACAAACACCTTGTCTGGTTCATTGGGAAGCAGGGAGAAGAGACAATCTCTGTGGAGATGGATTTGGCCTGGAGAATTTAGGCTCTTTTTCTCCCCTTCAGGAATCTGGGTCAGACGCTTGGTGATTATTACCCTGATAAAGATCATATCTTGACTGGGGCCCTGAGACACCACTGCAGGGCTCGTAGTAAGTCTTGCTTGTAATGACATCTTGTGAGGAGTTTTGACAGGTAATGTTTGGGGGATACCTTAGTGTTTGGATAGGGAAAAAGGAGGGCACATTATGCATGGGATGCACTGGAGTTAAACTTTGCATACGGAAATTTGTTCCTCGCAAACACTGTGGGGGATGTTTGCAGGACTTCTCTGTGCTGTGAAAGGGAGTGTCTCCCGATTCTAATCAGGGCATCCTTCTCCCTCCAAACCAAATCAACTGTCAGTAGGGGTCAAGTCAAACTGAAGGAATCCTCCCTGAAGTGTGACTTCTTTCTGTGTCCAACTTCTCAAGGGGGAAATAGAACAACCGCCAGAACCTGCAAGGTGGGCACAGCAGCTCACGATTTTTGTTACTGTTAAAAGTTTTTAAAAACTGCTTTTGGACACAAATGAAAGGGATTTTTTCCTAGTTGCCAGGGTGCTTTGATTTGCAGGCACATTTTGGGAGTCTCATCACTGCACAGAGATGGGCCCCAATTTTGGGTGTGTCTGGCTGTGCTTTCAGACCTGCCAGTGAATCTTCCATTCAGCGAAGATTCCAAACTCCTCCAGTTCTCTCTTTGGGAAAGGCTGGGTGAGGATTGTCCCTGCGTGATGCATGATTTCATGAGTTGTTACCTGAGACATAAAGGTGTGATAACAGCAGCCATCTCAAACCACACCAGCTAAATCATCACAGGGGAGGAGAACCAGAAAAATAGCCATGGATGCTCGGAACCCTTAGTGTGCCCTGAAATAACTCTGGCTATTCTGGCACTAAAATGATGCAGGATCTCCCTCCTCACTGCAGTGATTATTTTACAAATGCAGGGAAGCTGTTAAAATGATTCTGTTTTTATTACACTTGCATGATAACAGGTTTCATCTGAAGTCTTTTTTGGCTCCCACACCATCTAAGCAGAGGCTCCTGTTCCAGGCGTCTGTGCAGCTGCTTCCAGGACTGTTTGCTTTTGAGCTCCATCTGCTGGAATTGTATCCTGTTTCCCACACCTTTGGTGTTACTATTATACTGCCAGCTTTCACAGGAGTTGGTTTTAATTTAAAAGAGAATAAGGAATAAAGTTTACAGTTCAGGGGAATTTTCAGCGAGTTGCTGGTCCCTTTGTTTAAGGGTTTGACTTAAAGATTGCTTGGAGAATACAAGGCTCAAAGCAGAAAACAGTTGTGAGGCTGAGGAAAACAAATATTAGTTTTTCCTCCGTTTTTGTTTGCAGAGTTAGTTTCTAGGTATTTTATAGAGATCTGGGTTGATCTGGTCAGTCGTGGACTGTCAAGTTCTGTGTGAGGTTGCAAAAATGGCTCATTTTTCCCCATTTAGGTTTTTGTTTTGTTTTCCCCTGATGACTGTTGTTACTCTATAACTAAGGAAATTAGCAGTGTTTTCAATATTTAATTAACTTCTTAAAAAGCCATTCTTCCCCATTGTAACTGTGCTTCTAGTGTTTCGGAATGTTTAAGGGCGGAAGGGACCGTGCTGAAAGTCTAATTTGGTTTTTGTAGCTCCATTGTTTCTGAACAAAAATCTACTGCAAAGAATAACGTGCAGAATTGGAAAGGAGGGCCCTGCTGTGCAAATTCACTCCAAAAGTGTTTCAGTAGTCAGGGGCTTTCACGGTGAATTATATGATGACTCTGTACAAGTTTTCTTTGTAAGCAGCACATTCTCTGTTCAGAGGACACGTTATACTGTTCATGTCAACAATGTACACGTGGAGAGTCAGGACTGCCACCAGCCCTTGGGTTGGCAGAGCATGAAATTCCGAGGAACAAGCACCTCTCTGTGAGAATTACCTTCCCCAAAAGCAAACCATCTGCACCTTGGAGTTTCCTTCCCTTGTAAAGCTCCTTCCACCTTCCTTCTCTGTCCCTCAGCTCATGCCAGATGTTCCTGAGGTATATTCTGTTTCATCATGGGTTTGTCTGTATGGTAATTTCAGATATTCTTTCCTTGCTGTCCAGCTGCCTGTCAGCAATATTTTGTGTTCACTCGTGAGGTTTGCAGCTTTTTTTATTCTATGCAGCCAGCTTTGCCCAAACTGGTTTTAGTTCTTGATGTGGGTTACTCCGTGCTGTTACACCAGAGCCTGGGGAATACGGGCAGGGAGGAAGAGGGGGAGAGCAGAGAAAGTGCTGGGCTTGATATTAAAGATAAGTGGGGGTTTTTTTCAGTTCAGAAGTGCCTTGTGCTGCTCCTGACCATGGCACACCACACACCGTGTTCTCCAGCGGTGCCAGAGCTTGTTCCAGCCTGAGCTGCTTTTTCAGAAAGTAATTATTGTAATGGATTTCTTAGACTTGTGCATGGGACAAAACTGTCTGTCGTTTTTCACGTAGATTGGAGGGATATTGCCTGGGTTTCCTGAGAGCTTCCTGTGGAACAGGGATAGGGAAGGCATCTCTTGCTCCTTAGACTTCGCAGTTAAATGGGGATGTCCTGCCTTGGGCTTGTTTAAAGTGCTGTGTTTTGAGGTCAGTATTTTTCAGACTTACGTGTAGAACTCTAGAAGTAACTTCTGTGTTCTGAGGTTGGAACTGGCTGGTCTGTGACAGTTTCCCACTGCAGAGGAACTTAGATTGTTACTGTTATTCATTCCTATAATGACAAGTACCTTGGATTTCAAATTGTTCAGAGATTAATGGTGGTCAAACCCCCCACTTCTCTTCAAGGGATAGAAGTGTGAGGGTTTTGTTGGTTTCAATAGAGACCCAAATTCTAATTAATATTCCTGTGTCCCAAACATGTTGTTCTGATTAGAGGCTCTTTGCCCAGGCATTTCTGTGTAGCCTGCCCTGTTTGAAACCCTGCCTTTTTCTGACTTCACTTCCTGAATCCGTTGACAACACTCACAGCCAAACAAAATACATGTTCACAATGCTGTTATTTGCAAAATATTCCCTTGTGAGTACAGCTGGGGCAACAGAAAGAGTTTCTCTTTGGATCTCAGAGAGAACTGACTATTCCTTATAGAAGTAAGGCCCATAGTGCATTAGGCAATTTTAATCTTGGCAGTTAAATAAGTGTTAAAACTTTGCATTTCACCACATATAAAGGCACACACGTCTTTCACTGCCCTTGTGTGTATTGATCGTGGAGTGATCCACTAATTATCCTGAGAGTGCTGAATTCTAATCTAGACTGAAGGGAACCAGATAGCAACAGGCTCCTGGCCCACCACACTGTTTACAAAACACAGGGAGGTGGAGGGAATATAAACTTAATTTGCCCTCTCTTAGGCCTGATCTTAAATTTTGGTGTAGGACCAAAGGAAAGGTTCATCTTAACTTGCTCCTCATGGAACTGCCTAACTGGCAGAGTCTCTGACTGGGCACCCACCAGTGGTGTCCCAGGAGCCCACCCAGCAGGGCCATTGCTCAGGAACTTCTCTGCCTGTGCTCCAGAGTGTCACCCTTGAGAGCAAACACACCAGTGCAGAGCTCAGTCTGTGTGTGCTGTGAGGGGAGGGTGGAGCCGACTGTCACTCAGCTGTGTTTAATTAACATAGTATTTTATATAATGTATTTATTTTTTACGTAATTAGGTGATTAAGCAAAATGCTTGCTAGTAACATCTCTTCCATAACCCAGCGCTGCTGAGAGTTAAACATGCACCTTTGCAGGTAATTAATCTCCTTGCCCTGCTTATTTTGCTAGTTGGCACTTGCTAAATCCCTGTAAAACCACACCCAGCAGTGCTGTGTATTATCCCTCTGCTGTCTATTCCTACATATGGTCAAAATCAACTTACCTTCCGGGTTGCTGACATCAGCAAAATGTGCTCTTGGCAAACTTGGGAATCCTCCTAGTAACCCTTTGTTTGGTTGGTGTTGTTACAGTTGTATTCCTCTGACAGCAGCAAACACCATCCAAACATTGCCTACCTTGACACTTGGACTGGGACGTGGAAGGAGAGCACCATGTTAGCATATTTGAAATATTTAAACAATCCCTCGTGGTAAAACGTAGAGAATAGGAGGGGGAAAAGCTAAGAGGGAAGATACAGCAGTTGCAAGTTTCATGGTACCATTTTCTAACACTGAAGGTGTACATAGGTTAAAAAAAAATTATCTAGTCCTCTTGTGAAGTGACCTTAACCAACACCAGCACCACAATTAAAATTGTGCTTATTTCTATTATAAGGAAAAAATACTTTTTAAAGACTGCCCCTTGGAGAATAATGAATTCCTGATATTTTCTGGCTGTCTTTTGATATCATCTACTTCCTCTTAGCTGTTTGGCTCTGAGCAGCAAGAAGGAAAACATCTGGTCTCCTTAGAAATGTTTATTAAGCCAAATGAATTGGGCACCATGCTGAAAATCCTGGAATAAAAGTGTTCCACACCCCCTCCCAAGTAAAGAACCTTGTTTCTAAGCTGTATCGTCATATTAAACCCCAAGATGATCTTGTAAAAAATACCTGGGAGGTGTCAGAGAAGTTGCTGAAAACAAGCAACAGGAGTTGCTGGTTTTCAACAAGTTGCTCCTTTCATTTCCCACCAGGGTTCAGTTTTCCCAGCTCCTCTAGTGCCAGGAAGTTCAGAACCCAGAGTGACACCCATAAGGGGGAAGGATTCAGAGACAGGGAAAGGATGATAAAATGGCTTTACTGTTGACAGCATTGTCATAAATATTAGCAAGGATCACCTTCTACCTGGGAGAGAACACAGAAATAAAGGTGTTTTTATTTTTGAAGCCTACAGCATTTTTTTGCAATACAAGCGCTCGCCTTATCTTCTTGAGGGCATCAATTTAATAAAAAGCATGTCAGATCAAGTAGCCAGTTGCTCCAGTTATGGAACAATTTAATTCCCTGGCTTTCTACCCCTCTGCAGCCCTGCCTGGAGTCAGCCAGCTGTCTAAACTGGGCCCGAGAATGTGCCAGGCAAGGCAGTCAGGCTACAACTGGGAAACACAACCCCAGGACAACCCCAAAAGTTGTATTTGTTCAGCGATCAGGATCTGGCCTCTCCCTCCCCTCCTCACACCTTTTCCAGGACATGCCTGGAGTTACACACTCACTTCAGCACAATCCCTGCCCTTCAGAGCCCAGCTCACAGGGCATGTTCCCAACTCAGGTACTAGCAAAAAAAAGTGTGAGGGGGAAATACATTTTAATTATTTTATTTTTCTTAAATATAATAGAACCTTCTAGAATTTTTTTTCCAGAAACAGAAACATTAAAAAATTATACTTTATTACAAATGGTAAACTCAGAGTGCTAAAAAAAAGCCTCTTATTTACAAACAATACTGGGCAGTGCCCAAATAAACAACATAAAAATAACTTACAAAGTCATGAAGTAGTTTATTGACATTAATCAACTTTCATAAAATAAAATAAAAAAAGATATGTACATACACAAATTTACTTGAAGGCAGGCAGAATAGTTCTTTGTTTGTTTATCAGCCTCCCACAAACCTCCCTCCCACCTTTTTTTTTTGTTTTTAAGGAATACTACATAAAGCAATCTACAGTTTCTATTGCAGTTTATAACCTTTAATACTGAATGATCATCGAATGTTAGGTCCATGCAGGTCTTGGTCAATGTTAAACGAAGATCTGACATCTCATCCGAGCAGGAACAGCCCTTCCCGGAGCGGCGGGGCCGCTCCATCCCGGCTCCGGCCCAAAGCTTTGCCAGTCTTTCCAACACATGCGCCTTGCGGAGCACGGGCACCACTCGCCCGTCCGCTCCTTGCCACCAGCTTTGCGCCTCTGCCGCTTTGGAGTTTTCCCGTTTTAGTTGTACCACGACATCACAGTTCCCGCTGAAGAGTCTCTTCAAAACGTCTGCAACTGCTGTGTGAGCATGAGCTGGCACCCGCTGTTGACGTGGTTCATGACCTTCTGCTTAAGCTGTGCAACCTGTTCTCTGAGCATGTTGGCAGTGGATGCCAGCTCTGAGTTCTGGGCTTTCAAAGTTTTCACTTTTTCCTCCAACCGGGCAATCCTTTCCAACTTCCTTTTCCGGCATTTGGACGCCGCGATTCTGTTCCTCATGCGCTTTCTCTCGGCTTTGATTCTCTCCTGCGACTCCATGTCAATGGGGGACAGGGGAGGAGTTTCCCCCGGCATCTCAGGTACAGTCTGCGGCTCCTCTTTGAGCGCCTGGAGCCGGGGATGCTGCACGGGCATCTGGGGGTTGATGTGGTGCTGGGGCGCGTATCCCAGGCCGTTGGCGTTGTAGCCGGGCGCGGAGCTGAGCGCGTTGGGGTTGAAGTTGCTGAGGTTGGCGTACACGGGGGGCTCGCTGTGCAGGCTGGTGTTGAAGCTGGTGCTGCCGGCCATGGAGGACACAGGTGCCATCCCGCTGGCGACGGGCTGCGCGGCCGAGGTGACGCTGGGCAGCGTGTTCTGGTTGTGCAGCTCCGCCAAAGCCCTCACGAAGCCCTCCGCGAACCCCTCCTGCTCGTCCGTGACATTCTTGGGGCACAGGAACTGCGTCGGGGTCGGCGTGGTGGTGATCAGCCCGTTGCTGGACTGGATGATGAGCCGCTCCAGCTCGGGCGAGGCCAGTTTGAGCAGCCCCACGTCGGGCGAGGTGAGGATGTCGGCGTTCTTGTTCCTCAGGTGAGGCTTCAGGTTGCTGGAGGGGTCGGACAGGTTGAGCGTCATGTTCTGCTTGAGCACCTTGNGCCACAAGAACTTTCCCTGCCCGGCTCCGCGCTGTTCCCGCTCGGCTCTCCCAGCCCCGCGCTCGTTCCCGCCCGCGCCGCGCTCTGCGCCCGCTCCCGCCGAGCAGCCCTTCACTTATCAGCGGCCGCGAGCCCGCTAAAAATAGCGCATNGACCGCCGGAGTGTCCCCGGCCCGCCCAGAGCCGCGGGTTTCGCCCGCGCTGCTCCGCCAGCCCGCACGGCTCTGCCTTCGGAGAGGGACGGGACGTCAATTCCCGGCCTCGGGGGGAACCAGGATCACGCAGGGGGAAATAAAGCGCGACGGGAAAGAGCCGGGTTGCGGATGGGTTTCTCTGAACTCGTCCTCCCAGGGGAGGGGACAGCGGCGGCCTAATTTTAGACAGTGCCCTAGTATTGCTGTGGAAGTACAGGTTAGTCGGGAGCGAAAATAATGTCTGGAGCTGGAGGCTGGCGGCGGAGGAGAGAAGTGTGTGTTGGCATGTTCCCCTCGCAGCAACAGATGCGACTTGCCCGGGTCGCTGGAGCCGCTGGGATCCCGCGGCGTTCCCGGGCACAGCTCTGACCAAAGGGGTTCGCTTTTCTTGCCTTGCCCCGCTCGCACCCTTCGCTCCGGGAGGTGTGGGTTCGGGAATGCTGACGGGCTAAAGCGCAGCAGGTACTGGCGGGCAGGCGGTGACAGAACGGGGCAGCACCGGGGCCGAGGGGCTGTGCCGGGTGTTCCGTGGCCGGCGCTGCAACAAGTGCTGCCTGAGCTGCCAGCGCGAAGCTCTCACCTGCTGCGCCCCAGCTTTTGTCAGGGAAGAACTCGGGCTGGCAGCTTCAACCCCTCTTTAAGATATGCGAGGCTGACAAACTTAACGTCCTGCTTTGAAAACACACTTTCAAATTCTCCAGTGCTATTTTTTCCTGGATGTAATGACATAATTGCCAGTTACAGTATAGGAAGGAGCAGTGGAGCAAACAAACACAAGCAGCTGTGAAAGAAAAGTGAAGGTCCAGCTCCCGTCTTTGAAGTTGTAGGATTCCTTCCTTCTTTTTTCCCCTGGTGTTCCCACTTGACTTCTTTTGGCCACACGGTGGGCACTGGTGTTACTTGTGAGCTGAGCGGAACGATGCAGACAGTACACGCGGTATTGTTTTTGTTAACAGTGCGGGGCACGAAATACAAAGTTCTGGCTGGATGTGGGGGCTCTCTGTGCTGCCGTCACGGGGACTGCAGGTAACTCAAGCTTCAGCTGCCTAAACAGTCCGGACAAACAGCAGTGAAGTTACTGCACATGCATAAGAAAATCTCTGAAATCCATTAACGCAGTGAGTGCTCGAAGCAGTTGTTTAACTCCTTTATAATCTTTACGTGCCACATAAATAGAGACCAGCGAGTGGCTCTTCTGGCAGCAGAGCCAAGGGGCAGGATCGGAATAAAACAGAAATGTCTCCACAGAATTGTAGTTCAGCTGTGGAACTCCTTGGCAGGAGTGGACTGAGGGATTTCAAAGTGATTGGATGAAGTCACTCGAGGGCTGTTGAATGCAGAACATCTCTGGCTCTGGAAGTCCCAGAGCTGCAAATGACTTGTGCCTGGGGCAGCATCGCTGGGTTTGTGCCTCCCCGGGGACCTTGGCTCCCGGCACAGATGGGGATCTCAGGGGACCTGATGTGGAGGTCCTGGATGCCTTAAAACTCCCCCAGATAGTCCATAAATGATCTGTCTCTGTGTCGCTGTGCAGGTTTTGTGCTTAAAAAGGGCTTGTCTATGCAAGGGAGAAATGCAAGACATGAATTTTAAGTATTTTTGTGTGTGTATATATTTTTTTTGAAATAAGGATTCTTTTAAAATAAAGCTAAAAGGAGTTTTTTTGTGGTTTCTGGGACATAAGAAACCATGCTGTATAGACAAACTAATAAAGTTTGCTCCTATTACTGATTGATATGTTTAATATGGTAAGAGTTGTTTGTGTTTTATCTTTTGGGTTTGGTGTTTGTTTTCTGCATGTTTCTTCTGTCCTAGAAAGGAAAGTTCAGACTACAAGGCACACAGCCAGTATAGCTTTAACTATTTAATACAGATTTGTATAACCTGAAAGAAAAGCTCCTTTATAGCCCACTGATATCAATGCAAGGTTTTGATTGGCTTCAGCAAGGGTTGGAGCAAGCTGGAAGGATTCATTTAAACTCATTTAATTTAATTTTTTTATACCCTCCACCCATTTCAGTTTTCTACTTCCTTCCTCTTGCAGAGGTGGGGTTTCAGGACTAGACATTCCAGTTTGCCGGGGACGTGTTGGAGCTGAGGCCTGTGGCTGTGGGGGGACACCCGTCAGGCCACTCATTAAGTTAATTGCTGCTGGCTGGAGGTTATTCGGTCCGGGCTGGAACAGTCGAGCTGGTCACGAAGGTTGTGCAGAGCAGGAGAGCTCTGAAATCAAAGAGCTCTTGGCTGCTGCCAGGGGATTTTCTGCCTAATTCGGGACCAACTGCCCAGCGGGTGCTTAGGGAGGCTCGGCTTAGATTCCAGCCCCGAGCTCAGCACCCATGGGGTGGTGCAGGTCCAGAAATGGCACCTTTGGATAGTGATCCATTAGCCAAGGAGTTGGGAATTTTGGTGACTGTGCCCTGATTTATTAAACACCTGTTATTCAGGGCTTCCCCCTCCCCTTCCTGAGGTCCCTAAAAAATATTCCTTTAGTAGGATGAAAGAACACTTCCTGACCCATTTGTAAACCAGAGCCATTTACGTCTCTCAATAAACCAACCTGTGGGCAGGGATTGGCAATCCCTTCCCTGGATTTGTGAGAGGCCAACACGCTGAGCAGCAGTAATGCAGATTTTGATTTATAAAGTTCTCTAATCAATCAATAGAGGCCTGAGTGAAGCAATCAGATAATCTGAATAATTAAATGGCTTTTCAGGGGCAAATTAAAATTTCTTATCCATACCACATCCGTCTGAAATATATTTGGTGTCCAGGAATAAATGGGTTCGTAGGTTTGTTCCACTGCTGTGTATCAAATGCTCTTGGCTTATGTCAAAACTATTTGGGGAAAAAAAAATAAAAAGAAACATAAAAGGATAAACTTTAGTTTCTTTTGTAGTAAAAACTGTTCACAGAAAGAAAATGTTTGTTTCCATATTTTTCTTTAAATATATTATTTTCTTTAAACATAGACCATTTTGTTTTCCCTTCCTCAGAGGTGTTTTCGCAACATTTTTATTATACATAAAATTACTTTTATTATATAGATCTTTCCCCTTTTCTTTCGTGTTTTCAAATGTGATACCCTGCTTCACCTCTGCCTAAAGTGAATAAAACTGGGAATTACTGGATCTTCTCACTCTGCTTTCAACTCTGCTCAAGGAATTAACAGAGCAGATTTCCCCGGCTGGGGAAGACAAGGGTTTGAAGAGTCAGAAGGAACAAGTATTTTTCATTTATTGACTCCATCACAGCATAGTGACAGGAGCTGGGGGTGAGAGGGCACAAGGAACAGCGTTTCCTTAGGCCAAGTGGAAGTAAAACAATTCCTGGGTACTCCCAGTTCCTCAAGGTGTGTTTGCGTAGCCGGTTCAAGTCCACCCAAGTCTGCAGCGCAGCACAGGTGTGGCCCAGAGGTGCCACCTCATCCACCCCCAGCTTCCGTGGCCTCTCCTCTTGCTCTTTGCTCCCAGCAGGACTCACGTGGCCAGGTGGAGATCCAGGAACTGAGTCTGGCTGAAATAAGTCAATAAAATAAAGTCAGTGCAAGGGAGGGGTGGGACTGCGTGGGCTGGAGTGGGATTCGACATCTTGGCAGGGAGGACCCTGGAAGCAGAGCTGTGCGAGGAGCCCAAATGCTTGTTTTGAGCTAGTGCTCAGTTTGCACATGAGAAAAGCTCCTCAGAACCACAGGCACTTGGGAATGAATATCGTGTCCATCTCCTCCACCCTCTGTTAGTCATCGCATAACCAAGCCATACGCATTTAGGCCTTTTCATCTTTCTTCTTGTCAAGCCCTTTAGCCTGTCCCCCTCACCTACTCATCCCACCAATCATTTTAATTCATCTCTGAATTTCTTTGAAACTAATGGTTTGTGGAATGGAGGAAAATGAGTAGGTTAGAGAGACAAGATTGTGAATGATGGAGGTGGGGCAAAGTTAGGAGACTTTGCAAGACCTGTTGGGTTACCTGTGGGGCAGGACAGCAACGCTGTAAACACAAGGAAAGGCTGCAGAAGTGAGGGAGGAACCTCTGGAAACATTTCCCATTTTCCTAAGAATGCTGCCTGAGCGTTTCAAAGCCTCGATGTTTATGTGCAGCAACACATGAATGAAAGCTGTGATATGATTGTCTCTAAAGGGGACGGGATTATCTCTGCACCCAAGTTATACTCGATTTCTCACTCTCGTTCTCCCCCTTCCCACCTGCCTTTACAGAGGGTTTCAGTGGGCACTGCAAGTGCTCAGAAATGTATTTTCAAACATGTAATGAACTGTATATTTTTTTGCCATGGTCAGGGCCACCTTCCACTAGAAGGATGTTGGGGATGTAACAAATGTAAATGTCACAGCATTAATGTCTCTGTGCTCACAATTCCTATACCACAGCGTAGCTGGTGCTCCAGGAAATAGAGATTTGGGCAGAGCTCCCATCCTGTGGGGCCTGCAGTCGGAAAAATCCTCCACACACCAAGAAGGCTGGCGGAGGAGCAGCTGATCCGCAGCGGGAGCCCAGGGAGGGAAGGTGAGCAGCAGAGGAGGCACTGGAGGACGGGTGGCATATGGAAAGCAGACGGTGCTTGGCATGGTGAGCTGGCAGCAGGGACAGATTCGCCACACAAACAGGAGCAGATTGATGCTGAGTGCTGGAGAGGCAGGTGAATGCCTTTGGAAAGGTATTTACTGTGTTTGGGCAGGAAGAGCCCACTGGAAGTGTACACTTGTTCTGGTATTACTGATGTGGGGTTTCACTGTGGGGAGCTGGAGTTGGCTTTGTGGTGTTTGGGTATTTCAATAAACATGCATTAAAGCCAGAAGTGTCATCAAAATGGATTTATTTATGGTTGCCAGTTGTGACTGAAGCCTCAGTATAACTGGATTTAACTGTTCAGGGGTAAATTATCTCAGTTTTGATTAGGGTATTAGGACAGATAGGGAATACGTAGATTTTTAATTAATAAACAATCTGGCATCTTGTCAAAGCTGACACCTTGCTCTGTCTTAGCAGCTGCTGGCACAGTAGGTTCCTGGCAACCTGGGATAAAGCCATGCTTGCAACAGGAGAAGGAGAGGAAGCGAGTCTGTGTGTGACCAGAACTGCCCAGTGCACAGCACCACAGAGCTCAGGATCTCCAGGGTACAGCCAGGCTTTGCTGCTCTGTGCCCTGGGCTGGGACACGGACAGCGAGTCCCTGCTAGTGAATGTCAGCAGTGGTGGGGGGTGACAGATGCAAGGACACCTGCCTGAATTCAGGTAATGTCTCTGACAGGAGCAGCTGTAAACAGAGAAAGCATTCAGCAGTGAAAGTAGGTCCTGCAGGTTGCTCCTTCCCGGGGATTAGAGTGGTGGAGCCTGTGGGGAAGTTCACAGAGTGCCTGCTCACGTAATTCAAGAGGAAACATTCTGGATGACAGTCATTTGTGTTGGAGTCATGGTGTGGGAGCAGTTGGGGTTGCCAAAGAGCCAAGGAAGGCAATGTAGGGAGGAAAGGGCATGGCCTGGGAAGGACAGTGACTGGAAGCACAAGCAGAGTTCAAGATTTCAGTTTTGGAGAAGGTGCTGCTGAACTGCTTCTCTTCCTCAGTCCCAACTGATTAATAAACAACAGCCTGTTTTCTGATCCCAGCTGAGGTGTCACACAGGGATGGTGTAGCTGCTTCCCTCTCATCCTGTCAGCCCTGTCCCCTCACAGGGCGGGACAATGACCCTGTCTTGCCCACAGCAGCACCTGAAGGCTTCCACAGGAGAAGATCCAAGGGACTCAAAGCCCTCAAAATTGCTGTTCTTTCCTCTTTTCTATAGTAAAAATCACGTGCAGCTGCCAGCACTGCAGTGTCTATATGTTCCCTTGTTTCAGAAGGAAGCAGAGATGGAAAATTTAGCCCAGAAACCATCTTGATCCCTGCCCGAGATCCTGTTTTTTCACCATGGGCTCAGGAGCACTGTTCCCATGTGTCACAGCACCTCCATAAACAGCAGCAGTGCCCTTGGCAGATGCAGTGGTCAGCTCACAGGACTGTTTACAGTCTGTTGAGAACATGTGAAACATATAAAACCCCATAACATTGGAATATATTAAAAACAAGTTCATGAGACCAAGGAAAATTTTCAGGATGAAAGGACAACACTAAAGCGAAGGCCTAAGGGCTTCTGATGTCTGCAAGTTGAGATTCAGATTGGTTTAAATTTTAGTTTGTTTTTATTTTTAGGGAACAACTAGAAGACCATTCCAGAAGTGGCTGTGTGGTATTTAGAGAGCTGGGTACCAGCTGCAGTGTGCACAGATTTCCAGAGGCTTCTGTTCAGAGGGGACAGGGCTGTGGACTCAGGTAGGTCATGTGAAAGAGGCGAAGCACGTGTGTTGTAAGAGTTAATGGCACGGCCTTGTTCTCTCTAAGCACGTTTTGTGCTGATGTTTTCCCATTCCTGCCGTCCTTGCAGTCAGGGTAAGGAAAAGGTGTGTGGCTGGCAGAGCTGCAAGCCCAGACAAGGCAGACAAGGGTGTGGGTGCTTCCAGCCCATTGCCAGCTGCTTCCAATGGGCTTTTATGTCAGAGCTCTGAGGTCAGTTCAATGAGAGCCAGTTTCAGCCCTGCACTATTACATAAATAATAAGAACAGTGGTATATTTCACATTTTTGTTATTGCTCAGCTGAGTATTTACCTAATCCTGTTAGCAGTACGGTGGGGAATGTGTTTCCCTTCAGGACAACTAAGAGAATTTAAAGAGTTTGGCAAAAAATTTGTTCATCTCTCTAACGTAACGTCATGAGTTTAATGAGAAGTAATCTCATTTTCTGTACACCAGTAGAGGAAAAACAGGAGAACAGAATAAACTCAGATGGGGGAGAAGAGCAGACTTCCCTGCTTTTGCCTCCCTCCTGAATGACCCTTAATCCCTTTTTTGCATCTTTATGCCTCGATTTCCCTTCTTGTAAAATGGACATAATGAGACTGAAGTCCTAGTGAAACATTCACATTTGGGGGAAATAAATGCTGCTCAGGTGTTATGAACTCCCTTTATTTTTAAAAATGCATTCAGGAAAAGGTAGGGAGAAGGAAGGAATTTTCCTCTGGAAGAAGCTCTAGGATTAATTTGTTGGCATAAAATATTTGTTGCTGCCCCCCTTTGCTTTCAGGATATTAATCATTGACATTTTTATTGGTTCATCAGCCTTGTAATGCATTTTGAATCTGACCCAGGACTGTGTGGAGCAAATACTGGCACTTAGATTTACGCCCGCTTCACTCTCTGGTCACTCTTTGACATTTTTGACCAAGTATCTTACAGTTGCTATGGCACTGCCTTTTGGGGGAGTTTGTTTTGCTTTCTCTACTCTTTGAGGGGCTCTGACAGCGATTTGGAGTTGCCCGTGTCAAAAATGCAATGTAGGACGAAGTGTCACCTGGCAGCTTCCCAGAGGGGGGGACAGCCACCAGCACCTCTCCAGATTCCCGCAGGTCATTTCTTTCAGGAATAAGGTTCTTTACCCAAACCTTTGACAAGGTGACTATGTGAAACACAGGAATTCTCCTGCTTGGGAGGAGGGTTGGCTCTCGGGAGAGGGCATCGCTCTTCCCGGGGAGATGAAGTTTACACGCCCCTTGGACACTTGCACCCAGTAAAGCTGCACCTGAGCCTTCCCGCCTGTGTCCCCCCCCCTCCCCCGCAGCCGTAAAACGCCGTCCCCGCAGCGCTGCTTTTTAAGGCAAACCCGGGAGCGCTCCCGAGCACACGTGAATCAGCCCCAGCGAGTGACGTGTGTCCCCGTGTGCTCGGCCGGCCCTGCTGACACAAGGCGCTCCTGCCTTTTCCGGCTCCCACGCTGTCCCTTCCCTGGCGCTGACACAGCCGGGAGGCGAAGGTTGTTGGGAAACGCATCCCGTTCAAATCTACCCCGGCGAAAAAAAACCCTGAATTGCTGCGGAGAGAGGAATTCGCCTCTTTCCAGGGTGTCGCCAGGATATCGCGGGTTAAAGTCCTGGCGGAGCCGCCCTGTGAGCGCCGGTCCCTGAGAGACACGAGCTTCCCTGGCTTGTCCCAGCAGCTCCTGCCTAAAAGGGAACGGCGCTGCAGCTGCGAACTCCATCAAGCGAGTCTCGAAACATTTCATTCATCCTCAGTTGATGCTTAATGCACCTTTACTACGGCGGGTCCTCAGCCCTGTCACAGGCTGGTCCCAGGAGCCGGTGTTGTGTAAATGAAGCCGGTGCCTCGCAGGGTGTCCCGGAGTTAATGTGAAGCCTGAGGAGGGGCGGGCGTGGGAGCACATGCCAGCGTTAACGTTCTGTTTTCTGCTCAGGATTGCAACAGGATTGCAACAGCCCGGCCTATCTGAGCTGCTGCACGTACCGACAGCGTGTCTGCACTCCCTTCCACAGGGGGGGAGATCCAGCAGCACACCTTGCTGGGGAATGGGCATGGACAGCAAAGCTGCATTTTAAGGAAACTTCAAATGAACCACAGCAGTTTTGCTTCTCAGAGTGCTGATGTTCTTCAGGTGGCCCAGCAGGCAACCGAACATAAAATGTACATGGCAGCGTTCACTCAAGGGTTAAAGTGTCAGGGTAAGGAGGGGGAATGTTGGAAAATCCCGTGGACTTCAGTAGTGACCTTGTATCTTCGTGGCAGCTGTGACTCCTTTACTTGCTTCTCACAGATCAGTAACCAGGGGACAATTGACAGGAATAACTGCCCCTGGTAAAACTATACAGCTGTTTCTGAAACAAACAGCATTTCATATGCAAAGCTGTGTGGTAAAGGGCATGCTCAGGGTGCTTTTTCAGGCCTCCTGGGAAGTTTTACAGAGAGCAAACGGCCTTTTAGCAAGTGCTTCTCTGTTAGTTTCAAAATTCTCTCTTGCTTTTCTCTACAATGATTTTCCCACAGAAGGTGATAGAAACCATAAGAAAAGTCTCAGCAGAGCTTATTGCTCCCTTACCCTCTTCTGTCCCTCCCTCCTCCCACAGACACTGGGAGCTCTCAAAAAATATTTTAGTATCCTGGAGGTTAAAACCAGTGTCTTTAATTTGTATTTGTCTTGTAATGGCTCTGACTTTCACCGCCTGGTCCTCCCCTTTGTTGGGAGTACATGTGTGAGCACTCCCTCTAATGTTGTTTATACACTCTCTGTCAGGTTCAATAAGCAGTTTCTTAGCAGGGCACCTTCCCACGTGAAGGAAATGCTTCCACTTCTTGTCCCAGCTCCTGGTTCCTCCATGTGCAGTGTCCTGACAGGACAACACAGATGAGTGTCAGTGGTACCAGTAATTCTTCACTGATAAATGGAAATTAACTCTAGAACCTTGTGAATCCGCTGGCAACTTGGATGTGGGGCAGCTGTTTACAGGACATTTTATAGGTGTTCAGTTTTGAGAGTTTTTATGTAGTGCCTGTTGTAATTTTAGGTGTTTTATTAATAGTGGATCAAGAAAATTGTAGACCTGTAGGATACCAATGTACCTCTCTGGTAAAACTGAACAGAATGTGGTAATCAGTTTAAGGATTCTTTATGTAAATAGGCATATTGCTAAAGAGAATCAAGGTAAAATGTAAATGTGAACAATTGATCAAAAGACAAAGAAAAATTGTCAAGCAGCCGCATGGAAACATGACATTTAACTAGTTTTATGCCAATAAATCATACTGGCAGAGTCTCAGGGCTAGTCAAGTGAAAGGTAAACCCACAGGACCAAGGATTTCCCCTTCACCGCTGGGTGTAGGTAAGTAAAATTTCCCAGAGCAGAGAAACACTTTGTAGAAGCAGCCGGGTTTCCAGCTTTGAAGTCGAAGAGATACTTTCATTTTCAGTATCCCCATTAGCGCTTCTTTTTGCGAGACCAGGAGTGTGAACTCTTGTGTCTGAGCCAAAATTCCAACCTAAGCAGAATGTACTCATCTAAATTTCCCTTTTGGTTTCATTTGGCCAAGGTATTCCTGGTGTAGTGTTGCTGTGTCCTGTTACAGCAGTTGCTGTGTTGGGAGCCTGGAAGAGGTTACATAAAACCCAAACCACCCGGAGCTCAGAGAAACCCCTGAGTGAGATGATTAAAAAGAGAAAACGATTAGGGAAAACACATCAAAGGGTCCCAGTGAGAGTCCCCCAAGGAAAAATACTGATTATATTTGTTTTGATTTTGTCTTACATGAGGTAAAAGGCGTGTGGTGTGTCCTGGGTCGCCACCCTGAGGGGTGTGTACTTAAAGACAACAGCAGCAGACTCCAAGGCTTCCATGGGGTTTATTTTGGTTGCAGGGCTGGGAAGATAAGATATAATTGTGCCATATACATGGTGGTGTATATCAGTGTGATAGATTGCACTTCCCCTACACCCCTGAGCACCTTGGCTACCCTCTGCCTGCTAATCTGAGTCCAGCAGAGCTCCCAGCTTTCTGACCTTTCAAGAAACTTTCAACTGGGAATGTTAAAACAATCACAAAAATGTTTTTCTTTCTCCAAATGTGCAGTTCCTTTCCGTGGTAAAAGCAGTCAGAGGCATGGGATGGGTAACATTGATTGCTAAAGCTGGAGTGCGGGTTCAGGTTCAATAAATTGTGAATCTTAAGGGCTAAAAATTGTTTAGAATTCCACTCTGGGTGTGGGAATAAGAGCAGACAATTATTGATAGTCCTGTTGTTCACACTTCACTGGATTCTGTTATTTTAGAACAATGTTAGATTCATTTTTAAAAGTCTTTTTAGACTTTCTCTTCCTTGGGAACCAGGTTAGAAAAGGTTTGCACTAATAAAATATGCAAAATGTGGTTTTAGGGCTCTCCTTTAATGTGGAAAGAGGAAGAAAGGTTTTAGTCAGTTATAGGAAATCCAGTAAGGGAACTCTCACAGTTATTTATTTTAATATACATTTTCAGAGCTTTTCATCTGGGTTTAGTTCATGTGGACTCCCATATTAAATAACATTTTTTACTGATATGTGTCTCTCCGTTGTTACTCTGACTTCAGTAGTTACAGCCATTTTCTTTTGGAGCTTCTGGTATAGTAGATCCCAGAAACCTGAAAGAAAATAACTGAACAGGCCTTTGGAAATGGGGAAATACAAAATACAATCCTTATGGTAGGAACACACCATGTTGGTGCCACTTGGGTGATGCACAAACTTTGCTGGTTATTCATATTCAGCTTCAGCCTTGTCAGACCCTCCTGAGTCTGGGCCCAGATGCTGGAGAAACTCTTCTACTTGATGCTTTTGCATCTGAAAATGTTCTGGGTGCAAGATTCCTGCATTATCCTTAAATACTGGTTTGCTGGAGAATCCCCCTCTTCTCCTGGCTCAGCTGGGGCTCTGCAGAGCAGCAGGTGAAGGAGCCAGACACGAGGGACAGACAGGACAAGGGTGGAGGGAGTGACATTCCCCTCACACCTCACAGGCCAAGGGACTTGGGCCATGTCTGGCATGTCCTGCCCTTGTGCAGCAGGTACATCCACTTTCTGTTCAGCCCAGGACACTGAGCTTTCTTCCCTTCCTGAAAGAACTGCAAAACACATCAGTCTGTATTACCAGGGGACATTTAGTTTTGATCTGACCCTCACAAAACCTCAGAGCTGTTTGCAAAGCTAACAGCAGTGTCATGGCAAAAGCAGCAGTGACAAATACCTTTGTTTTTTCCCTTTCCCTTCTCCTTAATATTGAAACTGAAAACGTGGCCTTGATTTATATGCAGGATTACTGATGTCAGCGCCATACAATAATACATATAAAGCCCAGAATAGTTTATGAATACACAAAACATGTAACAATAGTTATTTGTGCTGAAGGTTTTTCCCCCTGCATACTCTGTCCTACCTTTGTTCCTGAGGGCACTAATGCTGCACTAATGTAAGCCAGGAACAGTGACATTTATCTTCATCTTACCCTCCCAAGTCACAGCATGATGCTGGAACGAAAGCCATTGTCTAGAGCAAACCTTCTGAAAGTCTTTTAAGGGCATCCATCTGGGCAGAGTTGGTGGTGGTGGAAGGGCTGATGCTGTGAGTATTCATGCCACTAATGGGCTCATTGATTTTTATTTACGCTCTTTGTAGGTTGCACAGAGTCTCAGGGTGAGTGAGAATTGCAGAGCAAGTGCTGAAGTCAAGAACTGCAGGCGGGGGTTCAACTAAACCCAAGTTTCTCTCTGTGTTTTTAGGGTGCTTGGTGGAAGTGGTGTCTCCCAAACAGACTGTTCTGTCTCCAGTGAAGCAGAGAAGTGCAGTTGGTGAGCAGGGTTAAAAACCAGGTGCATGAGTTTGAAAATGCTGATCCAAATCACATTATTATAAGTAGTAGGGAAATGTCATGACTTACTGAGATTAAACAAAGACCTGCTTAGAATCTTGTGACTTCAGCTCATAAATGCATTTCATCACTCATTACAGCTGCATAAACAAATGCATGTGGTACATATGCATGTTTTGTTGTTTTTAAAATCCCCTCAGAGTTTTTTTCTTTTTTAATTGCTCCTAATGAGCCAATGCTCCCTAGTTCTGTGTACCTGAGCAGCACAGCACACTCACTGCTTTTAAAAGGGAATTGTTTCCCTGCTTTTCTCCCTCCCTGGCAGCTGAACTGCTTTGGCAAGCAAGTTCTGTCAGAGGAGAAATGTACAATATGAAACCTGGTGTCAAAACTTGTATTCCTTTTATGAAAGTAGCCTTGCCCTGGTGCCCCTTTGGAGCTATGGAAATGTAATCCCAGCCCAGTCGACAACTGGAGAAAGTCCTACACACGCTCAGACTGAATAAGTTTGTCATGTACCTGGATATTTTTCAGTGTTTAATGTAATTCTTCATGTCTGTGGCCTCGTTTCTCCTGATGGGCCTCTCACAAGGAATCCTGTGATTGCCAGGGGGAATTAATACTTCCCCCAAGTTTTCTTGCCAATGTGGTGCAAGTGGGATGTGGCAAGATTAATCCAAGGTTGGGTCTTCCTGCTGCAACTGTTACCTGAAGGCACGAATAGTGGCAGTAGTTTGTGATGTAGGGCAGACACTTGTCTGTGGATTTACAAAGTGGTGCAAATCAAAACTGTCAAGCCAGTCTCATATCTTTATGTTTAAAGCTGTTGCTTTCAGTTAAACGCGAACGTTTCAGGCAGTTATCAAAGTTTAACCTCAGGAAACCAAGATGGCAAAATATCTGGGGAATTCTTTGAATTTCAACGTGCCATTTCATATTCAGAACTGGGAAGATGGATTATTCCTGGATGGGTAGTGTCTCATTTTAACACTACACTGTAAACTATTTTTTAACCGTATCTAAAGGGAGATTACTTTTTCCCACCCCCAAGAAGAATAGTCAAGGACACTCTATTCTTGCAGCCATATTCTGAGAAAGATTTTAAAATCAAATTTAAAAATGGATATTGCCGAGGGGAAAAATTCTTCTTTCCCCGATTTTGCTCACAGCCTCCTGTTTTTACTTCTAAAAAAACTAGAGTCAGGGAAGTTAAAAAGAGCAGCTCTGTGGGACAGCTCATGGTCAGGGGTGCTTACACATATATCTTGGATGGATTTGACCTGAAGTGCTTTAATTTGTTTTGCACCGCAGAAAAATAAAACAAGTAATAAAAAGAAATGTCACTTAAACTGAATGAAACGAAAATCTTTCTGCTTTTCGGTCAAGCCACCTCAGTTTTGGGTGACTGGGGAGAGGCCAGTGTGTGGTTCTAAGGCTTGCTGAGACAAACTGCTGAGTGTCTGAGGTTCTGGGTGTCCCATCCCTCCTGAGAGTGCCTTTGGAGCATCCAATTTCGCCTCGCCTCTGGAACCCTTCCCTCTTCCACGGGCAGCAGGAGAGGTGCCTGACATCACAAACCCGTGAATGCCTTCAAATGTCACATTAACATCAACTGCAGTTCACCCCCCAAACCATCTGGCTTTGCAGATCTCCAAACGAAGTTTCAATGAATTAATTAAGCTGCTCTGTTTCCTAATAAGGCCCATTTGAACTGGTGGGAGGCCGGAGGCAGCGGGGCTGCCCCGAGCACGTGTGGAGCGGCCGAGGGTCTGTCCCTGGCGGTGGCGGATCCCGGGCAGCCCTGGCTCACATCACCTGGATGCGCTGCTGGCAAATACCTGCCCGTGGCCTTATAAGGCCGGGGAGCCGCTGCCGGAGCCCGGTGCTGCCCCAGCGCCTCCCGGCCCCGCTCAGCCACGCTCCTAAAAAGGCAGTTCCTCGCTCCCGCTCCCACAGCCCGGCTCCCCAGGGAGGACAGCCCTGCCGAGCCAGGCCTGCCCCGCACAGCGGACTGTGCTCTCGCTTCTCACGGAGGATGTTGTGTTTACAGCCACTCCCGGGCTTCTCCTTCCTCCTGCTCAGCGAATAATGGAAAGTGTAACGGAGCCCGAGCACATCCCTGGAGGATCCCGCGGAGGGAAGGAGAAGCGCGGTGTGGAGCAGTTCAGAGCCGTAGTCTTGAAAGCATATGAGCTTCTGGCTTTGTAATAGCAGATCCTCAGCGGCAATATGAGCTCAAAGCAGTCCGTGTCCTTTTCCCTCTCTCCCCCGGCTGCCATTCCCACTCCTTGCTCAGTCCTTTGTGGGGCTGATCTGTGCTGAAAGCCAAAAAAGGGTTTTGTGCTCAGATTCACAGGAGAGGGGGGGCTTCACAAACTGTGCTCGTGGAACTGAGTGAGAGTGGGTAGAAAAGAGGGGGTGTAACTTAGTTATTAATGCCCTGTGCTCTTCCTAATGTGACTGAAGCTGCCGTCCTCTCCTCAATAGAAACTCTTCAAATGCTGCGTGTTTTATTAGATAGTTTTAGAGGTTTAATTCAATGTTTCTGAAGGATCTGATTATTGGCTTATTTATTTCACATGCCAAGTTACAAGCTTAGTTACAGTCTGATAGATTTTTAAGGACAAGTCCTTTACTGGAGGCAGATTTTGGAAAGGCTTGAATATGCTAATTCAGAAGGGTTTTTACACGGGATTGTTTTTCTTTCGATTAGATCAACAAATCATCCTGGCTTAATTTGAACAAAACAGAAGAGTGGTTTTAAAGTTTAAGATCTGTGAAATTTTGGCACGGATGGGTCACAAGCTCATTTCAGAAAGGGGCTTAAAATAAGTCTTTTCCAAGGGTGCAGTTTGGGAGAAGTCCCTGGGTCGTGTGTTCTGTGGAGGGTGTGAGAGGTTGGGGTGCAGCTCTCAGAGCCTGAACACGCCGTACTCTGGGGCAGCACTTTGTCTCCTTCGTTTATCAGGCTGCTCCTGGCAATCCTGCTCAACCTTTGGACCTCATGGCCTCTCTCAGGATGTAGCTTTGGTTCCCTGATATCTCCTCTCGTGTCTTTTGCCAAGTTTCCAGCGGGCAGTGAGGCTGTGACAAGCAGGGTCACAGGTGTTGAGCTTCATTAGCAGCACAAACAGTTATTGTTGTAAAACTGGGTTCTGTGGGTACAAGGATGAAATGCTGCTGCTCTTTATGAACCTGACATGCCATTCCCATTTTTTTTTCTTCATTTGTAAGGTGTATTTTGGCTGCTTTTGTACCAGTGCTGGGTGTGTGCTGTGGATTTAGTGGGTGGGGTTAACAGTACTGATGGTATAGATTAAAAAAGAAAAAAAGGGGAGATTGCCATGCACTCATTTAATGTACATTGTTAGCTGAGATCTGGTGTGTATTTTCTAATGTGGTTTTTGTACTGCTGGTTCCTCAAATATCCGTCATGTAAAATGGTAAAACGAGTTATTCAGCTGTTGGAATGATAGTAAAGGAGATCTTTAGGAAGAAAGAAATCAGGCAATGAGGAAGAGGGTGATTAGAGAGAATTGTTGATCAGGCAATAAAGAAGAGGGTGATAGACACTCTGGTACCATGAGGCAGGAGATGACACACGTCCATGGAATTTGGTAATTTAGGAGGAGCATATACAGGTTTTGGACTCTAAATATAGCAGAGAAATGTTTCACAAAACTCTGGCTGGAAAAGGGATGCTCCTGCCTCTGCCAGACAAGGTAGGGGATAGTCAGACAAGGTTGTGTTGGAGTAAGGGGATACCACTCACCAAAGAAGTTCTTCCCCCCGGCATTTCTGCTTGGCTGCTGGTTGTGGTCCCAACATACACGGGGTGTCATGTTTTGTGACCCAGAGCTCTGGAGGATGTGTGTTTTTGGACAGTGGGAGGACTGCCAGAAGCACAGCAGTTACTCTGAATTCAGGAAGTGCCCACCTGTAGTTTTTAAAGTGGAAAACAATGTTGCTTTCCTTCCCTACTGTCATTAAAGCAGACTGAACTGCCAAGCTCTGGGCCGGTTCTCCCCCTTGACTCTGCTCTTGTGGGACCCCACCTGAAGTACCACGTCCAGCTCTGGGGCCCCAGCACAAGAAGGAGCTGCTGAAGTGAGTCCAGAGGAGGCCACGAAGATGTTCTGAAGGCTGGAGCACCTCTGCCATGGAGACAGGCTGGGGGAGCTGGGGAGATCTTAGAGTCCCTTCCAGGGCATAAAAGGGCTCCAAGGAAGCTGGGGAAGGACTTTGGACAAGGGCCTGGAGTGATGGGACAAGGGGAAATGGTGTTAAACTGAAAGACAGTTGTTTAGATTTCCTAAAGAATTCCTTGACTGAGGTGGTGGGGAGGCCCTGGCACAGGTTGCCCAGAGAAGCTGTGGCTGCCCCTGGATCCCTGCAAGTGTCCAAGGCCAGTCTGGAGCAGCCTGGGACAGTGGAAGGTGTCCCTGCCCATGGCAGGGCCTTGGAACAAGGTGAGCTTTAAGGTCCCTTCCAACCCAAACCATTCTGTGATTGTATGAAATGTTCTCTGCATACACAGAGCACTTGAATTTACCTGAATCACAGTCTGAGTCAACCTGTGACTGTGTGGCTTTTCTGCCAATATGCTCTGCACAGAGCTCTCACTAGTCCTTGTTTTTGTACAAATTTGTATCAGAACAACTTCAGTATGTTGGTATTTCTTTACAGACTATTCCAACTGTGATCATTTGTCTGAGCACAGTTAGTAAAGTCAAGGACAGTCTCCTTCCAGAATGTGAATGAAGTTGAATTGTAGTCTCATAATTCAGAATATATAAACTTACCTGTCTCAGAAGGTTTCACTGCTCTAACCACACTGCTAAAAACAGAGACAAGTTGTGATTCGAAGGTGTCATTTAGAAAATTTAAGGCCTTTCCCCATCAGAGAGGTTGTCTGAAGCCCACAGTGTGATGGCAAGCCCTGTGTTCAGCCTCAGCCCTTTGTTCATTCCCTGATCATCAATCTTCAGTTAATTCAGTGAGACTTGTTGTGGAAAAAGGTGACTAAAGGTATCTGAATTTGCCCTTTAACCATATGAGGAATTCAGCTACTGCTCTGATAAGGGTTAAAGCACACTTTAGAACAAGCTAATGTTGTTAAACCTGTGCATATCCAATGTAATCTGTGTTTATAAATGGGACCTTTATCAGGAAGCCAGGAATCTAAGGAATGGCTCATTACTTCCAGGGATGGGCTCTGTAGGTAGTTTATGTAAAACCAACACTTTACTGTTGGTGTATTTGGTCAGGAAGCAAATACGCCTTCCTAGTAAGGGTGTTTCAATGTAAACAGTACAAACCCATGTTTTCTAGGCTGCCAATGTCATTGTCACGTGTGGAAATCAAACTTAGAGAACTTAGGGAATAACCCACCAGAACTCAGCTCACCCACTGCTCCAGCAGAGCACTTTGGAATCAGACCAGAGGAGTCAGTTCTGGGGAAACCTCTGCTGTTAATTCACTCCTGGCAGTCCGTGGATCACATTCACTGATATTTCAAAGGCCATTATCGTTTCTTTTTTATGAAATGCAAATCCTTCTGCTTTAATACAAAACCCAAACTCTTCAATGCTTGCAACAGACATCCTAAAGGCAAATGGACCAGTCAGAGCCCTGAGTGACCTGCTCTGGCCTCAGAGCTGGCTCTGCTTTGAGCAGGAGGTTGAACTACGGGTCCTTCTGGGGTCTCTTTCAACATGAATTATCCTATGAACTTGTGACTCATAAAAGTCAATGCTATCTGAGTATCTTCTCTTGGGGTATCATCCTCTGAACCTTTTTTTGGGGTGACTGCTTTTCAGAAAAGACTTTGGCACAGCACTATCACCAGCTAAAGTCTAATCCCACAGTCAGTCCCACTGAAGTGAAATGTCCTCTGAAGATGGTTACTTTGCACACAAGCCAGTGCCAGCCACAAGTCTGGGTGTTCACAGGAGCCATGTGTGTATTATCCACTTTAAAATGAGATTTCATTGGGAATATTTGATCTGGACTGCCAAAAACGTAGCAATATATGATTGGGCTTTCTTAGATATCATGGCTTCAGGATGATGTTAATATGTCCTCTCCAGGCATGTGAATGTGTTCTCTGTATTCCCCAGGCTGTACAATTTGTATCATTTGCCTTGCAAAAGGCAAAGCAGTAAAATAGTGTTGAGGGGCTTCATAAAACTCATGGGGCCTGGGTTTTTTTCATGGGCCCCAAGAACAACATACGGTGATCCTGAAGGGGTTCCCCAAAAGGAAGGTGACATTTCCCGGGGTTCTCATCACTAGCGGGTACAGCCCATCTTCAAAAGTACTGGCCAGAAACACCTTGAAGTGCTGGGGTAAACTAGAGCAGCTGTTGTGCAAGTTGTGTGATTCCTGTGGTGAGGAGGGGAACATTAAAAATTGGGTAGGGTAGAGAGCAGGAAATGGGAGCCATTACCTCTGTCCGAAGGGAAGTGATTCCCCTGGTGAATCACAGCCCTGGTTTCGCTGTGCTGTGTGGGAGTGGCATCCTGTCCCAGGTGGATATTGCTGGCTCCTGGGGCCTGGCAGGGGGGGAAGGAGCAGGAGACTCTCTGTCCCACCAGCATCACTCCTGTGCAGCCTTCCACCATCGTTTGGGCAGCTGGAGCAGGGCAGGATCAGGATGTGTCCAGCCCTGAACGCTCCATGAATTAAGTGCCATGGTCTATTGTTACTACAAAGGTGACCAGAGAGGGACAAGGACTGCAGTCCTTTACTGAGGGCTTTGGCCATGTGCCACATAAGCCCTGGGTTATCCCGTGGAGAACAAAACCTGCTGCTGTGTGAGACAGCCCAGGTTGCCAAGTCTTGCCTTCCACCCCTGCCATGAGTCACCAGCTCTGGCAGAGGCTGGATCCCGTCTCACAGTGACACAGGAACCTCCTGCCCTGGCTCACACTCCAGCCTATCCTGAAGGAACCCCCCCCATCGGCTCCTGCGCCCACTCTCGCTGTGCCAAAATGCTGCCACACCCCAGTCCTTCAGGCCTTGTCAGGGCACCACTCACTTACTCATAACGCATACAGACATTGAAACCAGGCAGTCCCTCTTCTGCTCCCTGTGCCCCGTGGCTTTCGGAGGCTTTTCCAGTGCTGGAAGGAGCATCTCCCTTATTTTGCTCTGTCTTGTCCAAAGGTCCTACGGGAGCTCTTTCCATCCATTCCCAGGAGGAGAAGGCAGAAATGAGACAGATCCTGGCAGTAGAGTTTTGCTGGTACATGTTTGTCCATCCTAAGCTCAACAATGCCAAACCACTGCTCATCCAGGGCTGTGTGTGTTTTCTGGAAAAGTGCAGTTAAGGATTCTGTGTTGGGAGCACAAACCATGAGTGTGCACAGTGGATGACGTGACGGGACAGAGCTGTGACGTGCATTTTCCTCCCTTTCTGGTGCTGAGGGTTTCCAGAGCTGTCCCAGAGCTGTCCCACAGCTCGCTCGGAATGAGCAGATCATTTAGAGGTTTCTATTGTTTATAAATTGTGGTGGAGATAAAGCGACATCCAAGTCCCCAAGGCCTCTGGTGACATCGTGGCTCACCAAGGGCCTTTCATATCAGCCCTGATTTCTTGCTAAGACCTTGTTGTTCCCATCTTGGAACTAGAGGTGTAGCAGCACCAATAATTTCGGGAACTTACGCCTTTGATACAAATTTGAGTAAATTTTATGATATTAGCAAGGTGACACAATATTTGTATCATGAGATGTCCTTGCAGCAACATTAAATCTTAGTGGCAATCCATGAAAGTGCTTGTACTCTGGGACAAAAGGTGGCACTTATCTAATAAAGTTAACAAGGGAGTGAACGTCTCTAGCCCTGATAGGAGTGACCTTGGGCAGGTCTGTTGGTCTGGGGTGAATGGACTTCAGCTTTATCTGCTCATAGGCCAAGACAGTCAGTATTGGAGGAGTGAAGTGTTCACGGTACTGTAGCTTGTGGCATGAGACAATAACCCTGGCTAAGGGCCTGAATTTATGAGGTCAATAATTAGCTGATTAGGCATATAGCTGTGTTGGTGTTTGAAGTTCATGTTCCATCTGATTTACATCCAGGGAATTCAGGTAATTTGTAAAAGACAGTCCGTGTGAGGGGCTGCAAAGAAGATTGGTTGAAGAAACAAAATAGGAAACCACACATAGAAGGTCTTGGGCTTTGTGGGAGAGGAGAATTGAATGTGCCTTTTCCACACAAGTCAGGTGGAGCTGAAGCTCTGAGTTGTCAGGGTCAACAGAAGGCTCCTGGGTGGAACAACTGGACTCTAATTCCCAGGAAGGAGCACTGGAAAGAGGATCCACGTGTCTGCTTGGAAAAGCCAGACTGGGTTATGCTTGGACTTTGCTCACTCCTCGGAGGTCACCACACGTGGAACACGTGGGTTCAGAAGTCGGTGACATGTTCAAATAGGGAAGGACAGTCAGATCCATTGTCAGCCAGTGCCCAGCTCTGCCTTCACTGGCACCTCAGGGAAGGCCAGTTCCTGTCCTGCCTGTAAACTGAGGGCAGAAAAAACAGGCACAGGGTAGGGCCTTGATGAGAGAAAGGTTCTGACAGAGAGCTGGAAAGCATGGGAGGAATGTCAGGGGTGCCAGTGCAGTATATTCTGAAAGGCAGAAAAATACTTGTGAATATTGTATCTAGTCTGATAGAAACATTTTTTAGGGGCACCTGATAATAATTTTTAAAGTCAAATACAACTTTTACTTTAAAAGTTTGAAGGGATTCTTCTGCATTGGTGTAGACTGAAAACAGCTCAACTCCCTGACATCCCTCAGGAAATGCCATTTCCTTGGGTAACTGTAGCATCTTGGAAGTTTGTCCTTCATGAGGAAAGGACAACACCTTTTATTTCTGAATAGTAAAACAGTCTCCCAAAATTAATGCTGCACAGTAAGTTGGATCAAACTCTGCCCCTGAACACAAACCCCACCAATCTTACAAGTTATTTTATGATTTTGGTAATGACAAAATAGCCAGTAAATTCAGAAGGGGGAGAGAAATTGCTGGCTACCAAGTTTTAGTTGTTATTTTTAATGTAACAGGACCCCATTCCTGGATGGGGAATAGGCATGAGGTGACAGGTGGATGCGGATGGAGCACCAGGAAACTGGGAGGTCAGGCCAGGCCACTGACACCAGGAATTGAACAAGAGCTTGGGCTGAGATTCCTGGTAAACCTACAATTAGATATTCCAGCTAATGAAGGAGAGGCTTAGCCTTAAGGACATCCTCTTCCTGGTGGTGTTTTGTCTGGGTGCCAAGGCCTGTGGGGTTCTGAGCACAGATCTGCAACAGCAGCCTTCAGTGAAGTGGTATCACCAGCTTTATCCATCCATGGGCTGGACTGGCATTGCTGATCAACTTTGGGTTTTGTGCAAAATCTCCAAGGTGTTAATCCTTACATCAGTGTAATGAGCTGGAAAAGCTTTAGGTTGAAATCCAAGCAGCATCTTAAAAAACAATTAATGTTTTTGTGATTGTCTTGACCAGCACACTGAGCCTGACATGGTCTGGTGATTTTGCAAGTAAGGAATATGCTCAGACTGATACCTTGCACATTGTGTTTTACCTCCCAGGAGAATTTCTCTAGTCTGTAGTTATCAACCTTAAAAATCATGTAGGTTTGTAGCTGAAAGACTGGCAGATGTTTGGCTGTTGTGGGTCAGAGCAAGGTTTAAATCCAGCTGCTGATTTTCCACGCTGGTATCATGTGAAGCAGTGCTGAGGACCTCTGTGTTATATTGGCTTTTGAGGGTCCTGGCACCCTCAGAAATGGTTTCTGTCTCTCCTGCCTGTTCTTTGTACCTCTCTGTAACTCTTCCAGTGTCTACAATCCTATCCTTAGATAGAAGAGCTGATCCACTGGAGCCTTACCCCAGGAATGAACTCCACTAATCAACTGCTCATGACTCCAACAGATGTTTCTGGTTTTCAGACAATTGAAACCTCATGTTCTACTACATTTTAAATTTTTTTTTTCTTCTTTTGATACTGGCAGCAAATGCCCCATTACACATGTGAGCTTCAAAAGCTTGTCACATGATAGCAGGAACAAATTGTTAAGCCAGTCAGCAAAGTCCAGGTTTGAAGTGGTGGTCCAGTGAAGGCAACTGGGTCTTAGGAACCGAAGGAATGGTTTATGGAATTACCATGCTGTGGTTTTGTTGTAAATGCCAATATTCTATTTCAGCCTCTCCTGTGAAATTTGGAAATGTCAGAAGAACTCAGATCACAACTCTTTTTTGCTTTTTTCCCCCCAAAACTGAATCACTTTAGGATGTGGAGATAAAGTGATTTTTTTTGAGGATATGAGTATTATACTCTTGAAACCACAGAAAGGGGAAATGAATGGTTTATATGATGTTGTTATACAAGGACTTATCTCCCATGGCAGGTCAAAATCTGTGAATTTTCAGACATAGTGCAAATACAGATGTGAAGAGTTTACTCTTTACTTCAGTTTGTTTAGTCTGTTATTTAACTTTCCTTTTCTAATTGATAAATGACTGATGGATTCTTGATCAATCAATACCTTTGTATGATTTGGACAAAAGGGGAAACAATGTGTGCAGAAAGGAAGATGGAATGTCCCCGCGCAGAGATGCCACAAACTCCACTGCCAGCAGAGCCAGAGCTGCTCAGTGGAAGTGAAACACCTGCTACAAGAGAACAATGGGACCATACAGACTGCAGGCACTGGAGACACACTTCTTGGGGATTAAAGCAACTCATTTGCAAACCATTTTGCTGTGAGCAGTTAATCATGAACCTTCCCCTGCCCACAGCTCACCCACGCAGGGTTGATGCAGGGCATGGCTGGGAGGCACAGCCGGGGAGTTTATCAGCCTTCACGCTTCCTTAGCCACATGGGAGAGACCAGAGCCAGGGCTTGTTCCCTTCTCCCTCTCCCATGGTAAATACCTGAACTTGCTGCCGTTGCTGGTCTTGATTGAGATGATAAACACACCTACGAAGAGCAGTGGGAATTGCAAACTCTCCTGTTAATGGGGAAGGTGAGAGTGAGGGCAGAGGGGGTCAGTGACAGGCCCTGCAGCCCCTCTGAGGATTCTTGGTACTGCTGAAAATTTCTCAGCTGGTCAAGATGTGATCAGTTAAGGATATGGCCAATAATAGACATGTTGGTAGTTGTTTGCAAGCTGGTGATAATCTCTCTCTCTTCTGAACATCACATTTCTTCCTGTTGGTTTAAGGCCAGACTCTGACCTTGGCAGGTATTTGGTGGAACTTGAACTTGGGCTGAAGGTCTGGAGTTGTCATGGGGCAAAGGGAATCTGTCTGCATAGAGATGCTGTAGTTTTTTCATGACCATAAATGAGATTTCTTCTTTTGCTTCTTTGTACTTTCTGTGTAGAGTAGGAAACCGAGGAGCCCATAAAATGTGGTGGATGATCCTCATCAGAACATGTGCAAGCGTGAGGGGAGTGGGAGAGGAGGAATCGTTAGGGGAAAGAACCATCTCAGCCAAGGACTGACAGGACTTCCAGAAGAGCTTGATTAGAAGTGCTGAAATTGGCTGAGAAGCCATGGAGAGAAAAAATAGGGTATTGATTTGAAACATAGTCACGTGCCTCTTGAAACTGAGGGAAGAGTGGGTTTGGTGGAATGAAGGAGCAGGAGTTGGACTGAGCAGAGTCTGGCATGAACCTGGAGGAGGAGAAATTCAGGTGTTGGAAATGGTGAGCCCACTAGTGTCAGAGAGAAAAGGAGGAGGTAGGAGATGGGGGACACAGAGTGGGCAGTACTGAGAAAGGGAGATTTGAGCAAAAACTGGATTTGGATTCTTTAAATTAACAACAGTTTAAATGAGCACAAACACATGCTGGAGAGAGAGAGAGAAGAGAAGCACTGGAGCAGGGGAGTAAAATGTAAGAGTGAACAAAAAGAAAACAAGGATCATCTGGACTGATGGAGAGGCTAGAGGAAAAGCAGGTGAGAGTTTTCCTCATGGCATGTGAGGGGAGTTTATTGGCAGAGAAGAAAATGAGCACATTATGCTTTATCAGCTTATCTCTTGGAAGTATTAAACCTGGTTCAATACAGAGAGAGGTGAGGACTAAAAAGGGAAGTATTTGGGCAGCAAGTTTTGAGGGTGGGTCATGGGAGCTGCAAGGACTGCTAAGAGCATGAATGTGGGTTACAGCTAGATTAGAAGTGAATTTGTAGTGGTGAAAAGATGGCAGGACAAAAAGGACGGAAAGAAGTCTCCAGGGATAGATTTTCATCAGGAAATTTCCTTTGCAAAGGCAGAGGAGGCAAGTATTGGAAAGTAAAGAAAAGGATTAATGGAGAAGAATGAAACATGGAGAGAATCAAGATTGTTGATGGGAAGAAGGGAAGATAAAAGTAGAGAGATGATTGAGGTTGGGCAGGATGTCTCAAATGCCAATGGGAAAAAGCAGATGCAAGATCCCAGTGAAGATCCCTGGCTTTTCCTTTGACTGTGTTTGCAGGCTCTTTCTCTCCCATGTCCAGGAGAATTACGCTGTGAAAAGCACAACGCAAAATGTATCTCTAAGGAAGGAGTCAAGAGGTAACAACAGTGAATAGAGCTGAGTCTGTTGGACTTCACAGCTTCCCCAGTGGTGTCCTGCTTTCAAAGTACCCAGACAAGACAGCTTTCCATGGAGCCTTGCCTTGGAGAACAGACATGGGACACAGAGAGAGGCCAGGAATCACAGCAGTGAGAGTGAAGATACAGGGACAGGCCATTAGAAACATTTCCTGTCCCTGTTCTGAGGCAAGAGGTGTCAGTAAACCAAACCCAGCTTTGCCTGTCACCCTAAGGACTGAAAGAAAGCTTTGTTACCCTCTGTCCTGCTTCCAGCCTTGTGGCCAGGCAGAGGCAGACTTCCTTCCTTCCGGGAAGAATTCCCAAAGCCTTAAATCTGCCCTGGGGTTGACTTGTAGTGTGTCTGTTTGTCTGTGGGTGTTTGTCCCAAAGCACATGATCTGCAGTGCTGGGAGACCTGCTCTGTCCCAGCCGGTCAGAGCGGTGGTTTTGTGGGTTTCCTGGGACAGTTCAGTCCCGGGGGGCTCAGTCTGGCGCCGTTCCCTGTGGTTCCTGTGCTCTGTCACACACACACACGGTGCCATCGATGAGTTGTCATCTGCCGGCTGCACGCCCACAGCAGGAAGGAAACGGCTGGTCCCTCTAAGTCAGGAGTAGCAATAAAAAAAAGAAGAAGAGGAGGGAAAAAAAAGGCAGCAAACAGCAGGCAGGCTGTGCATTGTCCCGATTCCTCCCGGACTGAAGGATTCCTTTACCCCGTGATTCATGCTGAGCTGTCCGCTCCATCCGGCAGCTCCGAGCATCCGGCAGCCTCCCCCTGCAACTGGGTGCTGCTGGCACCGCAGCCTGCAGCGTTCCAGGATTCTTTTGTTACTCAGGGCACTGGCACTTCCTTTGGCATTCGCCTCCAGGAAGGCTTGTGTGTGAGGAGGGGCTTTCTTGTTTTTTGGGCGGGTTGGTGGGTTTTTTTGTTGGTTTTTTTTTTTTTTTCCTACTACTTTGTTCTGTTTCACATGTGGAAGAAAACGGTTTGATTGAGAGTCTCCCTCGCTCCCGGCCCTCTGTAGGGTGAAGTCTCTGTTTTCTGATGATTAGCCAATACCAGCTGTTCTGGCAGTGGAGATGTCTCGAATCAATCCTATCCTGTCTGGCTTTCCAGGAAGAGTGCCGGCCCTCCCCTCGCTCTCCACAGCCCTTGTCATCCAAGGCTGAGATTTATCAGAGCTGCTGTGAGCAGGAAATTAGCTCCTTTACAACTTGTTCTCCACCGCTTCTTATTCATTTTATTGTTTTAACATTTTCCAGAAAATAAGGCAGAAAACAAACCTGCTTCCTCTTCAGAAGAGTTGTGCTGTTAACCTGTGAAATGCTCATTTCCTTGGCAGTCTGCTGCTTATCTTTATAGAAGAGCCACAAGATTAAAATCAGTTAAGGTTGAACTCAGATAATGAATAAAACGCTGGAAAACATTTAGTCACCCTTTAGGATCCTGAAGATAAGGATTTCTACATACAGGCATCAAAGGTGTGATGAACACCAAGGGAGGGATAGGCTCGGGGAAAAATGGAGTGAAGGGTGCTGCTCACAGACTTAGGAATGTGCCTGGGACAAATCTATCTGGGGGCCTGGGTCTTTGACACCTCTATTGAGTTGACTTGGCTTCCCTGGAGAGCTGAGCACCTGCCACATCCACGCAGGCAAAACTCACCTGAGTAACAGAAAAGTGGTTTTCACTTGTGACTTTTTCATATGCGACTTTAAATATGGATATATTCATGTTTTCTGTGTGTCTTTCCAACAGCAACATTGGAAGATTTATTTTCTTTTATAAGACACTCTTTTAATTAGTATCAGATGGGTTTGGTGTTGTTCAGCATTAAAAATAAAAACCTGCCTTTGCCAGAAGTAAATTTGGCAATTGTGTGCTCCCTGCTGCAGGAAAACAACATCTCTCTTTAGAGCTCTGAACCAAGGCTTGGCAATGAAACGGGACCCAATGTCCATTGATCCCAATGGAAAACCTATTATTAGAAGGTTCACTGTGACCACATCCTGCCATCATTTTGTACCCAGAGCCACCACTGAGGTCAGCAGGATTTCTTTGCAAATGTTTATGGCAGGATGCAGCCCTTCAGGGCATCCTGAGGGCTGACAGGCCTTCAGCTGGATTGTTCCTTCTTCATGTTGATCCACAGGCTGCTAAAACCTGAGCCAGGAACAAACCCCCACCATCCAGGTTGGTGTTCACTGAAACCCAGTGAGGCAGTTTGGACTCTGGCATTGCACAGTGTCCCGGTGGACAGTGCCATGCCTTGGACACTGGATGGCTTGGATCCTAATTCCTCAAGAAAGCTGCAAGGAGCGACTTTGGTGGGTCTGTGGCTTCGGCAAGTGAAAACTGTTGATAATTGAGGAACTCGGGATTTTTATTTTCAGCAAATGCTTTGCATGTGTGACTAGTGCAGCTCATTTCCTGCTTGCCAAATTCAGTTCTATCAACACTTATTGGAACCACGAGCCTGGATAGCAAAGGGAATGCTCTCTCCTTTATCCTTTTGATATGAGGAATAAATGAATTCTTTTCAGCTTACTGTACATCTGTGTTTTCACTGGACAGCAGAAAACTGTGTCACTGACTCATTGTTTGATCTTGGGTAAATCATCTAATCCTGTCTATCCCAGTACCCTCGTGTGCATAAATAATGTAATGACTCTCATCTGTCTTTACAAGCTGTTAGAATAACTTGGGTTATGTAGTTTTAGCTTTACTTTAGTCTTTTCCACAATGTTTTATTGGTGAAAGGAGGAGGCTTGTACCCAAAGGTTTCTTATCCCTGAGTGCTGAAATAGTCAGTATTCACAGGTTCAGATAACCTACATAAGCAACAGCATTTTAGCTGAAGTGTTTCTCGTACCTGTAGGGCCAGACTTGAAGTTGATGTGGATTTGACACTGCAGAAATTTCTCTGGTAAAATGACAACCTGGCATTTTCAACAAGAGCTGTTGAAACCCAGCTGGGCTTTTGGAAGGTGTATGCTGTGAATCCAAGTTACATTCTTCCCAACTCCATAGATTCCCTGTGAAATCTGAAACAGGGACAACAACAAATGGATGCTCACCTGAAAGAGGAGTTACCCCTTTGCCTGGTTCATATTCATAGACTGAAGCCTAAAAACTTAGAAAACAAATAAAAAGCTTTATAATTTCCTTGTGTATCAGCAGCTGTGAAGAGAAGAGGAAAAAAACCCTAAAACCAAACCCAACAAAAACTCAAACCCCAGCCATGACCTGGAAACACAAATGGGCCATTTCACAATCCCATGTCTGCAGGACATTTTCAACTCCAGACTGCACAAAATGATCCTTTGCTTTATAGTTTGCATCTTGAGGCTCAGGACTGACATGGTCTACAGCTTCTTTAGTTAAATGCCTCAAGAAAATGTTGCTGTAACGCTGAGGGAAAAATGCCTGGCTAATAACAGAACTGTAGGTAGAAATCTATTAGCTAGGGAGAGACTGGTCTCTTGGAAACCTTCTCTCAGAGATAAAAGATCTGTAGGGAACAGGCAGCAGGATGTGGGGATCTGAGAGTCCAGGGGATGGGTGATATTCTCACCCTGTGCACTTCTAAGGGACAGGGGAGAAAAAGGTTTGTGTTCCTGCTTCAGTGAAAAAAAGTCTACTTTTCTATTTCAGTATTATCCCAATACTGGAATGAAACTGACTGGTTGCAAAATGGATTTCTTGTTTTCCAGCCCGTTCTGGGTCAGAATGATTCTATGATTGTGAAGGGCTGGAGAGAGACTTCCTCTTCAACAGGAGAAGGGTAATCCTGCCCCTGCCCTTGGTGACAGGAGGTGTGTGGCTGAGCTCCCCATGGAGCAGTTTCCGTGCAGTCCCACAGGCAGTGGGTGCCTCATGGACACAGCTCTGTGCTTAAAGTGCTGAATCAGGACTCAGTCTGGGTTCAGTCCTGGCTTGCCCTGAGATTTCATATTTAATCTTGAGCAATACACTTAATCTGTCTGTGCCTCAGTTTCCTGTCCGTGGGGGTTGGGCTGTATGAGCCATCAGTGACCTGCTTTAGGTACAAATGTATTCATTCAGTCCAACCTGTGACCTTTTTAAGGTCAGTGTCAGCTTTCTGGGAGAGGGTTAAGCTGAAAAGTAGCTGACTTTCAACTCTGAAGACATACCTTGCACAGGTGCTTCTAAAAACCTGATTGAATCAAGAGAGGGAAACTGAAAGCTCTGCTAAAAAATGTCCAGGGAATTCTGAAGGTGTGAGTCTACAAATAACTATTATTTGGGGTCCTGTGGGCTCCCCCACCTCAAATCCCCTGTATTCAAACACGTTTTGGAGACAGAATGACATACTCAGACTTCAGCAGGGGCACAAAACCTTATGATTGAAGTTTCTTATAAGGGTCTAATAAAAAGTGAGGTCTTTACCAGTGATCTCCACGACTACAGAGGTTGAAGCTCCTAATTTGGTGAAGCTCCTAATTTGGTGATTTTCTGGCTGCCCTTTGAATGAAAATGTGCAGGTTCATTGTGCACAGAGAAGCTGCATCACTGAAACAAAAGGGAATCTTTTAACTGCTTCCTTCTATTGTCTTGTCTTACTATCTGCTTTGCCACAATGTTCTTTTTTTTTCTGGAATTAACACATGGTTTTTCTGTTCCCAGGAGTAGTAACAGCAATATTAGAAAATTACTGCTTTGCAAATAATTTTGGAAAGTACACACGGAAATCTTCAGGAGTGAAAATAGCTGCAATGGATGGCAGTTGCTACTAGCAATGGAACTGTTTGGCTTAAGGTATAAAAAAAGAAAAAGGCATATCAGAGATGCTGAAATTTCATCTGGAGGACTAAGTACACGATCTCCTCAGGCACTGGAGGGATAGAGGGGAGATTGTGAATACCCCGAAGTCCTGACCTGCCTGGGTAAAGTTCTCCTTACCACAGGCACTAAGTGTTCTTTAATGCAAGTCAAGCACTCCAAATGAGGAAAGAGAGAGAAATTAGTCTGTACAGGAAGCTTCAAGTATTCGAAGACTAATTGAGTTTAGATAATTAAGGGGTTTTAGAGCAGTAACTCAGAGGAGAATGGGAGGGGAGGACAGTTTAATTGAGATTGCCTGTCCATCTGTGAATTCTCCATGCATCCTTCTGTGGCATGTCCTGGCTGTCATTCCTTCTGACCTAAAGGAGCTGATGTAGTTTGTATTGACCTTATTAGCAGCACTGCAGGCTTCCCCCTGCCTTTTGGAGCTGTATTTGTGTCCTGCCCCTGGTGCAGGGCACGTGTGACAGCTGCCTGTGCTGCCCTGGGCTGGAGGAAATGCCCTGGCCTGGCCCCTCTGCCCCTGGGAGCCCTCCCAGCAGACCTGGGGGGATGAGGAGCAGGGCTGGAATGCTGCTCTGTACTTCAGTAGAGGCTGGTCCATGGGAGTTGGACATAAAGTCTTCATCTCTCCTACAGCAAGGCCCAAACCTCCAAACCTTTGCTGCCAGGAGCGGGTTGATGGTGGTGATAAGCCTGGCTGATTCAGTTGGTGAGAGGAGATGGCAGCCAAGCCTCATGGCTTGCCAAGGGGAAAGGTTCTCAATAGCTTTGCAATGACTGCTACTAAAACAGCAACGTTTGTAAAGGATGTGACTGTGTATTCTGCATTTTGGGAGTGACCGTGCCTGTGCTGCAGTGGCTGGTCTGTGACTCCCTGTGTTGGTGTCTCACACACCAACCTTGCCTGGTGCCTTCACAGACAGGGAACATGACAGAGAGAGATCCATGTGGCACTGTGGGCACGAGAAACTGGGACACAAGGAGCAGGAAGCAGGTTGGTGAGACCATTCCATGGTGCAGGAGATGCTCTGGTTGTTCAGGATGGTGCCCAGGATCTCAGAGACATTGACTCAGCCTGGGCAAACCTGGAGTGCTGCAAGCATGGTGGTGACATCTGAAATTTTGATTTAGCACTGAATAAATGAGAAACACGATGCCAGAGCTGTGTCCTGCTCAGCCATCCCTCTCCAAGGCCGTGTCCGCCCCCCAGGCAAGCGGCGCCAATTCCAATTTCACGCCGACTGGTGCCTGTAGATGCTGCAGTGATTGAAACAGGGCTGGCCCAGGAGCAGGGCAAGTGTAATCGAGATCAAAATGCCCTTAAAACTGCGGCAGGTCACATTTCTTAATTTAGAAAGCTGCTAGCAGATACTGAGGGGAAAGGCCTGGCAGCCTCTAAGAGCCCTGACAAATTGTGATGCACTTGTTGGGCTGTGATTGAAAGTACAGTACAGCAATCCATAAGGACATCTGAGAAAATAACAGAAGCACCTGGAAGTTCCTTATCTGGGTTTTCCTCTTGTCTCCTGCTCTGTTTCAAGTGGTGCAGTGGAGGAGTTGCAACAAAGCAGGAGAGACCCTTTCCTGACAGACTATCCCACTCGTACCAGGACTTTGCCCATCAAAAATGAGGAAAAAAACTCCAGGATGTTTTCATGGGGAGAACCAGGCAAATGCTCTGCACTAACTTGCCATGAGCAGGTGTTTTCCTGGTGACTGTCGTCGTTACTGCCCCTCTGAGGCTATTCGGATATGGAAAGAGGAATAAAAAATCCAAGAGGATGTTCCTAGCTGCTAGTTTTCAGTCAGATTTGATACTGGGTCAAGACTTAACACTTCCTTTCTCTGCCGGCCACATACTAAAAATAACATATTTTCTGGATATTGGGGACCACTGGAAACCTGTGGTATTTGGCACCTGAATGTTGCCTTTCATCTGGATGTCTCAAAAGCAACAGGTTGGAACCTCATCGCATTTCCTTGGCATTGGGAGCATTTTCAGAGCTGTTTCCTTTCAAAGGACAACTAATGATTTTTGTGTTTGATAGTTTCGGTTGCTCTGCTCATTTTGATAATTTGTTTAAGTCTCTCAAAGCAGCTGTAATTTAATAATACTGCCTGGAAAACAGCAAGACCGTTGATCCCACAGCAGGATGTGCACAGCTGGCCATGGAGGCCACGGGAAGGATTTTCTTCTTGTGCCACCTCTCACAAAAGGAGGTGGGTCAGGCCTTGAGTTCCCACAGGTGCTGGGGTGTTTTCCTTTCTGGGAAGGGGCTGTTCCACCCTTTGATGTTGGCAGTGTGATGGTGTGGAGATAACCACGAGAGCCTCCTTAGTGTGAGCAAGGCTGGAATGTTTATTTGGCAGGGAGAATGAAGTCACCTGCCCTGAGAGATGCAAATGGTCGGGAAATGTCAAAACTGCCCACAACTGTTTGATCTGCCAAATCTCAGGGAAGTTATCGTTTCCATCCAGCTTGGGGAGGCTGGTTTTGTTATGTTAATTAGGGTGGGTGTATTGTATTGTCTACCTGACTGCACCGAACCAATTTTTTGGCTCCTGCTTGCCTTATCTCGCCCCATCCTGACAGATGTGAAGGAGCACAGGTGCATCATAGATTTTTTTTTCCCCTCCAGTGTTGATGATAAAGCTCAAGTACCAGGTCTGGTTGGAGATATTTTGTGCCTGATTGTTGCATTATGCTTAGTGACCTTCAGCCTCCTGCCTGCGTGGAGACTCTGGGCCCTTCTGATTTACAGCACTGCTGAAGTGGCTGCACACCTTGGCCGGGGCCAAATTACCATTGCAGTTCAAGTCTGGGGGTGACAAGTGAGGAGACACATTTTGCACTCCTGTCGAACAGCTGAGAGATTTATTTACTTTTGAATGTTACAGATTTCATTTGATGTTAAAGAAAAAGGAAAGAAAAAGGAAAGAAATAAAAAGGACTTTTTTTTTGTACTGAAAGAAGACAACACCTTGATGAAACATTTCTGTGTCTCTTTTCACTGCTCAGGGGTTGCTTTCTCACAGAGTCTCTATACCAGCTTTTCCTCCAATTTCTGATTGTTCTGAGCCTTTCTCTCCATGTTAATAATTTCTGGCTCCTGTTTGGGTTTCTTCCAGCACCCTTCTCTTCATCTCCACTTGAAAGAAAAAAAAAAATCTATCCTTTGCATCTTGAGTCTCTTTTCCCTTGGCAGGAGACAAAAGGGAGGCACTGCTTGTGGATAAGTAACTGCTTTCAGACCTGCGAGCACAAAGTGAGGCTGAGAGGATCCATTGCTCCCCAGCCCTGGGGCTGCTGTGCCCGAGGCAGAGATGAAGAGATGGAGATGTTTGGGGCATTGCTGGAGGAGCAGGAGTGAAAGACAAGCTGTGGTGGGGAGCAGGGACCATTCCTCACCCTCCTGGATGGTGACAGGCAGGTGCCCGTGGGCTGGATTGCTGTGGGATTGCACAAGAAGCTGGAGGCTGGTGGAAAAGCTCCAGGGAAGCAGCTCCAGCCTACGGACTGGAGGTTTGACTCCCTTCGTCTAGACACTCTCACGGGGATTACGTCAACAATAATTTGTCAGTCTCTATTTATTTCCAGTGGCACGGGTAGTATTTACTAGTGCTGAGATCCTCCTTATCCTCTTCCACAGTCTGTCATACAAGAGGCACTTCCAGCAGAGCCACTTCCGAGGCCATGATTTCCATGGGTTTTTGAATAATATTGGTGATACTCGTGCTTAGGAGGAATGTATCTAAACATCCACATCCCACTGAGGGGCAAGAACATCTTCTGTGTGTTTGGACACAGCTGATGCCCCAAGAACAACAGATATTTTAATAAGAATGATACATATTCAAATATACTTACCAGGTTTAGGAATAAGTTCTGAGCACACACTGCTGTCACTTTAGGAAAAAATTCCTTCAGTCTCCAAACCACTGATTAAATGAGTGTCAAAATTCCTTTTTTTTTTTCTTTTACACAAACACCTATCACTTTCAGGTGCAGTAACTTGGGCAAATTTACACAGAATCCCTGGGGAATGTATCCACAGCCCACCTTCAAACATGGATGTGCCTCACAGGAGAGGGCACTGCCTTGGATTTCTCTGAGCAGTTAATGAACAGATGTCTCTGAGTAGCCTTTTGCAGAAACTTTTCAAGTAAAATTCTGCTCTGACTCACTCTCTGGAAGAGTTTTCCTATGGACTGGAGAGGAGAGCTATAATAAAATACAGTTTTAAAATAAAGTCGTGCAAATAACCTATGAACTTCCTCCCCTCTTTTCACAAGCAGGATGAATGTTCAAGTGTGACAACATTTTATGCCCCAACTTCTGGACTCTGCCCCTTCCCATGATGTTGTGTCAAGAATCCACAATGCAGAGAAAGGGCAACTGGAGATTGTGAATATTAAAGTTCTGATATGAAACATCCCAAGTCTACAAAATATGGACTTGTTGGAATGTACTTAGTGCAGAGCTTGACTTGTGCAGAAGGACAATACAAATTTGGCAAGACTTGTCTTTCATGTTTTGGATTTCCCCCCCAAAGTACCGAAAGGTCATTAAACCACAGTTTCATAAATAAAACAGTTTCACCCGTTTGTTGTTGGGGAAAGGGGAATCCCATGGAAAAGTAAATCTTTAACTCACAACAAAAATCAAGGAACTTTCGCAAACTCAAGAGGATCGATGTTGTTTTATTATTAAACCACTGTGCTGTTGTTCCCATGGAAACAAAGAAACAAATATTTGGAGCTGTGTCACACCTTCCACCAAAATTCCAGCTGAGAATGTTTTGGAAAGTGTTTTGTGTCAGTGACAGCCCTCCTGTGCTCTGAATGAGGCTTTGTGCAGCCTCCTGGATCCTGCACCCGCCACAAGGTGAACTCCCCGCTCAGCCCCGGAGCATTCCTTGTCTTTGCAGGGAATTCGTTCCATCAGGAGCTCTGTGACCACTGCAAGTGATAAGCTGGAGGCTGCAGCAATGACAAGATGAAGTGTGACTTTGGTCGTTTGCTGTTGGTTTGGGTGTGTTTTTTTATTTTAATCCATCATTTTCTCCAGACCAATTCTAGCAACACGTCAGATGGTTTCACCTTGAACCCAGCGTGGTCTGCTCAGAATTGGAAGGGAAAAAAACCCTGTGAAATACAACTGAGATTTTGGCTTAAAATAATATTTACTTTACTGAGATAATATGATCCATCTCCTCATTACCAGTGGGAAGAGATCTTTCCATGCTGCCAGATATCTTTTACCTGAGGCACCCCATCTGTTTACATTTGCAGGTTGGGGGAGAGGAGGAAATCTGATCAAAGTTAGCAGGTGCTCCTTTTTTTTAATTTATTTTTTTTTAATTAAAACGCTGCTCTTGTCTTCTCTTTGCACATTTGATTTCACCTTCAGATCAACCAACACATTTTAACTATTGGGACCAGAAGGTTCTTGTTACCCTGTTTTCCAGACAAGGAGTTTAGTCCAAATAAGAAGCAAAATACATTGACTCTGGTGTTCTGTGTTGGCTTTTTTTAGTGAATATAAGGTCAAAACTGTAATTAAATATCTCACCACTGGGAAAAGCATCATACTTCTCATTTCCAGCATGGAAAATAGTCGGTGATGTCTCATTAAGTGCAAACCCATTTTGCAACCTTTCCCTTGCTGGGAGCACTAATCACCTTTTTGTTGCCTACCCACATACCTGCCCGCACAGTTAATCGAAGTTTCATATCACAGAAATCTCTTCTGCTCTGTTAAATATCTTTGAAATCTTCCAGTTGGATCAAAAGCTGTTAAGGCTGGAAGGACATTTTCACAGAATGTTTTTGCACATTAGGCTAAAATGTACTTTTCTGACATGTGGGGAGACACAACAATTAATTCAGCTCAAACTGTGCTCCCCTTCTCAGCGAGGTTGGACAGGGCTTGGAGCAACCAGGTCTAGTGGAAGGTGCCCCTGCCCATGGCAGAGGTTGGAATGAGATGATATTTAAGGTCCTTTTGAACCCGAACCATTCCATGATTCCACAGACTAGAGTTCCTTATGCTGCATTTACTTTGTGTAGTACATGCACAAAGATGCTGAAGCCTGTGACTGACTGTGGAATAAAACAAACAGTTGTCTAAAATTTTCTACATTTGATGGATTTTTTTTTGTATTTCCCTCACTAATAAATGTTGGCGTTACAGACCAGAAATTGCTCAACTTTGGAAGGTTTAAATTGTAACCAGCTCTAAAAATCATCCTTTTCAAATTAGAGGCCACTTAAATAGACCAGCAAGGGAAACCTCCCTTCACTGTGGGGTGAGCGAGCAGTTCAGATGCCTTTGATGGACCACACACTGCAATACCTTCCATATTATCAAATAATAACTCAGAAACCCTGGGCCATGTGCTGTTTGAACTGAAGTCAGAGGGGGTATTTGGCATGTGGTTTGTGGTCCCTGGGATGTATGTGACGGGTGGGATGTGCTGTGATGAGGGGCTGGGAGGTGCTTTTTGTTTGTGAAATCCTGCTTGGGACAATCCAAGTGGTGCAGAGCAGGAGGAAGCCTTGTGCCTGGGCTGGTGCTTATCTGTGTACCGTGGTCTCCTGTGTAAAGGAATATGTAACTCAAGAAGTGTCCTCAGGAAAGGGAGAGGCTTTTGTTCTCAAACCCAGCGTTGTCATGATTGAGGCCACATGTTCCTTTATGGCCCCTAATCAGTTTGGGGCTGATTTCTATTTAGCTCCTTTCAACCGCCGTTATTTGAGCTTCGTGCTATTGTAAATCTGCTCATTCTCATCAGCTTCTACTGGAGGGGTTCTCTGGGTCAGGTCTGTAGATCCTGGTGTTCTTTCTGATGTACTTTCACTGCCTTATGCTGGGGAATGTTTTTCTGTGAAGTGATTCACAGTGTCTGCACCTCGGGCAGTGGCTGGAGTACAAGGTTGTGCAGCAGAGCTACAACACTTTAAAACACTAATTATGGTTTCAAAGAGGTGAGTGAAAAAGGAGGAGGTTCTTGGGTTGAGGATTCTCTCCCCACTCTGATAACCTGTCGTCTTGCAGAGAGACATTGTGAAAACTCATATCTTGTGCACATTGCTCATGGTGGCTGTGCATCAATATTTTACAACGGCAGCTTATTTTTCAGAACCATTTGCTAGACAATGCATTCATTCCCAATTAGCTTCATCTTCATCTGATATTCCTGCTATTTCCTTTGTTGTGAATGTGGTGCTGATTTATCAAATACTGATTTGATAAATTTGATTTAGAACAAATAGAATTAAAAAATTCAAGTCTAATGAAGGGAATTCTTAGCCAGGCTGTAGGGAAGCTGAGTTCTAACCCCTTTTCTCCAGAGGGCCTTGAATCTCTATCTCTACTTTTCTTAATGGTCTTAAATCACTCTGCTTTAGGTTTGGGGGTTTGTTTTGAAGATAGAACATTATGTTTTCTGTGTCACTCCCTGGGCACTGGTCTCTGTCAAGTCCACAGGGCTCATTTATAGGTCATTGTCATCCTCACCACCTGAAGGGAAGAGCACAAGTTACTGGGATTACATCCCTGGATATGTTGTGCTGCCCAGTTGGCAAACTGGTCCAGATGTGCTTTCTGGGAATACTTGAAGGAGCGAGGAGGCAAATTTTTTTTCTCCAAAGATTTTAAACGATGGGTTTGTCTGCCAAGCATTTTCCCCTCCAAGTCTTCCTGGTACTGAGCTGAAATAACTCACTCGAACCATATTTCAGCCAAGGCAGTTCTGTTCAAACCAGTCAATTAATGACTGAATCCACAGCTTCTAATTGCAACCAGTACATGGTGTAGCAAACACGATGCAGATGGCATTGCCACCCTGTTACCTTCCAATTAAAAAAAAAAAGAAAAAGAAAAATTAACTGGTCACTTACTTTTCTATGTGTAAGTCTCGGCCTAACAATTGTTAATGGGTGTTTGATGACTGGAGGAAGGCACTGGAGTTTACCTTCTTGCACTTCTACTCTCTCTTCTGCTAATGTGATGATTTTGAATTTCGTGTTGGCTGCAGAGTTTGCAGGACTCAAACATGTAGTTTTTAGGAAAAAACCAGAGTTGCTATGGAGTAGTAAAAATTGTTATCCCTCCTCTAGCCTGAGTTACTCACTTAGCAACAGTCCTGAACTAGATCTGCAGAGCCTGAATGGACACTTCTGTGGAGCTGTTTGCCTGTTAAAAACACGAGAATATCTTTACTCTGTCATGAATACCAGTAGTGTCTTCACGACTTGATTTTATTGGAGACAAACTTTGTCCCAGCTAATACTTTTCCTTGATTAATCCACCTGAATAATGAAGCACATGCCCAACTACAGTAACCTGAGCAAAGTGACCGACTGGAGTGAGATTCCTCTTGTACCTGAGAGATTGTGAATATTGCTTTAATGTGGTTTCTGTAGGGGTGGTCAACTATATAATTTTTTCGTGTATTTTTGACAAATTGTGGACACTTTTGATTAAGTTCTGTAAACAGAGGAAGGGAACACTTTTGAGGAGCAAGGTAAGAATCAAACTTTTTTCTTGTGAAATAAAGTGACCAGTCCGCAGGGAGGTTTGGGAAACAACAGATTTTTTTGGCTGGACAAGTCTCCACTATGGTACATCTTTTTCCACATACAATCCAGTGGTAGTGCTCTTTTCCCAAAGCACATCTGGGAAAAGAAAAAGGAAGCAGTGTGCATGTAGGAGGAGAAAGTGATGTTCAGAGGGAGCTCTGGGATCTCAGGCCACCTACAGAGGGGTCAGAACTGCTGTGGAAGGTGATGCAACATAAGCTGTAATTATCGGAGTGAAATATCTTCCCATCACATGTAAAGTGCCTCGAGACCTCCAAAGTCTGGTTTAGTTCTTTATTTAGGCAGCACCTGAAACACCAGAGCTGTGAGTGAGGCTCCTCGGTGCTGCTGGGATGTAACAAGTGAGAAATACAGTGAAAAGAGCTACTGGGACAACACATGAGATTCTCTGTGTTCCTGACATTGCAGCACAGGGGAACCTGAGAATGTGTTTGACAGTCTGTCATTGTAACCACTGAAATCTTACAGGTCCAATTAAAACCTCATAAAGAGTAATTCGGTGATGTTTGCATATGTAAAATAAAATGCTTTCATAGCTCAGCTTTATGAGCACGTATGGGCTCTAAGAATCCTGAAAACATTCGTGTATTTTTATGAATGTCATGAACTCAAAATTATTTAGCAAATTTTGCCACTCTTTCTTTTTTTTTTTTTTTTCTCCCTCCTCAGGCTTTCACCATTGCTTACAGCCCAAACCACAAATAAAGCATTAAAATTATTAATGTGAGCTAAACAGGAGGGCCATTGCCAAAAATAGCAGAATTCACTCAGGCTCATTCTGTGTAGCTCTGGAAAAATTATTCCCATGCTACAGCAAAGATCACATTTTTTCCTTTCTTCACTAATAGCAAAAATATTACCTTTCAAGTGGTCTCTTATTCCTGCAGCTGGGGGATAAGCAGGTTGGATGAAATTTAAGGTAGCTAAATGAGCAAGGCTCGCCGACCCAGCCTCCTGCTAATACAGGGAATGATTTATGATGCTTTTCTCTCCTGGTGCCTTCCCACCCCCTATTTTTCCCTTCAGGATGACAGCAAAATGAGGCAAATGGGCCAATGAAACCCCGTATTTGACCTGACTCAGCTCCAGGAGCTTTGCTGCTTTTCCTTTCCGCTTCAATGGGGGGTGGGAGAGCAGTTTGAGGGCATTGCTGGGCTCCCGGGGAGCATGTTCTGGATGGATGCTCCAGTCCTGCCTTGCTCTCACCAGAGACACTTTAAGACCAGAAAACACGTGAGCCTTACGAAGTGTGAGGAGAGTACAGATGTGTAAAAGCATGAGACTTGTCTTGTGCAGTGTGTCGACATCTCAGGGAGATCCAGCGCCCTGGCAGTGATGGAAAGAGACTTTATTCTTGGATAAGAATCCCATGTGTGGAGCTCTCACAGGCAGGATCCCCAGTCTGAGCGGCTTCCTCCCCGCTAGCAGCAGCAGCTGTTGTTTGGGCTCTAAATGACCTTCTCAGCCCTTCAAGGCTCCAGAAGTGCAGTAGCTGTTTCATGGGACTCCAACTGCAGCCCTGGGAGCTCTGGCACATTGTCCCAGTCAGTCCCACCGGGCAGACAGGAGGCTTTGGGAGGCAGAGAAATACAAACTATCCAGTGAAGGGCTCACAAAGAGGGTGAGACAAACTAAAGGAGAATTTCCTAAGAAGAAACTGGTAATCCTGAGGTGTGTTATATTTTGGAGGGGAATGCGAGGCAAAGAATTGATATTAATTGCAATCAGTTGCCTTTGGTAGGTACAACTGTAATTACTAAGAAAATTAATTTTTATACTTCATTTGGCCAGTGAGAGTTTGGGTTTGTGCTGCTTTCTGCACTGAGATTAACCAGGGCACAAAGACCTGGATTTGTTGGCTGATGGTCCAAGGGATTTAGAAAATGATTTTGGGAGTGAGGTTTGGAGCTGGGTGCTCTTACCACCAGCTCACAGATCTGTAACTACCTCCCTGCCTGTAGTAAGATCAGTACAACTGTTTCTTCTCTCCCCCAGATGATCTTCAAGGCTAAATTTATTTGTGTGAGATTATAGGTTTTTGAGATTTTACAACAGTATCAATACAATGATCATTGCCAAAATCCATCCTGGAGTCCAGGCCTCAGAAATAAAATGATCATGAGTGAAGATGAGAAAGGAACCTGATATCCCTGTACAGTTCAAGCACAAAGAGCTCAGCAGAGCTGAGATAGAGAAAGCAGGATCCTGGGAGAAATGTGCGTGTCCAAGTCCCCTTGCTAAATAATGAGGGAAGAAACACATGCACATCATTGTTGTAGGAGTTCTGCTCATTAGATCAAAAGGACAACATCACAGCAATCTGTTGCTCCTGTAGAAAACACAGCATCCAGGAGGAGGAGGAGACACATGTGGGCAGCAAGAAAGCCCTTGGAAAACAACTCAGGAGACAGCAGGAAAGAAACAGCTGATGGGTGGGGTCAGAGCAGTCCTGGAGCAGCCGGAGAGGAACGACAGGGAGGTGAGTGGGTGAGGACAGACACCCCAGGGAATGTTGATTGTGGCACAGCCTCCATCTGTCCTGCCTTGGTGCACCCACTCCCCGAGCCAGGAATAAGCTGTGATAGCACGGAGTCAGATTGCTGTTTGTCATGGCAAAACTGCTGCTGAGAACTTTGGTTCCCAGTGAGTGATACAGAAACAATAATAAATGGTGTTTACGGGCCCAAGTTGTTTATCCCTCTTTGCAGCAGTTCTCATTTTCTCTCCCAACTCTTTCCTCTGTGCCAGCACAGCCTGGAGACTCTGTGCATGACATCCATGGGTGACTGAAGCTTCACGACATCCATGGGTGACTTACCTTTCTTCAGCTCCAGTAATTCGTGGCTGTGAGTCCAAGCACTTCGATACCAACAACCTGCACATGAAATACCCACCACAGGACCTGATGCTAATGCAAAGCTGCATCCAGGAATTCAATAACTTTCACCCTTGACAACCCAGCAGAGTTTCAGGGAAAGAATTGAAATCTCTGCCATTCCAAGGGAGTAAGAAAAGCAGACAGGGAAGTCAGACCAACTTCCAGAACCCAGAATTGCAGATTAATTCTCTGGACTTGCGTTCTTGACTTTCCTTATCATGGCCTTGAGACCAAGGATGGCTCTACAGGTCCAGATGTCTTGGCTTCTGTGCTGCTGGTGGAGTCCTGTTTCAGAGAAAAATCCCACTTAAAAACCTCAGGAGTGGCTGCAAAGGCGCAATGAAATGTCAGAAGTAAAGAAACGTGTTTTTATTTCATCACTGAGTTTCCTTTGGAAGTATCAGCCATCACTCTTGGAAGGCAGTGACTGACTGCCCAACATGAGGGTGTTATCATGTTCTGACCTGCCTTTGATGTGGCAACATCAGAGCCAGGAAAGGTCACCAGCAAAGGGGGGCTGTGCTCTCCCTGAGGTAACTCCGTACGACTCTGTGGGTTTGGGTTAGGCCTGTTTAAAGTGAGAAAAAAAGAAATCCAGCAGGGGAAAAAAAAAGTAGCTAAATGTTTCTGTATGTTTTCTTCTCTGAGGGAACACCTGCCTGGGTAACACTCCATGGCTTGCATTCATGAGAAGGAGGAAAGCAGCTCTGTTTGCCCTGACTTCATTAGTGGCGGCCCAACTTCTCGAATGAGCACAAAGTTGCCTTTTCTTTGCCAGCTCCAAACAGATAAAATTACTACTTGGTGCATTCCACATAACCTTTAAGGCTTTCAATCACAGCACTAAATGCTACTGTGCCCCAGCTCCTGCTTTTACTAAATTGCATTATAAACACCTTAATTATAGTCCGTGGTGTCTGATGGGCCACGGGAAAGGTCGTCTTCCAAAAGACACATGATAACAGGGGTGGAGGGAGCCTGGGCTTCTTTTTTTTTTTTCTGTCTGTTGGGAAAGAAAGGTCTTTGCAGAGGAGAAGATTAAGAGCAAACAATGTTAACCTAAATATATCTCAGACACAAAATATCCCACTGGCATTCCCCGGGTTCCCGTGGGCATCTGCACAAGGACAGGCTCCTCCTCTCCGGAGCACAGTTAACACCAGCTCCGGGTTTGTTGTCAGCTCGCCGCCCAACTGCAGCGAGACAATGAGGTCTCTCACTTGTGCTGCTTTTAGCGGCCGAGCTGGGGGCTCCCCGGTTGAGATCTAGTTCAAGGGCAAAGGAGCGAGCAGAAACATTCGCGGGGACTTCACGGTGCTCTGAGCCAATTCTCCACGCGGCTGCCGAGGAGCAGCATCAGACCCACATGGATTAGTCCCCCCTTTACAGCCCGGGTCTGTCCCTCTACTTATTTAATTCTTTGTATCGGTGGGATCAGACCTGAGCTGGAGGCAGCTCCGAGCACAGCAGAGCATCTGGCAGGGCCGCGGTTCCTGCCCCGCTAATGGCCCGGGCTGGGCCCGCTGTCCTTATCAGCCTGGCAGCGCTCCAGCCCCGAATAATGACCCATTACCGTCTGCCCCGCTGGCACCCAGGCCAAATACAGGGGATATCTTTTAAATAAACATTGGCAGTTCCCAGTCGGGGGGAAGAGAAAGGGAGTAGAGGAAAAACAATCCTTGACATTTCAGTGACTTTGCCGGGCAAGCTGACACCTGGTACCACCCTTATCTGCGGGTGTTTGTGCTGAGCTGCAAAACAGCTTCTCTTGGCTCTTTTGCTTTCTTTAAATAGAAGCTGGGGCGACTGATAATGACAGGAGTAGCTTTCTTGGGTAGGCGATCTTTGCCTTTGCTTTTTCCAGGCTGGGGATACCCCGGGTTAACATCTGGGCTCCCGTTTTCCTCTCAGGAACAGCAGAACAGTGTGGCAGCCTCTGTGCCTCCTGCTCTGCCAACAACATTTTTTCCCACAGTTTTCCTCCCCGGTGGATCCGATACAATGCACATTTGCTTCCGTGTGGGCACTTTCCCACCTGACTTCCTATCTCTTCATCCATCAGACCCAAGGGCCACATGGATCTGCCAGGAATCCGAGCATTTGGGGCTCACCCCGTTCTCAGCATTCCTTGGGAAGGACTTTTTCTGTTTATTTCGGCCAATTCACTTTTCTTTTTTAGCCGAACTCTCAGTGACAGGTCGAGGTTTATTTTTCCAGCTGTTGTATTTTGCTTCATAGCAATAAAATTGCTTGTTTGGATATTTCACTGTATCAATAAAGGAGCTGTCAAGGTTTTATTTTTGCAGTCCAGTTAAGATCTGGAGTAGGATTCGAATGGGAGACAATAAAATATTTGGTGTTGAAAGAATAACGTAGGGACAAACCTAGAGCTTGCTGCCCAAGTTTGGAATGGGATTTCATTTCTGCTGGCTTTGCCTTGATTCACTGATTGCACTGATGCTACCTCAGTGTAAATCAGAGGTAGTGAAGAAAACTCATTTATTTCATCTTTATAACAAGTTAATTAAAAGATTGGACAGTAGATTGAAGGATTTGAAGTCCTGGTTATAAGGATATTGTAGTGCTAAACTCTCTCCTGTTCAGGACTTGGTCTGCCAGTACTCCCTCAACAAAAATTTCTCAAAGTCTGTATCTGTGTAACATGTTATATTTATACTGAATTTACAGCTTCGTATTTTGCTTGTCCCCTTTCATCCAAGTGTTGAGGCTATTCCTATCTTCCCTCCGTTTCCAAATCAACACCACCCCCCACCCACGATTAAATTCACAAGGTTCCCACTATTACTGAATATTCTGATTTCCTCTAACACTGTTCCTTGTGTGTGGGATGGGGCAGAGGAGGCTCCCTGACTGCTCCAGGGCCCAGGGACAGACTGACAAAGTGCAGAAATGCATTTTTTGACCAGATCCTCATTTTAGGGCATTAAGCTTTTATGTCTCAACACTTCCCTTTTTGAAGCATGGTGACATTTGAATAAGTGAATGTGTTTTCAATGAAGATAACTTAATCACCAGCACTGGGAGCTTGTATATTTCCTAATTAAATTGGAACCAATCTGAATCTCCCCAAACCAATCTTTGCTGTATTTTTAGTTCAATCTGTTTTCTCCACCCCTGGCCAACCTGTAGAGGGTAAACCTTCTGCTATTTCCTGCTCAGTTACTCAGTGTTGGAGCCAAGCTACTTTCAGTTCCTGAAGCAGAACCAAGCAAAGCAAATGTGGTTAGCATGGAGTTAACTGGAAACATTCCCAAGAGATAGCAGATTTATTCCCAAACGCATACAGATCCACCTCCAGTGGAAAAGAAACATAATTTGCGAATCAGAGCCTCTTCACTCTGGGTGGATTCTGTCTGGACATTCACAGGCCTTGTTAATAGTCTGTACTTAAAAAAGGATTGTGAAGAAGACTCTGTAGGCTCTTCACAACCAGGTTATAATTGAAAACACAGTGGAAGTCATCCAAATATTGCCACTGGTGTATAAAAAGAGGCAAGAGAGGAAGTGCACAATACTGAGAGACTGCTCAAAATAGGCAAATATTTTAATGGGTCTGTGTATTAAACAGTTTTAGGTTCCTGCTGTGGACTAAGGTGACACATCCATTGCTCTACTTCCATTGTTTCATTGGGCTGTTCCAACAGGTAGTGGTTTTGTGCTGGTCAGGAAGATCCCTAAATGCAAATGTGCTGAAGCAGGGAGAAAAGAGGCAGTTTCATTGCCAGTGTGGGCCAATGAAACACTGCAGTGGGCAGGTTTAGCAGGGAGGAGTATCCATGGTCATGTCCATCTGAGTTCGAATCTGCAGCTAGTCATTGACTTGGGATTAATCTGCAGGTCTTCTCCAGGGGAAACAGCACAATTCACCCCCCACAGAGTATGTGGGGGAAGAGTAAATAAATACAGAATTGCTGAATTCAGCAGAGGCTGTTGATTAGTGCCAGGTGAGGTCTGTGTTCTGCTTTCCCAAAAGTAATCCTGAGAAACTCTCGTAAGGAGCTCCAGTGGATTCCTGATCAACTGTCACCTGCTTCCTTACATGATAAAGTTGGCAGGGCAGAGACAATAAAGAAGTGTCTGGATTTCTCCTCCAGTAGCTTTTCAACCTGTTCTTCAAATTATTAAGGGCAGAGGTCTTGAAAGTAAAATCCTGGATGTTTAGTGAAAATAAAAAGTCAAATACAGTGTGGAGGCCCAATTGTGCCTCCCTCTTCCCCTCTATTGCAGTAAGATGAACCTTTACTAGACACTGAGGAATCTATGTAGGAATTAGTCTGAGAGAAAAAATCAATAGTAAACCCAACTTCAGTAGCTCTTCTGTTGACAGTGTTAATTGTTTAAGTAAAGGAATGCAGTAATAGAGATGGTCTGCTTCAGGCCTCTCTCTTTTAGAGACGTTAAGGATTTTCTAACCCAGATTTCAAGAACAACCATGTGCTGGAACAAGTGCTATTTTTAAGTTTCCTGTGGTTTGAGAAATTGTCAGATTTCTCTGTCTGAAGGATCAAGGGATCCAGAAAATCAGTTCTGAATTTCTGGTCTAAACATTGAACGAGTACAAAAATGAACAGACACTGATTTTCTGCATTGTGGAAGATAAAAGAAGATAAAAGACCTCAGCCATGCTTGTGCCTACCCAGAGCAGCTCCAGCAACTGCAGACTTTAGTTCAGTAAATACTTTAACCTAGTTCAGGAAAATCCCTCTGCTACAACAACACAAATTTTTCCACGTCAGGGGTCACGGCCCCATGCGGAAGCTGCCCACGCTGATCCCCTGTTGCACAACTGATACTGAGACTCTTCAAAGAGCAAGTCTGCCCCAGCTGACCCCAGCTCTGTCTGGCAGGCCAGTCCAGGTGAAGTGATGTCATCTGCCAGCCCTGTGTGATCCAATTCCAGGCAGTTTGTGCACAGGAGATGCCTTTTTTTGGTGCAGGCAGAGCCAGTGCACATGCAGGGATCTGCCCGTCCTCGGGAATGTCCCTTTGCCCGTGGGAAGGTCTGTGTGCCACCTGCATCCCTGAGGCTGCAGCTCTGCTGGCTCTCACTGGAATGGCTGTTCCCACGTCTGTGTGTGATCAGGCCTGGTATAACTTGTGTTAGGACCACTCAATAAAAATACATCTATTTTTCATTAAGTATTTTAACACTTGAAGGGCTCTTTATGGGTTTGACTTGCTCCCTGTGCCACAGCCTCTCGTTTCACAGCCAGCAGAGCCTGTGAACATCTCTCTTCTCTCTCTCCTGCCCATGTATCCCCATGCCTCACAAACACCAATAGTTATGATTAAACATAAAAAGACACAGTGGCCCTACTTTTGGATTGGCACAGAAGAAGAAGAGGACAGGGAAGAGGTGAGAGTTTGTTTCCATACAGACTGAAATATTCCAGTAGCAGAGATGATGGCACTTACAGTAATGTCACAGTCTCCTGAATAATATAATTCCATCATTGCCTGGAAACTTAGCACTTGGACAGGGATTTCACCCTTGAGTAATTGTACAGCATCTCACAAATGAGTGTAACTCTATACATCCAGGAGATCATGAGGGCTCCTGGGTATTTGTTGGACACAAGACTTGTTTCCACATGAATTCATAGGAATCCAAAAGCCTTTCCTGGGTGATGTGAGCCCAAAGATATGAACCCATGGAGTGGTTCTCCCCATCTGGGGCCATAAGGCAGCATGAATAAAATGGAGTCCCCATAGCTGGAAATGTCCAAGGCCAGGTTGGACGGGGCTTGGAGTAACCTGGGATAGTGGAAGGTGTCCCTGCCCATGGCAGGAGTTTGGAACTAATGATCTTTAAGTTCTCTCCCAACCCAAACCATTCTATGATTCTGTGGTTCTCTTAGCAGGGCCTTTTGTTTGAGAAACGTCACATTTTTTGCCATATAATGCACCGATCGTAGAAACAGACTTAAAAATCTGATCTGGGAATGGTACACAAATGAGCAGTTGCATGGCTTATAAAACTCTGGTGTGGCTTTCCAATGCAAAATGTCACATCTGGCATTGAGCTGAGAGAGCTTTTTCACCTTTTTTTTTCCCCCCTCCTCCCCCAAAGTGCTTTCTCCAGGGGGAAAAACCCAAACCCAAGTCACATTGCCTGAAATAACACACTGTCAGTATTAGCAGTAAAGGCTGTGTGTGCCCCGTTGAAGTGGAGAGAATATCCCATATACAATCAGCACATTATGTTGGTGACAAAAACAAGACTGGAAAGTTTTAAGAACAACCACTGTATAATGTCAGATTACCACGGTGTCTGCTCTTGGAAGCCTCACTCTCTTCTTTGAGGGTTATTATGCCAACATATGAAAGAGAAAACTAAATGGAACCCAAGAAAGATATCATTTTCCCTTTCCCCCCTCCCTCCTTTTCCTGTTGGAGTGTTTCTGTTTGTCTGCATCAAGCTCCCCCATTCCAGACCCAAACTGCTATTTAAGGTTGCCAGCCAGCCTGGGAAGTTGTTATGCAGGTTGCCCTTAAATAGCTCACGTTTGACTGCAGAGCACCTGTTAGTCGACTGGGAGACAGTAAAATTCAGGGCAAAGGCTTCCCAAACACAAAGGGTTGCTTGTGGAAAAAGCCCTTGTTGATCTTGGATGAAGTTATGTATAACCACCCCTCGATGCCTTTAGTGAGGCATTGTAGGGTGGACTAAGTCTGTACATGTGTTTCTGTGCGTGAAAAAACAACACCTGAGCTGCAGTGGGGGGAGCAGAGCTAACCCGAGCCTTCTCCTGCCGCGCTTTCTTCAGGTGTATTTTATGGAGCTCCTGAAAGGACTTTTTGTGCAAGGCCCTTGGAAACTCTTTTCAAAGCCCCTGTGCCTGTGGGCCCTTCCCGCTCAGGGCTCCCACCTCAGTGCAGACTTTGGTCCATCACTTCAGGGGTTCCAGGCTCTGAGAGGGTCTCTTGCCGTGATGGGAGGTTGAGGAGCCCAAAATAAAATTTTTACAGGAAAATGTTCTCTCTTTATGCCGGTCCCTGTTCGTTCAGCTGTTCCCACACATGGCTGCGCCCTCAGCTTTGCTCCGGGCTCTCCGAGGGATTTCTCCGGCTCTTGGAGTCAGCTTTGTGTCCTGACTCATTCACTATTGTGTTTGTGGTTAATTTTATGGGGCGAAGCGACTGGGACAACCTTGTGAAGATGAAAACAGAGCACTTTGAAGTGACACACAGTTACAGTATTAATTTTCAAATACATTTAGGAACAATATTGACATTCATTTGTTCTGTACGGGAACGTGCTTGTTTGGACAGAGAGACAAGCAAAACTTTTCAGGACAACACAGTTTGTCTATGAAATAACTTGTTCATTTTCAGAAATTTTGTTTTAAAAAGCTGCTCCAACGTGCCAGGATCCATGAAGGCATCAGTCTAATCCAGACCCACTAGAGACTTGGAACAACTTTTTGTTTGGCTGACTTGGTTTCCAGTAAAGGTCTGAGTTCCAAATCGTGGTGACACCTCTTGGTCACACTGACTTGTCTCTGAAGGTCTCACTCCTCAGGTCCTCCCTTTGTGTGGTTCACCTGGAACAACTTCAACTTTCTTACCAAGAGTTGTTCCTGCAGAGCTTTTCAGAATTTCTGCTCTCTTCCAGAGCCAGACAATTTAATGAGTTGGTACAATATGAACAGCATTACCCAAAATGTTTATGGTGAGCAAAGCCATGACACCGTGTTTTTGGCAAACAGGAATATTCTGGATGCTTGCAGGATCCTTTCAATGACTGCTGTGTCCTTCCCCAGCAGCTCCCAGGGGCTGCTTTGTGCAAAGTGTGAGTTCATAGAATCATAGAATATTCCGGATTGGAAGGGACCCGCCAGGATCATCCAAGTCCAACTCCTTGCCCTAATTTGCCAGTGGACAGGTCATCCTGCCCCACCCACGGTGCCTCAAGGAGCCAGGTAGGAGGCGGTGTAGTTATTTCTCACCATTTGAGTTACTTCATACCGTTCTTTTAACATTTCAGCCAGAAATTAGTTATTTCTTAACCACCTTGCGAGGCAGCATCTCTGCAGTCATGCCCAGTTTGGGCACCCCACCACACACACACACAATGCCTTGTACCCCCCTCCAGGTGCCAGAACAGGGACTCTCCCTGTTTGAACATCAGGCATTGAGGCTCAGGGTGAGGGAAAGCCGAGCACTGCATCCATCACAGGCAACGAGCTGATCTTCTGCTGCAGCTTTGGTTTAGAAGCTGATTATTTGTGCAGGTGGGATGCTGAAACGTTTGTTGTGGAGCTGGACAAGCAGAACTGACAAACTGGATGGTTGCCCACAAGAGAGGCAGAGGAAGGAGGAGCTTCCTGTATCATTTAAGTACTTGACTGGTTTTCCCAGCAGGTATTTTTCCAGTTCACAGCAGGCCACTGACACCAGAAAGTGCAGCAGCAGCTGCCCCGGCGGTGAAACTGCCCGTGTCACAATCAGAGGGAGATAAAGTGAAGGATTTGTTGGAGGGGCAGTGCCAGGAAACGGCTGAGACATCACATGACAGAGGATGTGCCCTCTGCAGCTGAGGGACGTATTTACTTACAGGCGAGACTTACCAGACTCCACCAAAGGCAGTTTTGGCGAGTTATTTGAATTACCTGACCCAGTTGCAGTAGGGAAGTCATTACAGAGATAGTAAATACCTACCCCACCCTTGGTAGGCAGACAGACTCTTTGCCAGAATGGTCTAGCTCAGCTTCTCAGAATATGAAATGTTGTACCTTTCTAGCTAAAACTGGCATTGCAAAGGCATCAGAAAGTGCAGCTCTTCCAGTAAACTGCTCCACTTCTTGGCATTCCATCATCGTGGAGAGAGTCTCCCGGATTTATGTCTTACCACCACCTGGAGCACAAATCACACGCAGAGAATAAGTTGGACATTTTTCTTCAGGTGCAGATCAGTCCCAGGGATGGGGGAAGCTCCCAGGCCCTCTGGCACTCAGCAAAGTTCCCTGTGCTGGAGGATTCTGAGAGGAGTTTTACACAACCATTCCTCAAGTGTTAAAAAGACTACAAGACAGTTTTTCTTAGACTTTTTACATTTTATTTTCTTGTAGTGAAGGTTGCAGCTGCCTTAGCACACATAACCCACAGCCACAGAATCGTGAGGGTTGGAAAAGCCTTCTGAGATCATCAAGTCCATCCATCACTGGCCCCAGCACCGCCCCCTTGTTCACCACTAAACCATGTCCTCAAGGGCCATATCCACACCTTTTTTGCACACTCAGCATTCTCAGTGATTAATTATTAATTGATGGGTGGGTTTAAAATGTCAAGCAAGGTGCTTGACACATTATCTACACTTTTTTTTTTGAAAAATCATCCTGCTGCCATAATAAGTTGGAAGTGTAAAATCTCTTCTCCTTGAAGAGATACTTCTCCCAAATGTGTGGCCTGCACCCATGTGGGCCTTTAGCACAACCCTGCAAACCATCACCAAAATAAGGCTCAGATCTTGCTTAGACCAAAATATAATTGCAGAAAGTTCACAAAAAGACAACAGGTTTATACTAATGCAGCTAAGAGCAGGTCTGGTCCAAAATAGATATTAATATAAGAGGACTTGTTTCAAGTTAGAATTGTGGTGGCCTTTGCTCAGACTGTAGGAATATGTGATGACAAAAAAGGAATAAAAAAAAGATGAATTATTTGATTTAATTTTTAAAATATTACTACTCATACTTTAATTTTGCTTATATTTTGTGAGACCTGAGATGCTGGGATGGGTTGCAGCAGTTTATTTAGCAAAAGCTGAAGTGATTTCCTTCAAAGGTCACTTCTCAGAATTTAAGGGCATTTCTTCACTTGATAATCGCAAGAGATGAACTTGCTCATCCTGTGCAAAGCCAGTGACTCGTTGCTGAGGTAAAACCTGACCTGTCTGTGTCCACCTCGTGCTCATGGCCTGTGGACAGACAAGTTCAAAGGGCTTTTTGCTCCTGTTCTGGGACTTTAATCCGGAGTCTCCTGCACTGAGAGTTGGGACAATCCAGTGTCTAGTAATGGAGTTTACATGTACCAGTGCCCTGAGTGCAAGGAATCAGTTGGGGAGATGGAAAAGTGCTGAAGACAAGGATGTGCTTCTGCCCTTGGGATGGTGGCTCAGCACATGTTCTTGTCTTGGATCTGACCCTGAATGCTGAAATTTTAGTACCAAGTGCCAGCCAGCCTGTGTTTGCAATTGCACTGAGTTTCTTTAGGGAAATAGATCAAATTGAACTTTTGTTTGTATGACCCTGTTATTAAAGCAGGAAGCTGAACCCCAAACTGCTCGAGCCACACTCCTCTTGTTTCCGTTCTAGTTATGGACACCCTTCATCCACTAATCACTGCCTGGCACAGTATTAAATTTAATCACTGAACTCCAAAACATTGTAACGTGTCTACCTACTCCATGGTTCCATTTGGATGGAAATTTTCTATCTCGTTTAAAGACTATTAAAGCCCTGCCTTTCTTGCTCAGAACAAAAGGGTATTGTTGGCTTTGTTTTTCGTTATGTTCGTATTCAACAAAAGATGATTATTCTGTCTGCTCAGGGCTGAGATCCCTGTGAACACGCAGACCTCCCCTCCACTCGCTTTTCTTTCTCCTGGCTGACTACAAAATAGAAACATTTCCTTCACACAGAAGCCTACGGTTGAAATGCAAAAAAGCAGATGTTATTTATCAAAACTCTCAAGGTTTTCCTCACATAGGTATTCATTCAAAAGTTGATGGGAGGCATAATTGAATAAAGGAGCAGCGTTGCAAGGCACAGCAGAAGTAGTGATGAGATGAACACGCATTTATGATTAAGAATTCACCTTTCATGAAATAAAAACAGTTGTTTCACTCAAACCCCTTTGACCTTTTGAGGCAAACCCTCGAACATGCAGCTGTTTGTTTGGTTCCTGTTGCTGCCGTCACGTTGTAACCGAGGGAGAGGAGCGTTTTTGCTCCTGCAGCTGGGCAGGCTGTGGGCAGGAGAGCAGGATCCTGGCTTTGGAGAGCTCACAGCCCGTTCACAGTGGGTTGACTTTCAAAAGACCCATTTATTGAGTGACGCAAGGTGCGAGTTATGACTCACTCTGCATAGGTTAAGTTTGTAAAAAATCAACCTATATTCATCTCCCAAGCACCTACACAGCTGCATAATGTATTTATTATCTCCAGGGTCCCATTAACCCCTTTAAAGGCTTGAAAGTGATCTGCAACACAACCCAGCCAAACTGATGTCCTCATCTAGGGAATTGAAGCTTTTCTATCAGATTTTCTTCTCTCCGGCCAGGATTAGGTCACGGAGTGGTCCAGCAGGAGGGGTTTGGACATTTCCCCCTACATGGATTGCTGGTTGGTGTTGCTGATACGTGACACTGTGTTTTCCAGGTCCCAACCAGATGAACCAGATACTCTTCAATGTCAGAGTCCTTTAATGGTCTTGCAATGATATTGTAAGTAATTGTTGTTCATTACAAACAGCTTTTTAAGCAGAAGATTGGTGCTAGTCCAGCGTGTTTTATTAGCTGAAACATTTCCTTGTATTTCCCACTTGTATCACAACCTATTTTTCTGGTTGATTTAAGGGTTTGGGAACAGTTTTGCTGTTTTTGCAAGGCCTTTAAAAACACTGAACCACCTCTTCACCTTCCCCACCCAACTCCTCCCCCGTCTTCCCTCCTTTCAAAGGGAGAACATCAGGAAGTTTGGGGATTCAGATGTGGTTCCTAAAGCTCTGTCAATGAGGAAGGTCTGTAGGCTGCTGGAAATGGTGTGCAGCCACTGGTTCCTGTATTTCAGCTCTCCTTCCTCTCAGGAAACCCAGACTCCAAGGGAAGGAAAACCCCAAGTGACCCTTGTACAGGTCATTGCAAGAAGTGGTGGTTGCCTAAACAGGGTGTTACCTTATGTGCAGGGCTTCATTTCTCCACCTATCCCTGTGCTGCACAGGTTACGAGTTGTGACAGCTGTCACAGGACTGGCATTATGGGATGGACACTGAGAAATTGTGTCTCCTCCTTTGACCCCTTGTCTGTAGCCCTAACTCAGCACAACCCTCCTTTCCTGGTAGTGAGGTCGGGCTGGAGGAGGGACTGTTCCTCCTCTGGCTGCTGCGAGTGATTAAACACTGCAAAAAAGTCCTTCTCCAATGTTGAACCAAACACTGAAATGAATTTACTCCCTCTCTGTTCATAAATACTGTGTGTCAGCTTTCTGCAAGCCACAGTGTGTAACCTACTCCCAGAGATTCCTGCAGAAAGGAAGTGGCAAAATTGCATGTCAGGTTATTTACAGCAAGCTAACGTGAAAAATGAACATTGGCCAGATACCTGTCCGTGTCTTTGCTCAGGGGACACGTCTGTACCCCCTGATTTTCATGGTCAATCACAGCTAAACATAAAATGGGAGTTTCACAACCCATGGAGGAGATTGCAACTGAGTATAAAGATATATATGCTGTTGTTTTCAAGCCCATAATAAAGCTTATGGAATACTCAGGAATAATAGATGCATTTAAAGGAAATTACGATCTGCTCCTGTTTAATCCTTGAAAGAAAAAAAAAAAAACCCAGCAAATTAGCTTATAAATTCTCTAACGGTTTATTCTTTGGGACAGAACAATGGAGGCTTGGTATGAAACTCGCTGGAATCAATAAAAAGACCCTCATTTTATGCCCCAAATTTGTAGGCTGCACAGAAGTGTGTTATGGCAGCTGCCACCTTTACTGCCACACCAGGGTTCAGAGCGGGTTCCTCTTGGGCTGCAGCGGCAACAGCTCCAAAGTCTGGCTGGACCAGGCTGATATTCCCCCTGGATCACGCACAGAGGTGGACCTGTAACACGCACTCACCTGTGCCTTACGTCAGTAAGTCTACTATGTGCTGCTCCAGTTGTGGCTCTTGTAAATTAAACAGAGAAAAAAGCTGCTTTTTCGGCCCGTGCCACTGCTGAAATGTGATCCCGGGCTCAGGTAGATTCCAGCTGTGATCTCGCTCCCTGGTTATGAACATACATTTATGTTCTCAAGACATTAGAGCTCCTTCTACATGGGCAAAAATTGTAAAAACAAAATGAACAACGTTCTCTGTGTACAGTGGAGTTATTTAAAGTGCCTGAGGGTTTGAACATAAGCAGACACTGTGTTCACATACAATATAAGCAAGACTTCTGGGTTTTGGCATTTAAAATGACAATTAAAAATACAGCAGGCATGTTCCAGCAACTTTATGGCTTGCCATAAACATCCAGAAAAGCATTCCAGACAAAAGTAAAGATTCACAATAGGGATTGTTTTCTTTTTCTGGGGGTCCTTCCCTCGGCTCTTAGTGTGAGGTGTTGTGACACACCACAAAAATGAAGGGCAGAAGGTGTCTCCCTCATCGGATGCTGTTATACATCAAAAAAGCTTCTTTGGGAGAGGCAAAGTTTACAGTCTGTTTGGCTCTGCTCAGGTAATTGTTTTGGTTTCCTGCACAAGAGTTTTCAAAAAAAAAAATCTTGAGGAGAAAAAGCCTCAGACAAGTCTGGGAGGTGGAAAACATTTCCCTTCCTCAACACAGACACAAACAGGGTCAAAATCTCTCCCTGCCACAGTTTTGGGTACTGTGCCACTACCTGAATTTTCTTAGAAATCTTTACCACAGGAATGACAGTGCTGCACAGTCAGGCACCTCATCCCAGGGCAGCAGGGAATTTGTACATGGATCTGGTTCCTTTCAGCAACAGAGTGTTTACAAATACACATTTGTGAATGTGTTTTGGGCATTGAGGTGAGAAGAAGAACCTGAAACTCAAGTTAAGGATTTAATTACGGGGCCTTTACTCCTCAGTAATTTTTTGCCTGTAAACCCTTGACAAAAAGGGTTCCTTAGCATCTATGGGGGTTTTTTGGGGACCTGAATTTTTCCTTAATCAGCTCTGAAATCTCCAAAATGCTTTGAAGTGTTCTTATGGCATCGAGTGGCATTTCCTCTAGGATGGGCATCTCTATCTAAGTCTTAAGATGAGAGAAAAGTGCAGTTTGTTGTTAGATAGTTCTGAAATGCATCTTTTCTCTTTAGTGTAGATAGTTCTGAAATCCATCTTTTTTCTTTAATGCACTTTAGCAGAGTTCCACCCTGTGCATGTATTGAAACCTCAAAGCCATCAAGTGATCGAATGATGTGCAGCCAAAATAATCCCCCCCAGCTTTCCTGGGTTCCTCTCAGTCCCTGCTCACCACGGGAGTTGTGAGGCTCCTCTTGTCTGGGTGCCAGCACTGGGATTGTTCCTCAGGAGTCAGGGCTAAGTGAGAAGTGCGTTCCTGCCCTGAGTTAAACAAAGTTCCATATTAGTGATCCAGTGTCTCCATCTGGGCAGGAAGGAATAAGGAAACTGCTTTATCCTCCTGAGTGCACAAACCAATCCCCAGGGACTGGGAATGGGACATATGTCAGAAAAGAGGGAGATAGAGGCTATTTTAGGGTTACATTTGTTTCCTGTGGCTGTGCCTTTGCTTTGTTTTCTCTCTTTCCTCTCCCCCTTACCACAATTCAGGACTCTGTTCTCCCCCTTACCTGCATTTATTTCCTTTAACTAGACAATAATTTTGCATACCCGAATTTATTTTCTTTAATTAGGCAATAATTTTGCTATCTGAGGGATTTTCCCTTTGCACCTTGCTCGTTGTAGCCTCTTGCTCCTGACCCTGCCACAGTTGCAATGCCATGCTGTGAACCAAAACTCAAAGGTCCTTTTTGTTTGATTTTTACTTTGCATTCTTTCCCTTTCCCTTGCATTCCTGCTCAGTGTAGCCCCAGCAGCTCTTTTCCCTCATGTGGAGCATCAGGCACATCCCCCAGGCCTCCTGCTGGAATCTTTCCCTCCCTGAAACATGACCTTGGGTTGGATCTCCCCCCTCTCGCAGGTGCTCAGCACAGAACCAACTTCGAGCCCAGTTAAGAGCTATTTCAGGGCCTTAAGTGGGCGTGAGATAAGGTACAATTTTAACACTCATCCTTTATCCAGGATAAATTGTGTGTTAATTGTAGTGACACTGCTGAGATGGACGGTTTCTAGCTATGAGTGATGTTTTGTGCTTACTGCTCTGCAGCAGCAGAAACCGTCTTGATTCAATCAGGTTTGGAATTGCTGCTGCCACAAGAAGAGGAAAAGCAGCTGCAGGAGGGCTCCAGAAGGCTGTCTCCAGCTCCTCTACCTTGCTGAGCATGGCCAGTAGCTTCTCTGGGGATGGAAACTTGGAGCTCACCTGAACACGGGACAGGGTTGTATCATCTCTTTCACCTCTTTGTACAACACAGGTTTGTCCTTTGCCCAAGCGATCACAACCAACTAAACTTCAGCTGTTTGGGCATGTGCATCACAAACCACGGCCACCTTAGTCTTGGGAAATTTATTTTGCTGATCCAAACTGTTCCTCACACTCCTTGACGTTTACTCCTGTGGGTATTTGCAGACTGTTATGTCTGCCCTTGCTTGTTGTTTAACCATTTAGCTCTGTCCTCATAAATCATTTCCCCTCAGCTCTTTAGCCAGGCTGCCTGTGCTCCTAAGTGTGAAAATCCCAGGCTGAGGCTGCCCTTTCCATGTCTGCTCCCCACAGGGTTCTGTTGGTGGCACAAAGTCATTGCTCACGCTGTGATTTCATTCCTCACTTATTCCTCAGGCCTGTGCTGAAGATATTTGACCTAAGGATCTATAGCAGCAGGTCTCTGCTTTTCTTCCCTCGCCCTCTCACGTGCTCTTAAGACTCGAGAGCCAGACTTTAAACCCACTAATTCAGGGTCCCTGAACCTTCTCCCTGAGAACACAACTTGTGGGAGTAGCAGTGGTTCTGTTCCCTCTTCTTTCATCCCTCACTCTTCACTGAAGGAGTTCCCTGCAGCCAGAAGCTGGTTCCCAGGGGCAGCTGGAAGGTGGGCATGTGCCCAGGTCTGGGGCAGGAGCAGGTGGGCAGGGACCTGGGCCATGCATTTACCTCATTGTGGGGAATTCTTGCATTTTTGCCCCCTCCTCAGGGCACCTGTCTGCATTTCTGGAGTCTGGAGTTACCACGGACAAACTTCAGGATCTTTGTGGGGAGGCCAGAATATGATGTTGATGAAGGTGTTTTGGAAGGTATCTGGGTCTTAAAACAAAGCAATTGCCACAAAATATCAAAATATCACCAGGAAGAAGAGAACTCTCCCGAAGGTGCAGTTTATCCAGTTTATGAGGACACTTACAGTGGCTGATTGAAAATAATTAAGTATTGTGTAAGACACAGGAATTACTTCAGGGTGCAAATCAGGCTTTGGCTTTTACAGAGAAGAAAGAAACTTCTTGTGGGCACATTTGCCCAAAGCTGCCCATTGCAAACTTCCTTTTACTTTTTTGTTACATTTTTGTTCGTGGTTGCAGATACAAGAAGGAGCAGAGAGATCCCTAATCTGAGCCAGGCCAGTTTAACACATCACACCATGTGCAGAGTACAGTGTTGTTCTCTTTTTGGCTGATTAAAATTTGGAAGTTGCAAAATGATCACGAAAACGAGATGTGATGTGATGGAAGACATTTATTATCCTAAAAACTCAAAAAATCTAGACAAGCCTCCAGTCTGTACTGTGCTTCTTTCCTACTTGAACATCCATTTTATCTCCTCCACTCCTGTCTCGCTTGTTCCTGTGTGAAATGTGGCTGATCCCTGCACTGGGTTCTCTCCCAGGACTCTTCTGTCTCCAGGTGGGAAGAATCACCCATTTGTCTGGAGGCCAAAGGAGAGTTTGGTTCTGAATTTGGGATGATAATCATGGAAGTGTTGCATTTCAGTTGTAGAAAAAGCCATAGGTGTTCATCAAATTGTATTAGATCTTCAAAATCATGCCATCATTTGCTGAAATTGGATTTTCTGGGTCTCAAATGAGAAAGAAGAAATGCAATACTGCCCTTGGACGTGAGGGTCATTCATGTCTGCCTGGATGTTGGTTTAGTAGAAGTTTAGCAATGCAAACAGATGTAACCAGGAAAGGTTAGTCACTGCTGTGCCATCTCATACTCTGCTACCAGCTTTTTATTCCTGGGCCTTTCCCACCAGGTCCATCAAGTCTGACCTCTCTTACTGGCTTCTCCTATTCCTTCCTCCTGGATCATACTGGAATGAGGACCTCTGCAGAAGATCCTGGAAATACTTGCGTTGAGAATTGAGGCAGCCCTGGCATGGGCTACACATTCATCAGGATGAAGCCGGAACAGCTCTGAAATCCCTTCCAGAAGTGAGGATGGACATTTAACAGGAACCCGAGGAGATCTCACTGGAAATGTCCACCTCAGCATCTCCTCCCTTCTTAAAAAGCGAGGAGATTTAATCAGCCTGTCTGGTGGAAGCAGGTTCTGCACTGGTATTGCACAAACGAGTGTGGGAACGCTGCAGCTTCAGGGTCGATTGGGATCTGCAGATCCAGGCTGAAATCCCTGTGAGCATCTTACAGGGACACCTGTGGGACCAGGCCAAGGACCTTTGTGTCGGCTCTGGGAAAATATTCCAGCTTTCTCTGCTCTGAAAACATGGCAATCCCTGGTTTAGGGCTGATGCCATGACTCAGGGCAGCGTGTGCAAGTTGGGTAAGCAAAGCTGGTCACCTGCCATAGACCCCTCTCCTCTTGAATCTGGACAGGGCATTTTATCCCGTGACTAATTGCGTATCTCTTCATTTACATTTGATCCTGGAGGAGTTAATTTTCTGATTTTCTTGGGAAAGGAATTGGATGAATTTCTTGAGTCGAACAGTTGCTTAACGGTTCAGGTAGAGCAGGATTTCTGCAGGAGCCATGGGCTGATGGCAATTCCCTCAGTCCCTCTCAGGAGAAGACATTTGGCAGGGAGATCCATCCTCTCTAAGAAGCAGAAGCACATGTTTCTGTGGCCTGCTCTGCAAACACCAGAGATGGTGCATTTAGAGCACCGAGAGTTGAGGGAAGTGTAAGAGGGTTTCTCTCTACGTCCCAGACCATTTCTAAGCAATAAAAAAACCAATTTAGAATTCAGCTGAATTGACCATTAAATAGAATACATTTAAAAAGCCATTACTTTTTTTCTGAGCAAAGATCCACCTAGAAAGCTTCCTATTTTTTTTTAAAGCATGTTTATACTGTGACTTGTGGACACAGAATTATTACCATTTCATACCTGTAGCTGAAAAAGGAACCATGTACCTCTGGATGTCAAACGTGGCTTTAATCTGCTTCACAGCTTGTTTTGTTTTGTTTTGCTCTGTTTCATTTCCCTTTGCCCTCTCCAGCTCTGACCCTGAAAGGCGAGGAAGTGAAGGAAATGGAAGAGTGAAATTCGGGGAGTCTGAGGCTAAAAAGCCAAGGGAACCACGGGGCAGCCTGTCTGCTTGGGAGATTGAAATGTAAATGGACTCCTCAAATTAATTACTTTGGAACCCACTTGCTTATGGATGTGGACTCCCTTAAGCACAAGCCTTACATTATGTCACTGAGATGGCATTTGGGCCTGATTTATGTTGGCACAGAGGCAGCTGTAAAGTGCACATGTGTGCCCAGAGTAGCCCCTTTCCAAACAGAGCATGTTTATAGAGACAGGAAACATGGCTGGAGCAGAAGCACCCCGAGCCTGTGTCAACAGCATCCCAGGTACAGGTATCCAGGATCTGCACCCTGCCTGCATTCTCCCTGTATTTCCACTCAGTCAGTAACCTGGAACACCATTACCAGGGATTAGTGGTTGGTGGAGGGAGGAAAAATGACTTATGAGGTGAAATTTACTCCACCAAATACATGTATCTGAACAGAGCCACAATCCACGTTTTAATCTTTTTCTTTCATACTCTGTCTGATCCGTGGCTGATATTTCACAGTGATAATCTCTCTCTTTTTTCTCTCCTTGGAGAACAAAGGCACGCTGTATTAATTATATCTGATTCTGGAGTCACATAATTTACCTTTAAAAGGTATGTGCTCTCCTGTCTTAATAAATTTGAATCCTTCATGTCATGTTCAGGGAGGTGTAAACTCTTCACTGTCCTTTCCAGTGCATTAGGAACAGTTAAATCTATACAAGCACTATTTGAGATTTCTTTAGGAGACAGAAGGATGGACATGACTGAAGATCAAAAATTGCAGAGCATTTTTGCTGACGGAGAAACCTGTTCTCTGGTCCTTCAGATGCTGCATTTATTTGCATATTCAGTCTTCAACCTGTTTTAAGTTGTGAGGTGCTATAAACAGGTGCAAACAACCTTCTCCAGGCTCCCTTTGGATCAGCTGTTCCTGTAGTGGAAGGGGAGGCATTTTGTGCTTCAAGATGCAGCACCTTTGACCATCTTCTCTGTGACCCTGGTGAAACTCTTCCAGGAGGGCTGAGGTGGAGGTGAAACAAGCTCTGGGGGCTCTGTCTCCTCCATCTGGGCTGACCCAAAGGCAGGCTCCAGGAGCTGCACACTGCAGGAGTTCCCTTTCCAAACTTCCCTTTCTTCAGGCTTGGAAGAAGTACCAGAGACACGGTTGTTGTGTACACAAAACAGTCTCCTCTAAGTTTCTAAGCAGAACCAGTGATGCAGGAGAAATCCTTTTTCCTACGTGGTGTACACCCTTCTCTTTCTCTTCCTTAGTCTGCAAAATCCTTATGTTGGTATTTAAACAATTTAAGAGGGTTTTTTAGGGGCACATCTCATATTGGGAGTTGGAAGAATGATCTTCCTGTTGTCTTGGAAAGAAAATTAAATGCGTGTGAATCCTAAAGCCCAGTTTCTAAATGCTGTTTGTCAATGAAAATTAGGCTGAAATAGGAACTAGAACCCAGTGTTTTGGACGGATTCATTCTAGTCTTGCACCTTTAGAGCTGACAGGAGGTGTGAGCACAGTGAGCAAGGTCCTTAACCAGGTAACTCTGGTCTGTTCTCAGAGTTTACTGAAAGCAGCAGTAACTGTGCTGTAGTTCTTGCTTGGTGGGTGTAGGTGGTCTCAGAGACCGTCTGAGCTGGCTGCAGGACACATAATACTGTTGTATTACTCACTGAAGACTAACACTCACTCTGGAGATGGCATGGGAATGTATTCGTATCAGGGAAATATAGTTCTACATCAAATGTTTTAGGACTTGCTTATTTGCTGATTGTAAAAACCAAACTACCTGCCCTTGGTGTTTTATTTCATGAAATATTCCATGTCCAATTGCTGATCACAGCCCTGGATGCCCTGGCCTGGCCACTGCTACTGAGAATCACAGACAGCAGCTGTGGTGCTCCCTTGGGTTTGGGCTGGGAGATATTTTTACCCCTTTTGTTGTCAAACTGCTTGCAGGCAAATGCTTCCTTTGAGTTCTGCTTTGTTGATTCACTTCGGGGCATCCTGGTTCGTTTGGGACAAGATTAGAACAGAGAACAGGCACACTTATCAGAAGGATTGGGAAACAGATACTGGAGTGCTGAGTGGGTGTCATGGAGGAGGGTTGTTAACTTCCCTGGATTAGTGCCCGGCACAGGGGTAGATGTAGGAAAAATCATGTCGGCAGAGAACTGTGTGCTGAGTCCCTGTGGGTGTGAGCTGAGGACGCCCCACAGCAGCCTGTGATCCCATCTCAGCTGTCAGGAACAGCAGGACCAGGCGGCACAGCCCTCAGGAGCGCTGGTGACAAAAAGGGCTGGGGCAGCCTGCCGTGTCAGAGCAGTGCAGGAAGGCCTGATGGTTAGAAATTAAATTTCCTACATGTAGGAAACATGAGGTTTTCAAAGTTCTGCAGCACATTCTGACTGTTTCCCTAAAGTTCATTGAATCCATCACTTGTACCTGTTACTGCTCCCTGTTCCCACCTCCCAGAGATCCGCTGCCTCTGGAGGACTTGCATCAATGCAGTGGTTTGGGGTGGGTAAAAGCTGCTGGCTCCAGCATCCAGCCTGTGATGTCGGTAAGGACTCTGAAAACTGGGAGGCCTCTGAACGTGCACATTAGGAGGTTGCTGGAAACCAAATGACATTTCTGTGCCTTAACTTTCCTCCAAAACACAACCCACGGTGCACAGTGCCCGTGTGTATTTGTGTAGTGGGAGTGTAGGTTTAACACCAAGCTGGTTTATAACCCCTAACAAATTCTCAGACTTTACAATCCTTGTGGATACAAACTCTTCCCCCCCTCTGTGTGTACTTGAAATGGAAGCCCATGATACACGTCGAGCCACCAGAACAGGATATGAAACAGGAACCTGTGGAGTGAGCGTGAGTCGCACGCAGATGTCAGAGCCTTCAGGAACACACGCTGCTTGCTGACGTTTGTCAGCGAGGGGATGGCCTGGAATCCCAGCCCAAGCAGATGTGTTGCAATAGGCACAGGAAGAGATCAGTCTTAGTGTCCCCTGATGGCTTCTTCTGGAGATTTGAGGTGGTGCCAGCTGCTGCTCCAACTGCCAGCGTTGGTCTGTTGATCCAGGCTGGATCTGGAATGAAGTGTTCCTTCCCAGCCAAGATGTGTTTTGGTGTCTGTGAAGCTGAGACTTGGTGTGAACCTGGACGGAGGAGCATCAGGTTCCACTAACCCATAACTTACCTCTATTTGCATGAGAATTAGCCAGAGGGAGAAAAATATTTCTGCTCTTTCTGTATGTCAGGTGTAGAAAGTGAAGGGATTCATAGTTTCCCAGCTGTGCTCCCTGAGCTTCACAGACAGACTGCAGCTTCACCCCAGAGCATCTTCCACAATGATCAGCTCCAGCCTCTGGTGCTGTGTAACCTCATCCCCTTCCCCACATCCCTGCATCCTCCTTATCTCCCATACCCCTCATCTGACCCCTCCATTCCTGTCTCCTCCAGGAGCTGGACAAGTGAGCAGATCTGTCAGGAGATGCAGGAAGGGAACCCGGGGTTATCTGGGTGTGCAGGTTATCAGAGGGGTTGCCCTCCACAACCAGTATCTGTGAGCAGTACCAGTTATCCCAGGCTGGAGCCAAGTGGAGGCTGGGCTGGTGAGTTCCTCAGGATCAGCCTCTTGTGGATAAGAGAACTGCAAACAGTGGTGGAGGTGCCCTGAAGCCAGAAAAAGGTACCTGACACTGAGAAACACGAAGGAAAGTTATTTTTTTTTGTATGCATTTGGGGACTTCCTCTGTAAGGAAGGGCTTCCTGGAATTCTCCAGCCAGTTTTATACCCAGAAGGGAATTATTTGGCACTGGATTCAACATACACATGGGATTTCACTTTGCAGCAGGACCGCCCTGTGACAAACCCCCTCCAAAATGTAATCAGCGAAGTTTTCCTCAGATGCAAACTCTGTGGCTGCTTCCAAGTTGGACTCCTGCTTGCTCATTCCTCAGCTGGTTTGTCAAAACTTCACAACATTTAGTCTTGCTTTTCCTTGCAGTGCTGAGTCACTCTCTGAATGGAGCGAGGATTAAAAGATTTGTTCCTGTAAATTTTGCTGGCCTCTGTCCGAAATCCAAGTGAAAAAACCTGCAATGTCAGTTTGCTCAGAGATGAGTTTTAGAAGAATTTATATCCTCAATACTTTTACACGTAACACTTGCACATACTTTGCTTTCTCTGTCCTTTGTGGTCTCTTTAATTACACCACGGGAATCTGAACTGTGGCAAGATCAGACACAGAAAAATCATGACCAAAGGAAAACACAAGTTTTATTGTTTTTAAGTAGATCTTCCAATCTAAGAGGTGACTTTTCTGGAATGACAACCTGCCATCCTTCTGTCTGCTAAGTTTTTCTACAGCGCAGAGAAGCTGTGGCTGCCCCAGCCCTGGAAGTGTCCCAGGCCAGGCTGGATGAGGTTTGGAGCAACTTGGGATGGAGGAAGGTGTTCCTGCCCATGGCAGGGGGTGGAACTGGATGATCTTTAAGATCCCATGCAATCCAAACCATTCCATGGTTCCATGATTCATGTTCCAGGACACAGTAGTGACTGGAGGGTAGGGACACACTGCAGTCTTTGCTGGGCATGGGGTACAGCACAAATGTGACCAAAGCCATAATTTGAAGGATTATACTCATGCAGACAGAGGAAAATTTCGTTTTCAGAATGCTTTACTGGTGATGAAACCTGAGCCAGAATGAACACTGTTGGGTTTTCTGATGTCAGCGTGAGCTGACAGAGTTGGCAATAAGAAAAATTATCCTCCAGTTATAGGCTAAATATGTTTAAAAGAAGTCACTGAGACATAGCTGGTATGGAGCCCCATATTGCTATTATTATAGTCAGAAAAAAGAGTTCATAAGCTGTTCTCTCTCCTTCTCCTTCCTCTGTTGAAAAATTAGTCTCTTTGTCACATGTAAGGGCTGTACAAGTAACAGGAACAAAACCTGTAGGTGTTCTGAACAGTCATTAAACATTTGTTGAGCACATCAAGTTCTGGACCAATTCACAATGCAGCTTTTCTTCTTCATGTGCTCAGGTGATGGAGGATAGTGCAGAACTTCCATCAGTGACAATTTTATTCCCTGCCTTGAATCAAATTGTGACTCAGGATGAAAATGTCACTGAGACATGGGCTGTGTGAAGATGCTGTGGCTGCTGGTTCCGATCCCCCTGTGACTAGAAGGGGCTTTGCTGGTGATCCGTGAGCTCAGACAGTCTCTGCAGGGCTCTAAGGCAAGAATTAAACTCCACTTTCAGCAGAAAAGACAGTAGTTGATAAGCCCGGAGTTTAAAAATGTTACATTAAACGGTTCTTCATAGAAAGGACACTATTGATGACATAGAAGAATTTCATTGTAAGAAGTCTGTCCCCCAGATGTTAAAGTGAATGGAAACCTTTTTTTCCTCCCAATTTTTACTTTTTTTTTTTTCTTCTAGATGATGTTTCTACCTGACTTCTTTCTGAATCTCCTCTGATCTGTGATGATGGTAGCACGTAATTATATGACACAGTAATGATAAGTGATACATAAAGATTCAATATTAAGTGTTACTATATATAAGATGGCACTGGGTTTTGGCTGTGGTTTTTGCCACCCAGGAGGAAGTCTCCAGCCCCAGGGAAGTCTGGGAACTTCTGGCCTTGGGATTGAAGGCACCCACTGCCGCTGTACTTTATATGCACTCCCACTCAGGACTGAGTCTACCCACCTTCTCCGTGGAGTTCTGAAATGCCATTACTTGGCATGATTCATCACCCACGGGAGGAGGGAGGAATTCAAATCAGCCGGGGAACGGGAGGAGAGAGGGCTCCTGGTGGTGGGAGAAGAGGGGGAGGAAATGAAACCACTGATGGGGAGAAGGGGGTTCTGCAGTATGGCAGGATATGGATGTGAGAGCAACAGGCATTGGCAGTGGGAAAAGGGAAATGGATGTTCATCAAGTGGGCTTAGGAAGAAAATGAAGGATAATACAGTGATGGGAAAAAAACCCTCTAAACTGTTTTTTCCCATGAGGATACCCAGCCTGCTGAAAGACAATTGTCTCTGTGGGTCATGCCAGAGCTGCTCTCCCTCTCTGGAAGAGGGGCTGCATTTCTGGCTGAATCCATGCAGGCCACAGCAATTCCATCACCTCCGTGAGTGGCTGGACACCCTTTTAGCTCCTTGCAGGAAGCAGAAGCAACTGGTGGTGGCTGCCACACGTCACCCCTCCGTGTGCTCTGTGATTGCACTGACTGTGAAGCTGAGAAGCCCAAGCTGGAGGTGGGAGAGATCTGGAAAAGGAAAGGAAGGATGAGGGAAGAGTGGCTCTGCTTGCGTAGTTGGGTGAGGGTGTTTCCTTGCAGAGCTCCCTATTTTTAGGTTTTATACTTTGCCATATCTCCTCTGCTGAGAGCTGAGCTGTACCTCCTATTGCTTCCATCACTATAACGTGATTTTGATCCCATCATGTTTTGGATTTGCTCCTGACCTGCTTATCAGGCTAAATCAGGGTTACTGGGGAAGGAGCACCAATCATGGCAGGGTCCAAGGCTCCAGGGATAAGATGACCTGTCTTCTCTCTTACCATGCAAGCATTACCACACTTGCCTACATCAGGTATCCACAAACCTGAGGTTGGCTTTTGTAGGGTGTTCCTAAGGTGCTTATTTACAATGTATGTGGAGATCTCCCCGTTCACCTTCTTGTTTGTCAATCTCAGGAATGCAGATGGGTCGGTCGCGCTTTAGGGCTTCTTCACGCAATCAACTTTGAGAAAAAAATTTTTAGACATAATTATATACCCCCAGGAACTGGATCTCATTCAACTTACAGAATAAATCAGAACAGTTAGTGGGACTGCACTGGATTGAAAAAACTCCAGAGATAAAATATCACACAGAAAATGCCTCACTTGCACTATTTTCTTTTCTTTATTTGTGTATTTACATCTTCATTTACTGCACAGGTAATGCAGAAGTATGAGCTGTTGTGTTTAGATAAAATCAGAACATGTCCATTCCTAAAAGTGGGAGAGTGAAATCAGATGGATTCTCATTGCTAACTTAGACAGATTTGCCATCCTTTAAATACTGCTGGTTTAGGAAGGACAAGGTTAAAGTGGAAAATACCTGCTCTTCATTATGCAGTGAAACTGGAAGGCAGCCAAAGCATTGGACAATCTATTTTCCCAGTCTGAAGGGTGTCTGCTCTGTCCCTGGAGCAGAGGGAGCACTGACTGAGCTGTCAACACTGCTCGGATACCAAGGAACTTTCCACATCTACCCCAATCTCTTGATCTCTCTCCTTTCTGAGAAGGTTCCAAATGCTTCTCGTGTACATTCTCCATGCTGTGAGATAACACGTGGAGAGGAAACTTCTTGATGATTGTTTTTCTGTTAGTTGTTGAGGAAGTCTTTTCTTTATTCCCTTCCCAGACTCACATGACTCCCAGGAGTCGAGGAGCAGATAGGTAAGCACTAAAAACAAATGCAGAACCATCTGGTGTGTGGAGGAGGGACAACTCCCACGGCTCTGATCTCAGCAATAACGTTCGGCATCTGCGCGGGGCTGGGACGGCGGGAGCAGCACAATTCCCTACGGGGGGATCTGGCAGCCCCACACCTTGGGGGGTGAAGGGAGCAGGAATAGCCCCAGCACAGTGGGAAGGGGTCAGGGGACACATCGTGACACGTGGGGCTTTGCACTCAGACCGTGTTTTAAGCGTGGATGTGTTTGTTCATTGTAAAAAAGAGTCACAACAAAATCAGGAGTGGTTGCTCAGCCCAAGGGAGTTTCAGCTTCCTTCCTCATCTTACCTAATGCCTGAGGGGAGGGCAGAAATTCCTTGTGGCTGCTCTTGTGGGAGCTTCTTCAAACTGTGTCAACACCAGGAAAAATGGGTTCCCAGCATTAGTTTTCTTGGAAGCTGGAAGTCTTGTGGACAAACCAGCCCCAGCCAAGAGCTGTTCCGTGCAGCAGCACCACCACCCCTGAGATGAACTTGATAACTCCTCACACATCCATAGGGCAAACCCAACTGAGCTTCCAAAAAAATATTACTGGTTTTGGTGTCTGTTTTGGGGTTGTGGTCGTCCCTCACGTCAGAGCCATTCCGGAGTGAGCCCTGTACTTGCTGGGAGATGGTTCCTGAGGCTGGGATAAGATGAACTGTCACAGAGGCAGCAATAAAAGTGTGAGGCACAACAGGTTGTTGGGCAGTGCCCGCCTGGTCTGTGCAAAGCCCTTTACCTGCTGTTCTACCTCCCCTTCTTGGGGAGAATAATGATGCTACCCAGGGATACTCCTGAAGGCTTAAGCACTTCATATTTACAGCAAGCTTCAAAGACGTAAGTGGCTACAGACTTGTAAAGTAGAAAATTGGGTTGTTTATTCTACAATTCAGTGGGAAAATAAGTTTCTATAGAAACTACCACTTCAGAGGTATTTACATTTCCCTACTCTGAAGCATCTTGAGAAAGAGCATTCCCATAAATAGCAAATTGAAGTTGTTACATTTAGTATAACAAGGTAATGTTTACAAAAGACTGTGTATGTTCTAAGTATTATTATGGGGTTGCTGCATAAACCCTGGATCCATTGAATATATTGTCTGGAAAAACAGTGATGTATAAAAGCAATGCGTAAAAATTCCTTCGTGCCCTGCCTGGTGATGAATCTGATCTGAAGCAGAAGATTGAATCTAATATCTCTGGCAGAGCTGATTTTTTAAAAGTTCATTTCTGAGTAAGATTGCAAGAAAAACACCCACCTTTTTAGCTGTAGGTGCCCTTATATGCATGTGCGTGTGGTTAGAATTTGGGTCTCTGTTACTGGTACTTGGCTGGGCAGTTTCCTCCAGGTCTCCAGTTGTAAATCACCACATGAGTGTGTTGCTCTGTAATCTAATAGTGAAAACAGTATAAATAGAATAAAGAAAACATAAATAGCATTTTTGTGTTTGCAACGGTGGGAAAAGAAGCAGATTTGCAACAGCTGATGAGCAGTGGGTTGTGAGCTCCTCTGCTTCCATCCTGTCTCCATCTTTTTCAAGGAATACATTAAGCATTGCAAGAGCTTTGGTGCTTCATTTCTTGCACACGGGCCCACCATCATACATGAGATTACAACTCACAGAACGAAACACCACTGCCAGTGCCTGCAAGCTCAAGCTGAAGCTGCTGGTGGAAGATTTGGGCTGTTGCTGTTGCACACAGTGGAAACTCTCTCTAGGGAACAAGGTCTGGGTCTGGTGTCCTTATTCATCACGTCTTGCTCATGCAGATCTCAGTGATTAAAATACGAAAGGGAAAGAGAATGTGAAAGAAACTTGGTACTGGATTAGGAGAAGGACCCAGCCGTGTCCTGTCTTGAGGGGATCAGTCATCACAGACCCTGAGGGAAAGGAGGTAAGAAGCTGTGGAGCCTCCCAGCCTTGGGAAGTCAGGACTTGCTGGGCTGGAAGTTACGTCCAGCTCCATACATTCGGTAATCCTGGCCTCAGTGGACATCATCTTACCCTAAAGACGTGCCAAAGGAATGACAGTCGAGCTGGAAATAGGAAGGTACTGAGTACTGAGCACAACATCCTCAGGAAAGCAGGTCCCCTTTGGTGGGTTTCTTTGAAAACATACCTGAAAGGTTCAGATGCCTGAACACCATTGATGTCTTCTTTGGCAGCTGAGTGCTCTGAACAATGTCAACCAACACCTTTAATCAGGCCAGTGGCAATGGAAGTTTATGCTCCAGATGCCAATTAATCACTCCAGCGATAAATAATGGCTGAAGTGGTTCTTGGTACCAAAGCTCCTGTGGTAGTTGCTGCAGGTGCAGAAGTAAAAAACATGTAGGCACTGGTATTGTCTTTTCAAGGTAGTAGTTTAAGTCAATTAACTAACAAATACAACCCCCAAATAACAGCCAATAAAAAAGGAGGGGCCAGGCTGCTGCTTCCTAAATCGGATTTGTCCTGTAACAAAGGCCTGAATTACAGGTGTTAGTGACAATGAATGCAGTGTGTCGGTGCTGTCCTGACCCATTTACTCAGTCCTGCTGTCTCTCCCATGCCTTTGTTTTGTTGTTTTCCTTGCCCAAGACTCCCAGAAGCCTTGAGTGCAGTGCACATAATGACACAGCTCCTGCCCTGTGCAGGCTTTTGTTTCAAGCCCACAGCGTGCACCAGACTTGCTCATAAAATATCCATAGCAAAATCATGCGATGCCTGTCTCTCTTATACATTTTTAAGAGCTTTGCCCTAAATCCATCAAAAGACTCTGAGGCATGAAAAGAAGAATAATCCTTCCTATCCTGTGGGTAAGAAGGGAGTCGGGATCAAGTAACTGGACACATAAAACGAACCATGTGAATTTGCTGACTCCCAAACTTCTGCCATGAGCACGGGGCATCCCTTGAAGTCCAGTCCTTTTGTCTAAATGGATGAAAATTGTTTTGCATTATGGAACAGAGGAACTCTGTATAATGAAAGTGGGACTGGCATAAAGAGAGGTCAGAGAAACAGAACTCAGACTCCGGAGCAGAATCAGAAGATGGTGAGAACATGAGTATTGATAGAAGGTGCCTTCTGACTTCAGGGCAGCTGAGCTGAAGGAAACGTGTTTTATTTGATAAATTGATTTTGAACTATAGGGTGGTTGCTTTTACTCAGAAGCAAACCTTGGAAATCTAATTCTGTGCATTGGGGAAAAATGACCTTTGTTGTTTTACCCTTGGGAGAGAAGCCTAACAGCACCCACATACCCTTGGTGGATGTTCCAAGGAGGAAGCAATTAGCCACCAGAAATGGAAGGGAATTTGGTATCTACAGCCCTAAGGCTTTTTATAAAATGATGTACTACGTCCTCTCATCTGGTCTTTTCTGTAGAGCTGTAGTGTCATTAATTTGGAAAATTTACACTCCATCTGAATCTTGGTGCCATACTTCCTTTTCCTGTTCAATGTCCTGCACCTTGGAATCCTTTGCAGGTGCCCTCAGAGGGACATTCCCCTCTCCGGCCGTGTCTGCAGGATTTCAGATGTATCAGTGGCACTTGTGAGCAGCTGCTTTGGCTCCCGTGGAGGCAGGGAGGGGACAAGGAGGGGCTGGAGACCTTGCCCTCACTGGGGGCCAGTCCTAGGGCCTGATTTCCATCAGTCAGTGGGTGTGTGCTCTGACTGAACACATCCCCACACAGACACCTCCAGGGCTCTATCCCTGCCTGCCTCAGAAACTCCCAAGAAAGCAGCACAGCATTACCTGGGAGAGAATTTGAGAGATCAAGTGGCTCCAGCATTCAGGAATTAGTTTCTCCAGGATCCACTCCCAGGTGCTCGGATCCCTCGGGTGTCAGGTGATGCACCTCTCTGCTGCTTTTGTCCACTAGAACCCCAAAGCCATGGGCTCTGTAAGAAGCAAATAAAAAGCTTCCTAGTGCATTCTTGAGAGCCTTGACTGCATGAACTGTGGGACTGCATGTCTTTCCTGTTATTGATTCATCTTAGTTCAGAAAGGAATCATGTATTGTCCTCCCTTGTTGTTGGTGTCACTCCTCTGAGCTTGATGCAATTTTTGGGTGAGCAGAACCAGTGTTTGCTGATTAGAAACAGGCCAGAGGACAAACCAGCCTCTGTTATACTCAAGGACTTCACTCTGGAGAAAATCCCTTTGACAGAATCTTCAGTAACTAACTTATCACACAGCTTTAAAAGCGAAGTTTACTGTAATTATTAACTTGGGATTTTTCTATTTTGGTCATCTGTGTTTTAAAATGACTTGTTACTAGAATTGCCTTTTGTGATTCTCTTTTCTACTTTCAGTTTCCCTCTCCTCTGCCTTGGTTGTAAGTAGGCTGTGGTTCTCTGAAAATGGAGCTCTGATGTTTGCTCTGTTTTCCTATGTAAGACCTGTGTTAAAAAAACCCAAACAAACAAAAAAAACCCCAAAAGCAAATGGCCAACAACCCCCCCCCAACCTAGCCAAAATCTTAATTCTTTACCCCACTCACTGAAGTTACTACTATTAAGACAAGTTTAGCATATGCAGTGTAGTTGCTTCACCAAGATACTCTGTTCACACCACATCATGTTTTGAGACTTTTAAGAACATTTTCATTGTTGAAGGGTCCCATTGTGTGGGGATGTGTGTGCATAGATCAGCTTGAGCACATGACATGTGGATTCTTGGCTGTAACTGCAGGGGATGAAGTTTTCACAACCATAGTTTGTCTCCTCTGTTTGTTTGTTTTACCAACAGCAACCTCAATCTTGCATTTCTTTTCCTGGATCCCAAATCATGTCAGGCGGCTGCTGTATTGGATGGGAGCCCACCCTCCTGGTTTGAGAGTGAGGAATTCCAATTAGGAAAATCCCTTGACATTCTGCACTCTTCCCAGGAAAAGAAATGTTATTATTTTAATACCTCCTCCTCTGTATTTTGACATCCCCTCTGATTTTGATTTCCTTTTTGTACAATAAGTTGAATTCTTTTGTCTTTTCATTTTAAAGTGCTCCAGGTTACTTTGGGCACAGACGTTTTGGTCGGTAGGTGACCTCAGCTGTTGTTATCATCAAATCATCAATGCCTACTCGGCTCACATTCCATCTGGGCTATTGAGTGTGGTCAGAGCAGTTGGATTCCCAAATCGAGAGCATGGGATACTCTATTTCCTCCTTCCTTCTGCCCCTGCCTGGGTGTGCTGTGGTGCCTCAGAGCTCACCAGACCTGCAGGAGCATCTCAGGGGCCTGGAGATCCACCTGCCTTTGGTGCTGCTGCTGCCACTCGTGGAGATGGGATGTCACGGGTGCTCCCTGGACCACTCAGTCATGGGAAGGATGCAGGGGTCAACGTTTTGCAGAGGGTTTGCAGTTCTGGTTATGTTTAGCCCTCTAGAAACTGTTTATTCCACTGTGGTTGTCTGGTCAGGGCTGCTTAGAAACCTTCCCTTGAGATGATCTGATTCATCATCCCAACATAGAGAGGAAGCTGCAGCTAGTCGGTGGCACCTGACAATCAGACAGGTAAATGTAGGCGAGATAAAGTCTCCTTTTTATTTAAAAGGTAAAAAAGAAATCTGGAATGTCAGATTTTTACATCCCATGGTGGAATCAGCAACCTTTAGAGCTGTTTCCATCTTCTTTTGGTGGTGAATTTCTGTGATTTTCAGTGAAGATATGAATCAAACGACAGGTTCTGCCTCTCTTCCTCAGAGTGATCCTCTGTTCTGTGGGCAGTGCCATCCTGGTGGGGCTGAGCAGACACAAGTCTTGTCCCCTGCATGTTCTGCCCTGGCATTGGGCTGCCAACACTCCTGCCATCTCCTTCCTGCAAAGCTTTGCTTGCCATGTCGGGCCTGAAACGAGCCCTTTCTCCTGTGTCTGTAACAGTGTTGAACTTGTTGACCCTTGTGCCTATTAATTATTGATATAACGATGTATTATTTAGGCTTGTTTCAGCAGACAGATACATTATTACCAGGCAGACATTTGCCAGACAGGCTGATAGATAACATCCTAAAAAAGGTCTCGAGTTGCCTTTGTACAATAAAGGACTGTAACTTCATTACCTCCCCAAAGCCCCTCCTCTTGGTACCATGAAACCTTAAGAGGAATGGAAGTGTAGTAATAATCTCTTTAGACAACTGTGCCGGAGTTGTGGTTCCTGATGTTGGTCAGGCCCCCAAAATACAGAGGAAGCCACCTTCACTGATCTGCTGAAGCTGGTTTTCCTGAGGTACAATGGAGTTATTTTGTTTTTCAAGCCCTTGCCAGAGAAAGGAGAACTGATTTCTCCCTGGTTGCTACGAGCTGCGGTGCCACACTCCAGAGCCACGGCAGAGCTCCGTGTGTATCTCCCAGGGAAACCTGCCTTTGATTTTTGTCAAACCCCGCTGCACTGATTGTGTCTTTTCTGAGGAAAGGCACATGGAAGTGAATGATCTGTAATTTAAAGCACGTGTTCCGAAGGAGGAAGGAGGGAGCCCAGCCCTTGGTGGTGTCAGAGTGAGGGGAGCAGTCCCAGGGACAGGGGGGACGTGACAGCCCTTCCCTCCTGTGCTGCCCTTCCCTCCTCGGGCTCATCCGGCCCCGCTCTGTCACAACCAGCCCCTGCTGATGTCAAAGCCCCGCTGCCCCCTGCGAAAGCAGAAGAGGGCCAGAAAGAGGAAGGAAAGCAGACAAAGGACAAGGAATGGGGGCTCCAGTGTTGCCATCCCACAGGTCGTTTGATTCCCCGGGGCTTCCTTGGAACAAACAGTCAGTTCTCGGGAAGTAATTTCAAAAAGAAGCATCTGCTCTTTCTGAAAGTGACCTGGTACCAACTTCTCAATGCCATGTGGGCACGTCCTGCTGCAGCTGGACACACGTGGGGTACTCCTCCTGACACCTTGGGTGCCTGTGTTGAATTTTGTCATCCTTTGTGGGTCACTTCTGTCTCAGTTCTGACACGTGTCTGAGCACCAGGGGAGCTCCCCCAGTACTACCCCAGCTTGGCCGATGTGTTTGGCCCCATTGCTCCGGGCCATCTCTCTCCCAGCCTCCCCTACCCTGTGCTCACACCGACATTTTGCCTGGCTTTGAGGAGCACCAGCCACACCTGCTGCCCTCCCCAAAACCAGGATCTCACCCTCACCCTTCATTTATGTAGGATATTAATTTAAGTATTAATCCCTTCCTTTCCACCTGGTCAAGGACACTCTTTCTCAGGAGTCCAGCCTTGTTCAGCAGGAGGGCAGCTGTTCCAAAGGGATCCTTTAGGTCCTTCCAAAGGGATCCTTTAGGTCTGTCCAAAACCATTAACAACAGGCCTGGACAGAACAATAAATGAGGAGACCTGCACTGGTTTCCTGACTCTGTGGCGTATTGTGTGTCTGGCTCAGTGGCTGTGAGATGTCCAGGTTCTCCCCAATCTGTGCAGTTCTATTCCTGATGATATTTTGTTATTTTCCCTTTGTCCAGTCTGTCCATCAGTGCCATCCCAGCCTTCCACCACACAGTTCCCATCTCTTTGAAATCTGTACGTGAAAACTGGTTTTCCTGAACCATCTTTATTTTCCATTTGAATAGATGAACACCAGTTTAGTCCTGGATAAGATGGAAGAATTTATCCTGTCGCCTGTTGTGGGTTTTATCTCCATGTAGGAACAGGGAAGCAACTCCCACACTCAAATCGAATTTTAAGTCTGACATGAATAAATGTGTAAAATGCGAGTGCCTAACACTGAATACACAAACTCTCTGTAGACTTTCTACATTATTTCGGGCTAGTTTACTGAAATTAAATTACATAAAGCTCATACAAAGCAGCACATTGTTATGTAAAACTGCAAAACAAGTGCTGTGATTTTAACTGAGTTGAACAAATAAGAAATTAAGTGTAATTTTTGTTCAGGGCCATGTGCTAGCTTTTGAAAACAAAGAGGAAATAAATGAACCAAATCACGCAAAACACATGTCCACAGAATTATGATAAAACATATACTGGAGCTGGACATCTTGGAAGTGTGGTTTTAATTCTTGCTGCTGTTGTGGCTGGAGGGTTTTGCTGTGCAAAAAGGCTACGCTGTGTTCATATTACAATACAGAATGTTTTTATTCCTACTGCATCAGGAATAATGTAATCCTCTTGGAATAACGTGGAGGGTTCTGAGTCCTTCAGCTGAGACACCTTCCTGGGCAGCGCTAGAAACCTGCACAAAGACACTGCTCAGTCCTGCTCTTTGTGGTCCCCATCACCTGCCAACCTCCCCAGGGTGTGGAGGACACCGTCTGACTGCCCCTTGTGTGTGTAAAGCCCTGAATTTCGAGGCCAGGAATCCCAAAGGAGGGCTCAGCTGTGACCAGCTGAACTTACGCAGTTTCACGCCACAATTTCTGTCGCTCTGCCCTCAGAGCTGTTTGTTACAAAGCTCTGTGAGGAGCGGTGTCTCTGTGCTCCCCATCACGTGCAGGCTGCATTTTGGGAAGAGAGGAGGTGGTGGTGGCTCTGCCCGTGTCAGGAAGACTCTTGCAATGTATGGGCTGAGAGGAAGCTCTGTCCTCTCCCAGCAGGCTCCAACTCCCGAGTCCCCGTCACTCCCAGGGCAGTTGTGGGGTGTTGCTGTCAGTGCTCAGGGCATGGGCCAAGAGTGTGACATCTTAATTAGCTTTTTCTTGTTAAGCATGATTTCATAATGTAGGTACACGTGTTCAGCTGTCAGCTTCATTCTTGCAACAAAAGGAAAAACAAACCAGTAATAAATAGAGAAGTTGCACAAGCCAATCTCTAAATAATAGCATTGGGTGGAACACGAGAAATGGGAGCTGGGGCTGTAAAGCAGATTATTGCTTCCTATTCCTCCTATAAATTACAGCTGTTCAAACTGGTGCAGCAATCCAGGAGAACACTGAAAACCTGGAGGTGCCTTGGTATCCCTTTGCTGCTCCTGTTTTGGTTTGTAGGACTGAGGAACTGAGCCCCACACCTCGTCCTCTCCCCGTCCCAGCTAGTTAATTCCAGTGACCTGAGCAGAAGCTCTGCCACTTCACCCTCCTCTCCTGCTGTGACCGTCCCTGATGCTGCACTGGGCTCTGAGGGCCCAGGTCATCAAGCTCTGACTTTTGACCATTATTTTGGATGGCTGTGGGCAGGATTTTTTAAGTCCTTAGTGAAACCAAGCATTAAATATGGAGGCAGAATATTCGAAAAATACGGAAAACAAACCTTTAAAAAAATCTTCCATCGTTTCAGTTTTTTAAAGGTCTTGGCTTAGATTTAGAAGGTAATGATTAATTTTTGTAACATTTCATTGTATCACATGAAATACTATTTTTTAGTGACGGCAGGTTAACATGATCAGCCTTCATCTCTCAGCACATTTGTATTGAAATCAATGAGTAACTCAAATGATTAATACCATTCCAGATTTCTTCAAACATCATCAGCTAACATTAAGATAACAAATCTTTTTAAACCCCCCCCCCAAGTTTTCTTCAGATGCTTTTTTTTTTTGAAACAGTGGTGGTATTGTATTCTTGAAATATGAAGAGAGTAGCAGAATGTCCTCAGAATAGAATATATAGTATATATATATATATATATATACACAACCTTCTCAGACCCCCTTTCAAAACCTTGGTGCCTCCATTTTAGGGGATTTCAGCTTCCAAGACATATTTGAAACCCTTAATGTGGATTTTCACAGGAGTGTCCCACACAGGGATCCCTGGGACTTTCTTCCTTCACAGTTTAAAGTTATAACCTCGTTTTGCTTGTAAATTAACTTGTGTTATCACCCAAGGCAAATAATGCTCTCGATCAAAATGTTGCTGACAAATCTGTTGTTTACTTGAATCTAGACATAAACATGACCTTTGCACATTGTGAGGAAGAAGCTCCTTTTTCACACGCATTTTTCACCAGGAAAAACAAAAGCTTGGAAATGGTTTTATCCACAATTGTTTCCTTAATCATTAACATCTTTTTTAATGAAAGGGCAATGTTTTGTGGGGGAGGGAGGGGTAATTTTCTGGGCAGTTCTGTTCTCAACTGAACCCATCCAACATGGATATAATCAAGATTTTACAACTGGTTAAATGGATCAGTGCAAGAGGGAGTCGTTTACACCCCTATGGATGTGGGGAGAGCTGCACATGCACCATCATGGACTGAATCCCAACAAGGATTCTATTAAGCTTTTTGCATTAATTCTGCTTAAACCCATCCCTCCACTGAAGCTGGGGCTAATTTTTAATTGATACCCTGAAATCAATTCCTCCCTGGACAGAGACTGGTCTCACACAGGGACACTCTGGGGGAAGGGAGGTTGATGTGGGTCCCTCAGCACTCAGGGACATTAGAGGAGCCGTGGCCACACTCAGCTCCTGATGTGTCCTGGCGGGGCTCATTTCTCCTGGCATGCTTTTAGCTCCCAGTGATTCAGATGTGTCAGCTGCTATAGCTGTAAGAAAACACTGGTGATGGATTTATAACACCCAGACTTCAACTTACGGACCTGAAAAATGGCTAAGGATTTGCTTTTGCAGCAGAATTTGGTTTATCCACACAAAAAACCTTGCTCCCTACGTTCCCTTATCTGTATTTTAATGAAACATTTTATCCTGGCTATAATTCATGACTCTTGTCAGATGAGGTTTTCTCAATGAGCCGTAGTTGGGGTAGCTACTGAATTTATGGAAGGGAATCAACTTAATCTCTTTAAAAGCAAAGTCGTCTTCTGGAATGTCAGTTGAACTCTATAGAATAATGGCTCTGAAATGTCTCCCTCTCTGTGGCAAGGAGGAGATGCTGGAGCTCTGTCAGGGCAATAGCTGGCCAAGGTTGTACCTCTGAGCCAGCCACTCCAGCACAAAACTTGATAGATTATTAAATAATGAATTAAAGGTATTTAATATTTATTTCCCATTTATATTCTTCCAGTGGAGGAGGAGCTCCCAGAGACAGTGTCAGCTGTGGGCTGTTCATGCCAGATTTGTTGGAAGCTTTACTGAATCTCCTCAAAGAAACAGATAATCTGCCCAACAACAATCCCACTGGATGAAGTCAGGAGATCTCAGTTCACTTTTCAGCCTGATTACAGTTTTTTCCTGTGTCCTTGGATAAGCTATCCAGCCTGTTCTGTCTCAATTTACCATCTGCAAAGTGGGAGTGACAGTATTTCCCCCACTGACAAGGAACAGTCCTCTGCGTAGGTACTACCCCACACTACAGGATAGATCTGGGATATGTTCTTGGGCTGGTTTGTCTCAGGGAAAGAGTGTCTCCATTGTGCAAGTGAAATGGGATCTCTCTCCTACAGCCATATTTTGAGGGCTACGTATTTGGAAAAGGGAGGACAAGTGAAAGGACCAGGAGTTTTAAAGTCACATCTATGCTGCAGATCAGTTTAAGTGTTGGGAAGTTACAGAAAACTGATGTGGGACAGAAGGAGTCAGATTATCTGTCTCTGAAGTACATCAGAAAGTGGCTTCTTCCCCTCCCTTCTCCAGCAACTCCTCTAATATTTCTTCCATCCCACAGGGAGAATTTAGCCCCCAGAGCACCTTGGAGTGCATCCCTAACAGGGCCACGGGGATGTTGGAGTGTGTAATTCATAACCAGAAACATTTCCCTTGTGGACAGGTTCCTTGACACACCCTGGGCTGAGGGCAGACAGCTGTGGTTTTCCTTTGGTTCCAGGAGACTGGGATGACCTCCCTCCTGCAAGTTATTGATGGAGATGTTTAGCTCTTGTCACCCAGTGCTGCAGGCATTAGTGGAAAATACAAATTACTGAGCATGAACAGGCAGAAATCAGCTGGAAGAGGAGCCAGACGCCCCAATGAGCTGCTCTCCTTGAACCTTTAGCATTGATCTGAAAACTCTTTCTGTCCTTGGCCTCTGGAAGCACCAGTTACCAGAGTGGGTTTTGTGGTAACACGGTGGGAGCAAAGATCACCCGGCCACAGTCAGACAGTCCGTGGGTTTGGTCAGTACCACACTGATCTGGATGTCCATCCAGTTCTGGTGCAGCAGCAGAGTGAATAAAGGAGCAGTTCTCCCTGGAAGAACACGAGATGAACATGTAAGAAGGGAGAGCAGAGCTTCTCCAAGGTCCTCAGCCTTGCAAATGGTGCAGAGCCCTCCTCCTTGGCCTGAGGACACAGCAGAGCCTGGAAAAGGCAGCTGCTCTTTAGGGGGAGAAGCAAAATGAACCCACTTCCCTCTCCATCTCCCCCGCGCTGACTGAGCCAAGCAGAGCCCCCGGGCTCGGCTCTGCTCCGTGAGAGCCTGTGCTGGGAGTTCCTACCTGCTTGTTTACAGCTCCCCTGCTCAGACCCGGTGTCTGCTCTCTCCTCTCAGCTAATTTGCAGACAGAGGCCTCCAGGGCTTTGGGTTAGTGCCACCAGACTCCTGCGAGCTCCGGCGGTCGTGTTCTATCCCAGACAATGACTTCAGTAGCCTCCAGGCACCCCAGAACCTCCTAACAAACATCTCTCCTAACTGCCTTATTAACTGATTGCTCTAGTAAGATAATAATTAACACCCTCACTTGTGCCTCGGCTCAGCCAAAAATATTCTCAAGTGGACTTAGAAATGCATAAAATGAATAAATGATTTATGTTTACTATTTTTAATGGAGCTACTTATTAGCAACGCTCTCGTACAGAGCCCCGTGAACACACTCCTGGTTTCATTACAAATTTAGAAGGTGGTAATGAAAAGCTGTGGGGAATAAAACAGGGAAATACTTCCTGAGCCAAATTCTACTCTCAGTTGTATTTAAAGGTCTTGCTGAGTTGAATTCTTGAGACGGTTTTGGCCAGGAAAGCATTAAAATGGAAAGAAACTTGTGTCACCCTCTCCTTGCAGCTCCTCCGTCCAGAACGTGCACCAGCCAAGAGGAGGGTGCCTGTCCTGGCAGTGCAGCTCCCAAAGCCCAGGGGCAGGACGGGCAGATCTGGAGCAGATCAGAAGGGCCCTGTTCACACACGCACTCCCTGTTCCTGACTGTGCCAGGCATGAGACAGCTGCAGTTTTACCACGGCAGTCTGAAGGAGGTGTGCTGACTTTGAGCATGCAGGGCCTCCAGCCCAGCAGATCTGTTCTCAGTGGGAAGGTTCATGTGGCAAATCTTCATTAATTAACATTGCTTCCTACTAAAAGCACTAATTAGGAAGGTGTGGTGGCTTTCAGAGACAGCCCTTGACATGGGACTTGGTGTTTAGGATATTCCCTTTTGTGTGTGCAGTCTATTCTGCAAATGCTCCTTGAACACTTCTGCAAATGCCATTAAATACCTGCAAATATTCTCCTGCTGTCTTTGCTCACATCTGATGTGAGATTAAATAACGTTCATCAGCTGAAGGCACCCAAAGAATTGGCAGTGCCTGATTTTTGTCTGGATGGACGGGATTTCAGCACTGCCTGAAAAACCAGGGCACTTCAGGGTGCTGAGATCATGAGTCTCTGGGGATCCCAGTGAGTTTTCCAAACTTCCCTTCTCTCACTGATGTGTAAATGAAACACCCTGTGGATATTACCAGCATTTCTGAGGCAGCCCCATCAGTCAGTCCCACACGAGCTGAAGGCTGCAGACCTCCACTTGTCAGGAAGAAATACTGGATTTTAAGATAACTCCCACACCGACCTCGCCGATGTTGCTTAAAATGATGTATTGCTCCATTTTTTTTAATTTTCAGAAATAAAAATGGGTTTGCTTCAGGGCAGAGACAGTCTAAAAGCTTGTGCTAATAAATCTCTGCAAGTTTAGTAGCTCTTAATACATATTCTGCTTCAAGTGCTTTGTAAATGCATTATCACCTGTAAGTAAATAGAGTGGAAAGCTGCCAAATGGCTGGATGCTGCTCCCCGTGAATTTATGCATTTCTAGAATTAATGCAATGAAATGTTTAAACCTTCATTGAATTTGGCCAACTGATCTGCAGCCTGAACAGTTGTAATTTTATGCATTTATCAATTACCATTTAAGTAGCTGCTCTAATATTTCTGTTTATGCAGGCAAAGCACACTCACCAAAATGCTTCTCATGGAATTGGATTAGAGCTGTGCTGTCCTTTAAAATTTGTACTCATTTGCTCAAAGTTTTTGACTAATTATATGTGTTAAAACTAGTCTCTAATTTCTAAGTGAACATATCAACTTTGGGAGTTGATAATTCCTCTTGAATGTTTATTGTAAGGAAAAAAAACCCCACATATATAACAATCCTCTATTTATTCTTTTTTCGCCTGTTTTGCTCAAGTTTCCAGTTTAGAAACAAGCAAAAAATGGACCAAGTGCCTTGTTTGAAGATGCAGAAAAACATTCTCAGCTCCCACTTGGGATTAGTTTTGCAGAGTGACTAATAAGAAGGTGGTGATTGCTTCATTAGCATGCACTGAACTGAGTGCACAATGTAATTATACATTTCAGTCGTAATTAGGACATTTAATTGATTTGTTTTAAGTAAATTAACAGACATCAGGAAAAAAAAAAAGTAAAGATTTGTGGCAGATTTTGAACTGGTTTCCACACATCCAGCTGGGTTCAGCTGAGCAGAAATATCTGGTTTATTTCTGGATAATGTTGGGAAGATCAAAAACATTGTTATTGAGAAACTCTTATGAAATAATCTTGCATTTCTTCAGCTCTCTCCTTGCTATGCCAAACATTTACCAGCTGAATTTCACAGCATTCCTATGGATACCTTTGGGGAGAGAAAAAGTGAGGGATAGCCATGACTCAGACAGGAGATGTGTCCGTGCTTTGCCATAAGGGTTAAAATGCAGATTTCCTGTCATTGGGTTGGTTAATTGGTAACTCTGCTGCCCACTTAGGCAAATACAGGCATTATTTAGAAACAGCTTCTTCCTCCTTTTTGGTCACCTACTTCCCTCTGATTTTTTTTCCTGGTTTTGCAACCTGGCTCCAGACTTCTTGATTCTGGGTTCTTCTGACAAGATGCCTTTTCACTTCCAGTTTTTGGCACAGAAATGCTGATACAGCAGGAGAGGGGCTCCACACGCAGCACAGCTGATGGATCCTCTGGAAGGGCTACAAGGCCTCTTCCATCACTTTTACCAACCTTTTGTCATGGGGAAGAGGGAGAATATTTAAAGAAGAGCTTAGAAAGTCTGTGAGTTGAAATCCATCTACAATATTTACATCACTCGATCCATAGGATCCCAAAACTCCCGACCCTCAGGCTGACAAGGTCGGCCATCCCAACCCCAACATTATTTGCACGATCGAGTTTTTGTGTGAAACTCATTTGCCATTTAATTTCTGTGTCTAATCCTCACAAACTGTTTTGAATGTTCCTGAGTCCAGTACACTCATGGAGCAAAAATAAATAACAGCCTCTGAATGTGTCCCACGGGACTTGTCCCAGGAAAAATGCTGCAAAGGAGCAGAGCCAGGCCGTGCTCGGGGTCTGCTCCTGCAGATCTGCAGTGCCTGGGTGTGAGGAGCAGCCCAGAAACCTCTGGGGTGACACCAAGGTGGGGCAGCTCAAAGTGTTGTGGTTCCCAGAGTTATTCTGCTCCTACATTTACAGGAATATGTGGAATTGAGTGTGGAGCTCAACACACACGGAGTAGGAGAAAGAAAAACTGAAGGAAAGGCAAAGCAGCCTTCTGGTAAAACCTCTTCTAGTTTTTAGGAACAGCTCATCACCCACTGTTTACAAACAGCACAAGTTACTCATAGTGAGAGCAAACAAACAAAGGAAAAGCAAGTAAAACCCCCGGGCTGCCACTGGCACAGGGCACCAAAAACATCAAATTCAGACTGAAAGTCAGGGCAGGGCAAACAGCTCCCCTCTGTTGGTGAGTCACAGGGGGCTCTGCACCAAAGGGGTGAGGCACAGGTTTGTCTCCAAAATGTTTTTCTTTGAGAATATGGTTTCATTTGAACCGAACATTTCTTCAGGAACTTGTCAGAAACGATTTAATTTAATTGAGATATCTGGAGGCAAAGAGATCCTCTGATAACGTCAATCACTTCATGTCAATATTTTCAGAATGTATCCTGCATATTTTTATTTAAAGTGATTGTTCCTATTTACATATTTTTCAGTTCCTTCAAGAAATGTTTAGAATTAAGGTTGGAAAATCAGGATGAGATTAATTCATTTGATCCAATGGAAATAATTCACTTGACACACAATGCCATTCTGTTTTTAATGCCTTTATGTGGGAACAGCAGAATTTATTGCAGCCCTGATAACACAGGCTCAAAACCTATGGAAAAATATTTGCTTTAACAGCGATATATATTACCAGGAAGTCTTGAAATTAATGGTTTGCTCTAAAACCCATTTTGTGTTAAGTGTGTTTGCATTGAAACTGTTGGCTGGATCATATGGCTCTGTTAGGAACGAAAACAAGTTTTGAAAAAAACAGTTTTAATGAAATGATAATTAAGGTTTTTTCCAAGCTGTAGGAGAAAGCAGTTCCCAAACACCCTTTAAAGCACGGGATGTTCTGAACTCTGCAGTGAAACCCAATGAAAGCCATGGGGGATGCAGGGAAAACTCCTCCATGTGCTCCTGATTTGCACAGGCACTGCTTGGGTTTGCTTTGCTCTGAGCACACAGAATTTGGCAGACATTTAGGATCTGGCCAATCCCCTCGGGAGCAGGGGTGTGCCCGCCTTGGGCTGGGCCAGCAGCTGCATCTGGGGCTGGGCTGCCCCAGGGACACGTCCCGTCCACAGCGACATCCAGAGAGCTCCTCAGCCCGGGATGTGGGTCCCGGCTCTGCCGCCCCTTCCCAGCTCCAAAGAAAAGCTGATTTTTCAGGCATTCAGAGGGTTTGTTCCTACAGCACAACAGGATGTACAGAAATGCAGTTTCTTCCAAAATATGGCCTTTACACACGTCAGATTTCCATTTCCAATGGGATGAGGAGATGGAAACACTTCCCTGTTTCTTGCCTCCTCCCATCCCATCGGGTTAAATTATTGGCTGTCCCAAACCCAATCTCCATTGATGTCTGAAACTCGATTTTATTATTTTTATTGTTTATCTATTATGCTTCTATAGAAAAATACAGCAAAACAGGGATGAATTACAGGTTTGGATCATCAGCACGTGGGGAGGATTTGGAGTGAGGAATTGGGCCATTTCACAATAGAAATTCATAGTTTTGTTTTCAATATCTTACATCTTTAAATACACGAATTTCACTTTAGAAAGATTCTGTAGAACAGTGTTACATTACAATCTTTGCACTCTAGGAAATCCAAACTTTGAGTTTTGGTGCCACATTACAACAGGAAGGAAAAAACCAAAGTCTAAAAACAAAATTGAAAGCACATCAGCACATTTTACCTTTCATTCAGGGGGTACAAACACAAACTTTAAAAGCACAAATTGTAATCAGAGCTCAGCTTTTCACTTTTAACGAGTATAGATTCCACAGCCAAAGAGTAAAATTAAAGAATACTCCCATGTGCCCTTTTAAAAGTTTTAAAGTTTACAGTCTTTTTCTCTATTTATTGTAGGAAACCAAGAATCTGTTTATTATCTGTTTATTATAAGGCAAAAACACTTTCAAATGAAATCTTTTTGAATTAGGAAAGACTAAACCTCGAGTTAAATTGGGAGAGCTGGAGTGCACTGTTGAACTCCTGCTCTGTGTTAGCAGAACACAGGAGCTTCTGAAACCTGGAGGGAAATTGCTGGAGGAGGAACTGGAGCAGGAGTAAATTAGTTATTCCTTAGAGGAATGTACAATGGACCCAAACGCTGGGCTCCACTTGCCATAGAATCCCAGAATGGTTTGGGTTTGAAGGGACCATCTCATTGCCCTTTGCTTCTCCCTGTGTTCCAGGAACATTTTATTTGCCTCAAGCCCCTGGGTTTGGTGTTTCAGAAGGGAAAGGTGCTCGTCCACAAGCGAGTCTAGTTGTGGTAACTCGGTTTGCCAGGTTTTTGGATAAAGGCTTGATTTGTTTTTCAGACAATCCCTGTAGTGGTCATTTCAGAAAAGTTCCAGCACCTTGCACAAGGGTTACTGGAAAATGAAAAAACCATCATCTTAGCCCTGCTCATTTCCAGGGAAATGTTGAGTCTCGCTGGGTATTGCAGTAAAACAATAATGTCTGCTTTGAGCCCAGCCTGAAAGTGCCGTGTTAATCATATCAAACTATCACATCAAATACTTCAAACTGAGAAAAAAGTCTTTCTGGAGAACAGAGAGACTCTACGGAAAGGCACAAGTCTTTGCATTGGAAAGAACACTATTAATAACTCATATTCTTCCAAGAAATGTAACCTTTTAGTGCCTGCTGGGCTTTGTTGTTTAAATCAGGGTAGCAATCTGTATGGGATAAGCTTCCTAACTAAATTATTAACTGTAATTAAACGAAGAAATGCATAGCCAAACCCCCCAGTTTGTGTGGAGGGAGAACTGGGATCTGTAGCAGAGGAAGAATCCACTTTATGTGGGGCTGGCTCAGGGAGTATTTTACATTTAGCATAAACAGCCTCCTGGCTACTCTGTTGTGTAGATTCCTAATCTCATTTAATTCAATTTCCTTTCCTCCTGTGGGCAGCTCTAGCACCTTTTGCACGGGCTGAAGGGTTATAAATCCTGCATCCACACAGGCAGCTACTCCTTTCCCTGGGGGCCGGAGGGGAAGCTCAGATCTGGGAGCAGCAGAAGGGGAGCTCTGACCTGAGCTCAAGAGTTAATCTGATGAAAACTCGAGCGTGGCCTGGGCCGAGCTCTACGCTCACTTGTGGTGTTGGACCAAGCCAATGAGCATGTTCTGGCATCAGCCCTTGGAGGTTACAAGAACCTTATGTATCATTTTATGTATTTTCTTTTCATGTGCCTATAATCAATTCCAGTGGCGAGCTTTGTGTTTTGGTTCGTGCAGCCAAGCCAGGCAATGGACTTGGCTCCATTTTCAAACCTCTTGGCTTGCTAAATGTCAGAGCCTGAGCAGGGCTCCTCTTTGTGCTCCCATCTCATACAATTGGCCTGAGTTTTGTGTGTTCTCTGAGAGCACAAGCACGGCCCTGAATACAAATCAAACCTGCTCAGGAGCCAAACACAGAGGTCAGTGAAGCAAATATTTGTGTCTCCCCAAACTACCTCTCTTGCTTCCTGGCAGGAGGCCCTGGCTGCACAACCCTCCTAAGTCCAATATGCCAGGAATTGAAAATGAAATAAAGTAATAACACTAATAATGTCAATGATCAGGTTCCCCCGTGACTTAGTGGCTTCTTGCAGTTCTGCACCTAAGGGAGACTACATATAAATTCTCTGGAAGAGGGAGGCACTGGAGGGCTGGGGGTTTTTGTTTGGGTTTTGCTTTTTGGGTTTTTTTTGTGGCAGTTTCTTCAGTGTTGATTATCGTAGATGTCCTTAAATATTAAAGGTGTTGGAGAATAGACTGCAGCACACAAAAATGATTAGCCCACCATGAGGTTCCTGAATTTCCAGTAATACCTAGAAACAGTGAGATAGCAGAGAAAATATTGTTTAGGGAATCGATATTAAGTATATTATCTTTAGATTGCTCTTACAGGTTTTGACTGCAGAGACTGACAGATGCAATTTTGCAACAGCTTTATTGGAGCGTGGTCAGAGACGCTGTTCCAGTTGCAGCTGAACCGAGTCAAGAAACTGTCAATCTCAAGATGAGCCAGCTCAAAAAATAATAAAAATAAGCTCAAACAATAAAGCTACTAAAAAGTACTTAAGCTGAGCTGGATCATTCTGAGGGAGCCAGACTTGGGAGTGTCCGCAGATGTGGTTCTGTGGCTCATGGAAAAGGGTGGTAACCCCTGATGGGGGGCAGGGAATACACAGCTGTGGGCAGGCTGGAGGTGAGAGCGTCTTAACCTGGCTCAGCTGCTGCTGGAACAGCTCCGTGGGCCGTGCCCTGCCTTACACAACACTGGGATTTCTTTAGAGAGGAATTCTTAGATGGAAGAGCGAGCTGCTGTCCAAGTTCGCAGTGGGATGTGCTGCATCCCAAAATCTGTGCATAAATATACATCCCCCAAACGTGTGTCTGAAGCGAACATTGAGTCCCTCAGAGCACCAGCACACAACACTGGCTCCGATTCCTCCCATAGCCATCGTGGCTGGAGCACAGGATGTTCCCAACATTTTGCTGCAGGAGTCTCAGCTGTAGATCTCGAGCAGAGAGAGGCTTCTATTAAATGCATCTGTACTTGTGTGTCTTTGGTCTGTATCAGATTCTCCTTAGGTTACTTAAACTGCTTCCAGACTGAGCTCTCCTATGCCCCCACTGCTCCATGACATTCTTAACCCTCTCCTCACCCACCATCCATCCCTCAGGAGGAGCCGTTTGCCTGAAGTGAGGGCTAAGCCAGCTCAGTCTGGCCTTGTGGGAAGAGACATGAATTGGTTAAGTGGGAAGCTGCAAATGAGGCCCCTAAAGTCGAGCAGGAACGAAGGGCTGTGCTTTTCTGAAAGGTCACGGTGAGCTCACGCCACTGGACGCCTTTTGGGCAGGACCCTCACTGGGTGGAGGGAGCTGCCTGAGTCGTTGCAGGGCTGGACCGGGGAGGGATAGGCCTGACCACACCAAAAGAGAAAGGGGGGTGGGGGGAAATTTGGATTTGAGGGCTCCAAGTGTTGGGTTGGTTTAGATTTGATGCAAAGAGATTGAAAGATGTGGTTTTTACTGCGTTTAATACCTTTGTTTCATTCTTTGCCTCCCAGCATCTGAGAAGCTGTGACGGGGTAATGACGAGGCTGACTGTGCTTTAGGCGGAGATTTTTCCACAGGCTCGTTGTCCCATCCGCTCTCAATCTCTGTGGCACAGCAGGAGCACAGTGTCTGTGGCTTTGAGGATCACAGAGCCCCTGTAGCAATCAGCCTGGGCCCAGCTCCTGAGAGTCCCAAACAGGCTGTCCTGAGCGGAGCTCCGTGCCCAGCTGACTTCTGATGTGCCCAGGAGAAGGTGGAGGAGGGAAAATCCAATGTCACACTGCCCAGTTGTCCTTCAGGCGTCTCCTGTTGGCTGCTGAGCTGCTTTCAGTGCCCTGTCAGGGACAGCTGGGCAGCACTGGGACATACCCCGAGGTACAGCCACCAGCACCATGTCCAGAACTCAGCAGGTCTCTCAAATTCACACGATTTGGCATGTGAACAGTCTTAAAAACCTGCATTCCCACCATGGTGGCGTGGTCCTGTGTTATTGTCCTCCTATTTAGGAAAGGGGAGTCTGTCCATGAGACAAAAAATATGGGAGTCTCCAAGTTTATTTTTTACTGGTGTGGACCTCCATGGCTTCAATTACTTTTTCACAGCGAATTTTTAACACTGCTGGGATAGGTCTCAGGAGAAGGGTGAAAATCAGACTGTGGGTCCCTTCCAACTCATAATTTTCTGTGATTCTGTGATTCTGTGATTCACTTTAGATTTGTGAGGTGAAGGTTGTGGATTTAGGTTTGGTCTGGTGTTGCTGAAGAAGGTGGATGCCCTGTGGAAGATATCACTCTTCCCACCTGGGAATCCTGCCCTGGAAGCTCCAGCTCTGCAGCGGACAGGCTGCAGCGGTCTGTGCCTCATCCAGCACAAAGTGAAGGTGCCAGGCCTGCCTCTCCTGCCTGGTATTTCTTTTTAAATGATAGTTTTGGTGATTCTCAGAAAAAAAATGTGTCGCTCAAACCTGCCGTGCTGCAGGACTTCCCTGGCACTGGGGCTGCAGGACCAGGGGCCAGAACCTGCAGGGCCACAGAGTGAATCACCCCGGCTGTGAAACCGGCTGGACCCCGTGTCCTGCTGAGAAAGGAGGATTCCCTGGAGCACACGATTTTATTGGATCAGATACTCACATGGAGACAAATCCTTGGGGTGGTGGGAGAAGCAAACTCGGGATAAAGCAGAGGCAGTTTCTTTTCTCTGCAGGGTGTCAAATGTATGTAGTTCTTGGCAGAAGTTTTCCCAGTGACCTTAGCCTAGGGATATAAATTTTAATTGCGACTTGAAATGACGCTGGGACCAGATGGGTGAAGACTAAAGAAACACTGTTAGCTCTGCCCACCCCCTCTCTGCCAGAGCCTTGCTTGCAGACTATGGAGAGCGGCTTTGGGAGAGGACTTAGGTCAGGATCTCTTGGTTTAGGGGCATCAGCAGAGAAGGAATACATGTTGTCCCCATCAGTGGGTTTGTATGTGGATGAGGAAATGGCCTCAAATTGCATTAGGGGAGGTTTAGATTAGACATTAGGAAAAGTTTCTTCGCTGTTAGAGTGGCCAGGCATTGGCTCAGGCTGCCCTGGGCAGTGGTGGAACCAGTGTCCCTGGTCGTGTTCAACAGGCGCGTGGATGTGGCACTTGGGGACACGGTTTAGTGGTGAACACAGCAGTGCTGGGTTAATGGTTGGGCTTTTCCAACCTCCTGGCTCTGTGACTCTGTGGCCAGTGGCAGTGCTGGGACCCAAGGACGTGTTTGCAGCTGCCCCAAAGCACAAACTGGGTTGTTCTGCCGTCCCGCAACACCATTTTCCGGAGGCACAGGAGAGCCCCTCTCCGTGCTGGTTTGCTGCTCTCTAGGAGTAGCTGCTTCCAAGGAAAATGAAAGACTAGAAGCTCTGGGAGAAGCTGTCGAGCATCTGCTGAGGTGACGGTCGGCGAATCCAGCGCACGGCTCTCGTTGCTCGCGTTTGCGAGGCAGGAGGGTGGAACATCCAATGGCATGTTTTGAAGGAATGGGTAGTTTTATTTCATACCTAAAATTTAATGGTGGTTGCAGCTAATTTCACACAGCAAATTAGACAAAATACTTGAGCTACTTCCACCGTCTGAACTCGACAACAAATGAAAATGGCTTTTGGGAGGGTAACTTGAGAGGGTTAAATGCGTCTCACCGGTGCACTCAGTTTGACAGCCTGATGCACTTTGTCTAGATGATAGATATGAAAAACTAATATCTCAGTTTTCAGAGGGGGTTCTGAAACCTAAAATCAAAACCAGATGTGCAGCAAAAAAGAGCAGTGTATATTACAAAGTGTTGTGAAATAGCCCAAGGGAGGCAAGTAAGCAAAAACAGCCCTGTTCCTTAGCAACCTGCAAAACAAAACAAGTAACAGCTTGGTTGGCATCTGACGGGGCAGGTTTTGGTCTTTTCAGCGGAAAAGAAGACTGGAGAAAATGTAGAATAATTCTGGAATCTTTAGTGACCCGGAAACACCTTTGTTTTCAACAGAGTGATTACCTGATTCCTCCCCCTCCCTGGACCTTTCCCTGTAAATGTGTGACAGCTGAGGAACATGTGTGTGCTCTTCTTGTCTTCCCTATCCTGGTGTGGATCACAGATCTCCCTTTTCTCCTCGCTTTCCCTCTTACTAAAGTCAATCACCGCCATGAAAAGTGGGTGAAAGTAAAAGCTACCAAATCAAAAGCCTTTCAAAGATTTTGTACAGCTCTAAGTCATAGAAGCCTGGAATGGTTTGGGTTAGAAGGGACTTTAAAGCTCATCCAGTTCCATCCCTGCCATGGACACCTTCCACTAGACCAAGTTGCTCAAATGTGGAGGAATACTGAAGGGGGATTTGTGTGTAGGAATGAAGTGTTCAGTGAGTAAAAAGTTAAACATAAATAAATAATTAGTGATTTCTAAAAGAGTGTTTAAATCAGTTTCTGGAACTGGTGCTCCTTTTTTTACTTTGAGTTCATTCAGTTTCTTAATTAAACCAATGCCTTCTCTCAACCCCACAAATGAAAAATTCACAGCTCAGATCCCAAAATGTTCTCAGCTGAGGTTTAAAATTCAGTCCTGAAGGCAAGAGGAGCCTTTGCTCACTCGGATGAGTGTGACGATGTACCCCTGGAAAGCTCTACTGGCACAGCTGCCTCCATCCAGAGAGCGGGAAAGTGGTACCTGGGAGCAACAGCTGGGCTGCCAGATGTGTGGGGATGGGCTCCCACCTTCACCCCTTCTGTGCGGGCAAAGAGCTTATTGCCTACACAATGTCCACAGACAGATCTCCTGGTATTGCTGTCTGGGCCAGCTCTTCTGAGAAAATCCTCTCTCGTGTAGGCAGGTCATGGGGTGTTCCTGTAACCAGCGCGGCTCCGGGACCTGCAGCTGGAAGCGAAACCACAGCGTGGCCTGAGGTTTGTAATCAAACTGTGAGAGGTTGTGTTTGCGATGGAGAGGGAAGGTGGGTGGATTTGACTTGGCCTGGTTATTTTTAGAGAGGGTGAGGCCGCCAGGCAGACAAGTTTTGTGTTTTAGGGTTTTCATTTGGTTTGTTTTGTTGGGGTTTTTAATTTATTTTTAATTTGAACGGAATACATTTATTTTTGAAAAACGCTGTTTCAGCATAATTAAGAGTTTTGGGGGAAGTTCATCTTGATGAAGTTTTCAATGGAAATACTGATACTACTTGAGATTGAAAAAGCAACTTTCATTTTGACTCCTTGTTTCAGAGTTCAGCTCTTTTCAGCTTCTAAAAATTACTATGATATTAAAGATTAATTATAGATATGAATGGTTTGACATTATCAGATAGAACTTCTTAATGAACTAATTTTGATCCTTTCAGCTAAAAATAACTCAGAGTTTCCACTCTGCAAAATATTTGATGTATTTTGCTTTTCTGTCTGATTACAAAAAAAAAAAAAAAAAAGAAAAAGTCAATGTCAGCATCTTCCATGGGATCAAAGGCTGGGCTTGATCTTAGAGGTCTTACCCAACCTTAAAGATTCTGTGTTTGCCAGTCTACTATTTTTGGTGATTGCATTTAAACCCGGAGTAAGGTCAGCAATAAGAGCTGTCAGTGCAGTGCAGGTCAGGCAGGTGCAGCTGCTGTTGCTGTACATGCCTTTTTTAAACTGTGGAGAGGAGTGTGGGCATGTGGGCCATTATCAGTGCCTCAGATCCACGCTCTTTAATAACTCCAAATCGTTCTTTTCAAATTGCAAAGCCTTTTATATTTGACTTGCGTTGGCCAATGAAGTCCATTAGTGCCTGAGTAAGTGGTAATTAGTGGTCAGAGTCATTAGTGTATCTTACATCCCAGTTGGCAGCTGTGGGATCCTTCAGCAGCCCTGTCCCAGCAGAGGGGCAGGAAGGACAGGGTTCCATGGGGGAAGTGGCTGTTCCTCGTGGTCTCTGCAGGGTTGGAACAGGGGAACCCACCTGAGCCGCTCATTATAGGAGAGGAGCTTCGAGGAATTAGGAAACTTCAGGAGAGGGAATACTTGGCGGAGGTGGCAAGTCAAGCAGTGGTACCTACGGTATTCAGGCCTCTTTCTTTGGTGTCAAATTAGTTTTCTATTCTGCACTTGCAAACAAAGCGTTTATGTCCTAAAATCCCTTTTCAAGGGATGGCAGCTCTGCTCACTCTGTTATGCCAGTAACTGCCCTCACTTTAGAACTAGTGAAATTCAGCATCTGTAGTGATAAGGTGGTAATGGTATCATTGGTATTTCCAGGAAAGATGAGCCCAGAGATAGCCAGACCTCGTGACTCACTGTACAGTTATTGATTGGATTTAACCCCCCAAAGCGGCTCATACCTGTCCCATCTGTGAGAACACGCAGAGATGGACAGATGAGAAACTTGCAGTCACTTTGCAGCTGTGTTTTGTCACAGGATGAAAGTGTGCAGATACAGATCAGATACAGCTGCTGAAAAACAAATTGAAACAAAGAGTCTCACAAGGAGAAGGGCTGCAGCCAGAGTTCATCAAAGGGCTCTATATGCTTTCCCATGTAATGAGCCTTTATTCTCCCTGGCTGGCCCTTTTAGGAGTCGTAAGAGAAAAACTGACATCTCTTTTCAATAGGAAAGAAGAACATTTATTTTATTCCTAACGGTTTTAACAAACCTCTCCATGATGAATTATGTATTTATTGGAGCTGCATGCTCCACAGCCACAAATTCCTGCAGTCTCTGTCCAGCTGAAAGCTCCAATGAAAGACTTCCCCCGACCACGGCCAGAGGATGTGAGCCACGGGTTTGTACTTAGATTAATTCAGTTACTTCTCTGGACTGGAGATTTCACAGACCAGATGAGTTGAGTCCAGTAAATGTCGTTATAAAATATTAAAAAATAGTAACTGTGGAGCCATGAGTCTCAGCTCCTACTAGATTCCTTGCTCGACTTTTATTTTCTCAACTTTCCCACCAGCTATGGATTATAATCTCTTTCTTCATATAACACTGGAAATCAGATCTAAAAATGCAGCTGTGGAAGACGCTGAGGATAAAGATACGTGTCCAGGGGGGACAGGAGGAAAACAGGCTTTCAGCTGTGAGCAAAGAGCCCAACTCCAGCTGATCTGGTCCTGCTTTGTGCTGGGAAACAGGACCTCATAAATAAGATTACACTGGAGAAAGACCTGACACTGTTCTGCGGTTAATGGAAACATCTTAAAAGGCTCTGAATATAGGCCAAGTATGTGGGTCAGTGGAGAAACTACTATTTATATTTGGACCCGCTTGTGAATACAGTAAAATATCCAGCTGTTGAAAGTTGTTCAACAAAGAAAAGTTGTAGAAAAGGAGAAGGGCAGTGTAGGTATAAAATGCCAGGGAGTTTGTCAGGGGATACTGCTGTTCAAACTGCAACTTTCCTTTTATCTCCTGGGAATTCAGTGGGCAGCTTCTTGAAAGTTCCCTTTTGGCGAAGTTATCTTCGATCTGGTGAGTCAAAAGGACCTGGTCCCCCAGTGAAAACTGTGCTGAGCCACGGCAGAAAACCCAGGGCTGAAATTTAAATATTTCTACTGACTTCTGGATTCTAAGAATTCTCTCTCTCTACTTGCTGGCTTGTCAAATCCACTCCTGTTTGGGAAGGTTCCCATGTGGAGGTTGGAGGATCTCAGGAGTTCTCACAGTGACCGTGCTGCAGGCGAGCTGTGTACACATACAAACCCAGGGATTTTGAAAAGCAGGAGTTCCTTATCCACACAACACCCATTGTGAATGATTCCAGCCTTGTAAAGAACATCTGTTACAGAATTTAGGATGTGATGCATCCCTTATAAAAAAGGAGAGGGGGGGGAAAGGTTGCAGGAGTCACTGACGCTGTGAAAAGGGTGTTCATTGTGATTTCCCAGTGAGTGTTTGGGGAGATCTAGGGCTGAGCTCGATTTTGGAACAGGCTCATGGCATCAGTGGGAGCTTTGTGTTGGTGGGGTGGAGGACTTTGATCTCCACCAGAGCTGTGGGGTCTTTCTTGTTTCTTGTTAAAAAATGTGTAACTCTCCATTCTCTCCTGCACCCACCGATGGAGGACAAAGGCTGTTACAGCCAAGCTGGGCTGTAAGGTTATATGTGTTTTTCTCTAAGTTCCTTTATGATCCAAATCTATAAGAAAACAGCCAATGTGTAATTCTGCACTCAAAGAAAATGACTTTTTTTGCCATAAATGCAATTTACACAGTAATTGGAGTTTGCAAAGCTTTGAAGGTGCAGCTGGAGGGTAAAAGCAGAGTGCCATGTAGAAGGGTGTTATTGAGTAAAATAAAGCCTTTCCAGAGGACACAGGGGCCTGGGAAGGGAGAAACTGGATATGAAACCTTCCAAACAAGGGCCGAGGGCAAGTTTATTGCAGCCTTCAACAGGCTGCATTGCCCTGGTGGCTGGAGCTCATGGTGATGGGCCAAGTTTTGCTCCCTCCCATCTCTGTTGCTGAGCTTAATATGTGACTTACCTGGAGCTGTTTGGGTGTGCCCCTGTTTGCTCCTGGTGGTGACTGAAAGCAGAGGTGAATTCCTGGCATTTAGATATTAGTAGTTCTGTCTGAAAGTCCTGAAGATCTGCCAACAAACCCTTCCTGGGAAGTTAGAAATGGAGGCAGTGATGTGCAGGAGGGGTCAAACGTCCAGAGCCAGTTGACAGGGTGAGAGCAAGGCCCCAGCCAGGAAGCTCTAGTTTGCTTCCGACCACAGAGCCTCCATATTTCATCCTGCCAGAGAGGAGTGGAAAAAATTATTTCATAATCCTTTGTCACGGGGTTGGGAACACTGCAGGTCATGTGGACCAGGCCATTTGCTCAAGTAGCTTGACCTGAGGACTCCTCAAAAGCTGTTGAAGTCTCACAGCCTCTCATTCCTCAAAGGAGTAAAGTCCTGCACCCAGACTGAACATGGATGGTTCCTTCCCCACTGATTCCTGAGCGCTGACCAAGACCCACGTCCTTCTTCTCAATGGGGCCTTTTGTATCTGGGAGATTTTGCCGCTCTTTGCGCGACGTCCTTTTAGCACGACAGGCCAAGACAAACTAAGAAGTCATCTTTCACTCTGAAAATTTTAAATTATCACAGTTTGTCAAACTTTTTAAAAGCAGCAACATTACTAATGTTTGGTGTTCTGGCGGTTTGGCCGAGTCCCTCGGTGGTGCTGGTGTTGTTGGTGTGTCACTGTCAGGATTTTGTACTGAACTATCCAACAGCTGTCTTGGCTTCCTTCCCCACTAAAACAACTGCTGCTTCACAAAGAACACAGATAATTTTGTCTTCCTTGATATTAACAGATCAAGAGAGGCCTTTGCCAATACAAACTCATCTTTTATTTTTACAGTCTGAGAGAGATCCTTGGTAGAATTTGTTGTTCTCTTTCATTCTGTTCTTGGAGACCAGTTGACATCTAATCTTTTCATTTCAAGTGATGCTGAGTGGGTGGGACATGCAGAAGGGAGGATGAAAACTCACAAAAGAATCCAAGTTAAAAGGATTTGAACCCAAAGGCAAAACAAAAAGCCCTACACAGGGCACCCAAATGAAAGGGCTTGTTTAAAGGCAGAACAGGGACAGCACAGTCTCCACTGGGCTTTAAAAGGCAGTGAAATGAGAGATGATGCCCTGGGATTAGTGTTCTTCTCCCACCATGTCCAGGAATTCCATGTGTGTGAGTGGGAAGGAGAAAGGCATCAAACACCAAGTGGGAAATGCTGCTGTTGCTGCTTTAAAAGCCAGGCCTGGACAAAGGTCTGGAGCACCACAGCAGGACATGCTCCTCCTGCTCTGCAAAGCCTCTCTGTGTGGTGACAGGGATGTTCATGGAAATGTGAAAATAATGGGAAAATGTTGTATTTGAGTTCATTTTTGAGATCTAAATTTTTGGGACAATATATGGGTTTTTTTTAGTGCCGTTAAAAACAAACCTTCTGTGAAATGCACAGTGTTGAAGGGCTCATCCTCCAGAATGCCCGTGGGGATTTGCGATGGTGAATCTCCCAGGGACTCAGTGATGACTTGGGTCCTCTGAAAAATCTGCGAAGTACCCTGAAGGCTTAGTTTGTGATTGCTGCCCACTCTCCATCCCCAGCCACTGCTCTTTGAGATACCTTAAGTTTTACCACTGTCTGTCAGGCAGAAGGAGGGGCCTTTCCAGGGAACTCTCCTGTGTTGCATCACTGTCCCCTCAGCAGGCACAGAGATGCTCTCAGTGCTTCCTCTCCCCTGGTTCTTCTATGGTCACCCCAAAATGTGGTGCTCTTCCCAGATGTTTCCCCAATGTCACATCTGTGCAATAAAAGATCAGGGTCTCTGGGTCTTTCTTATTTGGATTGGCTGGAGGTTACCACAGGTTTTGGTGCCCCTGGGGATTTATAACAGAGTTTTTAATGGACTTTACTGCAAAATGGACAGTTCAGGGGGGTGGGAGTAGCAGAACAAAGAGCTTTTCAGTACCCAGGGTGAAAAACTGATTTTGAGGTCAGTAAAGTGAAAATCTCACACAACTAAGTTCAGGTTTAGAATTCCAAATGCAGGGCTTAGGCAACATCCATACACACGGCTTGTTGTACATCCATCCATCCATATGTACATGTCACTGGTCTATTTAACACTGAATTTCACCTCTTGGCAGAGTTGCCCACAGAGTGTTATTTTCCAGTTACATTCTTGGAGTGATGATTGAAGAAAAGTAGTAGAGCAGTGAGAGGGGAGAACTGCCAGTTCAGAGAAGTTAATAGGTAAACATGAATACTTCTCACTCCCACGTGGATAATGAGCTGAACAAGTACTATGAGTAATTTATTTTTAAAGAATTGAAATTGACCCCAAGTCAGAGCATCTGTATCACACTAATCTGTTGTTGAAGAAACTGAAGGCTTATAATTTGGATTTTCTGTTAAATGTAATGACATGAAATGAAGTGGGGAAAGGATGTGGCAGATGTAAGGGGTTGTTTTTAAGGGATCACCAGAGGACACCTGGGCAGCATTCCCTGCTGCCTGCCTGGACTGTGCTACCCTCTGGGTGTGGGTTTCCTTACACCTGGTGTTATTTTTGAGTGCCTGATTAAGATGCTTGGAGCAAGCTGGGCTAGTGGGAAGAGTCCCTGCCCATGGAAGGGGATTGGAATAAGATGAACTTAAAGGTCCTTCCCGGCAGAGAACCTTGGGAGAAGTGGAGACCTGACTCTCCCACTGTCCTCATGTCCAGGGGCAATGAGCTCCAGCCTCTTGCCCACGTGAAGCTCAAGCTCTGGATTCAGGAAGGCAGCTGAGGCATGGCCAAGGTGTTTCTGTCTCAGCATTTCAACCCTCAGGAACAAAAAAATTCATCAGGGGAATTACTGACCCCTTCTCCTTCACCTTGTATCCCATCTTCATCCTTACATCAAATGCTTAAGCCTGACTTTACCAAACATAACATACAAATATTGTGGGGTTTTAGAGCTTAGAAAATTGTTTCCAAATTTGAGGAAAGCTAAACCAAGATAATACTTCACCTGGAAATAGGAATAAACAATATATTTTTCTCTTACTTCTGTAAATATTCAGGCTAAACAATACGTTATGATAAGCTGCACCTCTTGACAATCACTCAGATTCTGCAGAACAATTTATTTATTTATTTTACACCTTTCAGGAGTGTAAGTTCATCACAAGCAGGATCCTAAACCATCCAGGTACATTCAAAAAATCTCCTGTGAGTCTTGGGTTACAAGCATTGACTTATGAGAGATTTTAAGGGCTGAGTGATTTGAAACAAGATCAAGAAATCTAAGACATAAATTAAACATATTGAAACATCTTTCTTCCCAAACCTGCTAATCCAAATGACTTGGCTGAATGATGATGTGACCCCCTCTGCCACTCCCGTGCCACGGCCGGGTTCTGGCTTAGCTCAAAGCTTTGGCTTTAAGGGAAAGTAGAAACACAAACCAAAAAGCAGCACTCTGGTATGTCTGAATTTATAGTAATTAGCAAACATGACCTTGAAATAGCACCGCTGTTCATTAATCTGAGCACTGTTCTAGCCCAGAAATGCTCAGATTACTGAGGTTCACTGCAGTTCTCTCCCCCAGGCCACTGTCAATAGCAGTCTCACCAGCAGCCTTTGGACACACTCAAACTGCTCTTAGGCAAATAAATGATTCTGGGATGCACAGTGAGGGAAAGGAGTTGGGATTCTGAGGATGTAAACTTGATAATTTTCCAAGCAGCAGATACATATATGCCCTCATACAGCTGTTCACGGAATTTCTGCCACAGGGGTTTGGTAATACATTTTATAGGTGGAAATTTAAGGAAAATTTGGGCACTCTGGGCTGTTCTTCAGCCATTGTAGCTCAGGAGGGATCAGGAGCTCTTCCAGCTGACACCAGCCACTGCTTTGAGAATCCAACCTCAGAGCTCAGCTCCACCTGCAAAGCAAGTTTCCTGGTTGAAGGTACAAGGGAATTGTACCTTGTCAAATGAAACATTTCAAAGGGGCGTCTTTTCAGTCTCTGTCAAAGTGAGAGCACATCCTTGTTTGTATATTTTAACTAAAAGTTAATTTTTTTTACTTTGCCTATAGAATGCCTTAACCTAAAAAAACAATCTCATTTTTAACTTACATACAACCAAGTTTCTCCTAATTAGTATCTGTAAAGTAGTTCTAGATACTCAGATATAGAAAGGTATTTAGGATTTAAAACTTATTATTTGTCCTAGTGCTCTCTCAGCACCAGCTGCATAAATAGACCCAGAACATTGCCAGGAAATTTCGAAGGGACAGGCAGAGGGCACTGGGTTGTGTCTGGGTCAGCTGTGGTTGATGTCCTGCCTTCACCAAGTCGGGTTCCTTGGGGTGACGATGGAGCTCTGCAGCAACAAGCTTCAGTTTCCTGCAGGAACAGGAAGTGCTCGGTGCTGTCACCTCCCTCCTGCCCTGGGAAAGCCCAGACCTGGGCAGAAGGGACACAAATGGCCCTTCATCGCTCAAGTGGCTCTCAGGAGTTGTAAATCAAGGATTACAAACAGGCTGAACATGATAAGGAATGGTGTGGTGTTTACAGTTTTATTCAATGCACTCTGAGCCAACTCTGGGGTCCCATTCTTTCTTTAAGGCTCTGGACATTTGAAGACCTGATGGTTTGGCTGAGCTGAGTGGGTTTGGTGACACCACTGACTGGTAAACTGTTTGTAAAAAGTGCACCAGGACAAAGCACTCCCAGTAAAGTGTTCTTTGAATATCAATTTGCAGCTTGTCCCTCGAAAAGACCCAGCAACGGCACTTGCCCTCACCTATCATTTCTTCCCTGCAATATATAAAAGTGCTGAGGTGCCTCATTCCAGCAAATGCCTCCTTCTGTTTTCTGGTACCTTGCTGATTTTCTCCTGCATTGGCTCTGGGGACCTGCATCCCTAAATGGGGCATCATGGGCTGCCCTGAGTCACCGTGCAGGAACTAAATGTCAGAGTTGAAGTGGAGTTTACTGCCACAGTTGGTGTGAGGAGTGTGACTGGTGGTGTGTCATCCCCATAGCCAGCATGTCTGGCCAGGCGAGCGCTGGGTGCCCCGTCTTCCAGCAGAGCAGAATTCCACAGGGATGGCACTGAAAGCACGGCAGCTTCTGCTTTGGTGATCTTTCAAATGTCCATTTGAAGGGTTCAACGGGCCTTGAAAACAAAGGTGATGACCTTGGAGTCCCCTGCGGGCGAGGAGAGCGGCCGCCGGCCCTGGTGTGACCGCACAGACACGCTCACACCCAGCGGGAACAGCTGCCTACGGATCATGAGGAGACCTCAGGCTGGAGGGGCCGTGCAGAAGGAAAGGCTCTGCTGGGCTCTGAGCTGGAACAGTATGTGAAAATCGTCTGTCTGGGGTCCTTGTCTGACCCTTCCTCCTGCTCAAGCCCTCAACGTGGAGAGCCAAGGGATTCTGATGAAAACAACCCCCTACTCCTGTGTTAGGAATTAACTTCAGGACACTTGTTTTGGCTCATTGCCTGCCCTAATGTCACCTCTGTCATCCTGGGCTTTCCTTCTTGCCGCTCACAGTGTTGAAAATGAAGATGGAGGAGTCACTACGGCCTTGCAGAATCTGGGCTCTTTCTGCTACCAGCCTGCCCAGGGAGCTCCAGTAAATTCCTTCAGAATTTTCCTTCAGGAACAGCTAACACTCCGTTTGGTCTTCTGAAATCTGGGAAATCTGGGGGTGTCATTTTTGAACTGTTTTGAGGTCAATGGCTGAAGCTTATTGTTCACTATTAAGTGCAGAGGAAGTTTAAAACTTTATGTTAAGCAGAGGAAGTTAAAACATGAAAATGAAAGACAAGATGCAAAAATGAAAAAAGTTGCAAGTATTCCTTATTACTTGAATTGAGACTTCTTGGAATCAAGGATCATCTTTTCTGGGCACTGAGCAGTGATGACTGTAAATAGTCAGTGATGGGTTTGGGATGGGTTGTACCACTGAGATGGGAACTCAGCACATTTGATTTCTCAGGGCACTAAAGGCATCTTGCAGTTTGAGGGCTGGTTTTTTTCTTTTTTCTTATCTGCCTTTAAAGCTTCATTTTCATTCAGTAGAACAAAAACAAATAACAATTGACAACCGCCAACAACTGACGAATTTAATAACCTTTTGGTATTCTTAGGTCTTTTATGGAACTTTGTTTATAGAATGTTATTCCCAGATTTTTTCATATGCTCCCGGCCAACGTGCCCTGCTGGCTCTTTGCAGAAGCCTCTGCACCACCACAGCACAGAGCAGCACCCTGTGGGTGTCAGAATTCCTCTGCAAAGGTGTCACTTCAGCAGGGACATGCTGGGTGCACAACCCAGCTCAGAGGTACATGTTGTCCTACATAAAGTGCTGAGCCTGTTCCAGTTTTATTAATCCCTGTTGTCTACATACAGACTGAACATTCTTGTAGACAAGGATTCATTCTCCTGAGCATAGTCTGTAATAATTCCTAACAATAGGAGACACAAACTGAGAGCAGAGCATTGAGGAAGTCTGAGTCTGTGGAATGAAATTTGGAGCAAGGAGAGTTGCCAGTTGAGAGAATTTCCCAAATCAAAATGAATTAACCAGATCTTTTTAAATAGGAATGAGATGAGGTAGGACTTATGGTTGGGAAGCATCCTGGTAGCAAAGACTTGGGTGCCACAGATGGCAGAGATCTGGAATTCTGAAATGTGTTCCAGCTCTGGTCTTGCCAAGGACTGGTCATGGTGGGGGTTTGTGTCTCGGTGCTTTGCTGCTGGATGGGACCCAGTCCTTGGTCTCTGGGAGCACAAAAGGTGCCAGCTCAGAGGCTCAGCTTTGCAGACTTGCAGCAGCTGCAGCGTGGTTTGGATGCTGTGGGATATCCTGCTTTGCCATCAGGCTCTGAATGTCACGTGGATTCTTTGGGCACTCTGGGCCTGAAAAAGCCAGGCAGCCCTTCTGGAACAGTCCTTTCCACAGACTCAGCAGGAACCAGCTGTCATGGCACCTAAAAGGCTGGAAGAGCCACGGCCAATGGAAACAGGGCTTAGGTTCAGCTGAGGGAGGTATGTCTAAGAAGCAACTTTTCCCAAAACTTGAGAAAAGGTCAAAGCACGTGGAACTCACATTCTGGGACAGTCCTACTGCTCGTAACTCATGTAACCCTATCCCTATGGAGCCATTCCCAGCTTTCACCTCCTTTCCAGTAGAAAGTGAAACCATTTCAGCTTTGTGAAAATACCTGGACATCACACTTACCTTGTTGTAGACCACTGACACTTTCACCTCTGTCTTATCAGACCCTAAAAATAACTAATTTTTGTCTCCAGAGCCCTGATATCTCTCCAATCTTTGCTTTTATTGCTTTTGGACATCCAGCTCTTGTGAGTCATATCTGCAAACTGCACGAGCTGGGTTTCAGTGGTGACCATCTCCAAGTGGCTGCTGGAAAAATTCACCGTTAGTTCATGTGTTTTTATTTGGTCCATGGCCTTGGTGTGGTCAGTCTTTGCCATTTCTCTTTTATTTTTTTGAAGTATAAAGACATTTCAATTGTATGTTGGCATTCAAGTCCACTGCAAGGAAAACTTTCCTCTGCTGGCCTTGGAAGTGTTATTAACTTAAGTTGTCCTTAAAGCAGAGAGGTGAGTTTTAAGTTCAGTGACTTACCTAAAAGTAAAGGGTTTGCAGGAGGAGCCTGGTTAGGCCTGGGCAGGCCAGCACAGCCAGGGGTGATGGGCAGTGACAGGGACAAGCTGTGGGAAGCATGGAGGTGCCTCCAGCTGCTGCCAGGAGTTTGCAGGACACCCAGACAAGATGCACTTGCCATGCGGAAGGTAACGCAGGAAACATTACATTCCCCGGAGCGCTGGCGGGGAAGGACAAAGAGTGTCCTCTGTGAGCTCAGATGTACGAAAAGGAAAGCGTTTTGTCAGCTGCAGCTTCTGACAGAATGAGAATTGTGGGATTCTGCATTCAAAACCAAATTTCCTCAAATTGGCAAGCAGCTCCTAGTGCCGCCCGTGAAGAGTTCTTCCAAACCCCGAGTGAGGGAATTGACACCGTGCTGAAAACAGCAATGAACTCACCCAGCTTCCTTCCTCCCCAGCCAGCCTTTGTGTCGCTCTCACCATCGTGTGTCCCGGGGCAGCCAGGGACTGCTAATGCTGCTCGTCTGGAAGATGGGAACGTAACACAAGACAGCTATTCAAAGGCTACTGCTGTCCCGGGAGTGATTTATGGCACGCAGGAAAGATTCTGATGTGTCATGCTGCAGGGGGAAAGGAAAGCGGGACCGGGGTCATGAACAAAAAGGAATTTGCTTATCCAATTTCCGTCTCTTTCTGAATTTGATTGGAACTCACAGTTGTCAGGCTGTGTTTAAGTCTCGTCTTTACCAACGCCTCCTAAACTGCGGAAGGTCAAAACCAATTATTGTTTTGCCTCCAGGGACTTTCCTTCTTCAGAGAGACCTTACAGTGGATATTCTTTAAACCCTTTTCCTTCCAATTAAGGCAGCAAATTCCTCTTTTTAGAGGGTTTTTCAGGGGGTGAGGGGACGGTAATCTGGAGACTGATAGATTTATCAATAGCCTTGAAAAACAAAGCTTGTATGTCTCAGGAAGCTGGAAGTCTGATTCCTTTCAATGACTTTTCTCACTCTGAACTTTAAATCTGTCATTTCATTACACCGGGAATGGAAAGCCCCTAATTTTCCCAGGCTACAGATTTCCTCTGTTTTTTAACCCTCAAACACCATGTGGATTTATGCCTCTGAGTACCTGCTGGTTTTCGTGTAGATGAAATTGTTGGAAGTTCTCTTTTCGGAAGGAACTTGCAGCTTTGTGGACTGGAGGCAGCTGGGAGAGGCTGTACCTACATCAGCAGCTGCAGACTGACTAGTCATGAAGAAACCTTCCAGATCTTTGGGATGGAAAGGGAAAACATCCTGACATAGTTTTTGATTGTTTTCCCCTTTCCTTTCTATTTTGCACAGCCTTGTTTTCAGTTTCAATGACAGCATCTCTTCCTCTGCTGCAGTCCATTGATACCAGGAGAGCCTGTGTCAGCAGAGGCATGATTTTTAAATTCATTTGTGTATGATGAGCTGCTGTTATTGTTCCTTTATCCATTGGAAGGGTTAAATCTTTTAAATTTACTCTTTCCCCTTTATTTTGCATGTACCCTTTGTTGTGGGACAGGTGAGCAACAGAGCAGACAGAAAATAAAGTCTCCTGCAAGAGAAAATCCAGTGCAAGGTCAGGGGAGGGAGGAGGAACAGAGAGTACAGGAAGCAATAATGGGGTATTGCAATTGGTACAACAATGTTCCAAAAACACTTTGTAATTGCTATTTGTGCCAGGGTGAACTGTGAAGCCACACGTGTGGGATGTGGCCCCTGCACCTCACGAGGTGCTCGTGTGTTCTGTAACGTTTGGGTGGCTGAGATTACATTGGCTGCTCCTACAGAGACACTGGATTGTGGACAATATTAAAGGAAATCTGCTTTTCCGGAGCTGGCAGACTTGAGACCCTCTATTAAATGCATTCACAGCTTCTCTGAAGAATTGCAGAGCTCTGATGATGTGATTATAGGGCAGCTGTGGTCTTGTGGACTGAGAACAAGGACAGGAATTAGGAAATGTGAGATGTCTTGAACTGCCACAGTATGTTTTGTGAGATCCTGGCTTGATCACTCAAAACTCTTCAGCCTCTTGATAGACCTGCTTTAGATGTTTGATTTTGGAGGACTCCACTCACTCCCTTGTCTGTCTTACCCTCAGAGAGAGCGTGGAGTGACTGGCTGAGATGCTCAGGTTTCCATCCTACCTGCCTGATGAGTGCCCTGTCCAAGAGACTATTTGCCACTGGTTTATAAAGGGTTAACCTATTATAAATGAGTCCAACAGACATTCCATACATAGCTGAGTAAGTCTAGGGGGTACTGATAAATGACTTGAAATTTACTGTTCCTGTCTGCAACGTGAGAGTCAGCCAGGTATTAATCCTTTCTAAAACATTTGTAAGTAAAACTTGGATCCCGAGCGTGGCTGAAACACTCTTAGGTGTGACTGCAAGCAGAGGTGCAGGGCCCTGGGATCACATCTGGACACACATCACAGCAGCAGTGCTAAGAAATAATTTATTGGTTGAAAGGAACGATTCCCTTCTTATCCAGAGCAAAGAAAACCATCCAGATCTAATAATAACTCGCTCATCTCGCCCCACCGGAGCAGCGCGGAGCACAGCGGAGATTTCCTTCCCAGCTGCTGGGAGAGCCTGTCCCCAAAGAGGGCTTTTCTTTTGATAAGGTGTCTCCTATCCCGGGCTGCTGAACCAGCCTGAATCAGCACGTCACCCCGGAGTGCAGGAAGATCCCGCTCTCCGCCGCTGAGTCACATGAATAACTGGAATAGTTCTGCAAAGCAGAATTAATTCCCAGAACCTCTCCAGGCATATCCCAGCAGGCACATGCTCCTGCTCCAGCATTACTTTACCGCTCCGGGATGCAGTGGAAAGGACACCACTGATACTTTTAATTGAGATAAAGCAGTTTACCTGGTGTTAAGAGTGTTAAACCTTACGAGTTTATTGTTGACACTCTCCTGCTTCCAAGAAGATTTAGGAATAAGCCGGGACATAACAGAGCTATTAGGGTTAAGCTCAAATCAACTGTGCAATGACTCAGAGCTTGTAGTCCTTTCAAACCAAGTGTTGGGGGGAGAAGCCGCTTATGATTAACTATTGAATTGCCTGTGGCTCGGGCAGCCCCTTCAGCCAGCACAGACATCTCCAGAAACTCTCTGGGGTTTTTGATCTATTGTACTGGGACAAAAAGGTTAAAGAAATGTTAAAGAAATTGACTTGTCTGAAAACGGAGAGTGAGGGAAAAAGGCTCTGTAGTAAAGGCAGGATCCAGGTGTTGCTCCAAAAAGTGAACAAGGATGGGGGTCTGGACTAGAGAAATAGGATGAAAATTTTGAGTTTTTCCTTTTGAGCTGTATTTTGTTGTCTGAAAAATAATGATAAGCTGACCAGGCTCACATTAAAAACGCCACCTGTTGCTGTGGAATATATCCCAGCTGAACACAGGATAACCTGCTCTGCAGTCTGGCATCACCAATAACAGGAACTGATCACAGGGCTCTGATTTCTGCCCTCTCCTCATTTGTGCCATTCCTCTGCAAATAGCTGCTGGATTTAATATATGTATTTTATATATTCAGTCTTTCAGAAAACCTGATGTGGTGTTACTCTTGCCCTGTTATTTTCAACAACCATCCCAAAAGAACATGAAATCTCGAAGTTCAGAGTAATTGGGGAACATTCCTGAAGGAGCTGCAGGGCCAGTGTTTGGGAGTCTGGAGGTCTGTAGTGTGTGTTTTGTCCACAGATGAACTTGTGCCACTTTCTTGGGCTCCAAGGCAACACCTTTCCCTGTGCTGTATCCGAAATGACCTCACCAAACCCAAAGATCTGACATCTGTTGCTTGTTTGGATGACAAAATTTGTGATAACAGCCAGAAGAAAGTAAACAGTCCGGCAGCCATGGAAACCTCCTATCGTTTTTTCCTGTTTCTTTTTTTTGCTTTTCCTAGTGAATGGGTTGGTGCTGAATCCAGCTGGAATGCAGCCTGGGAGATGCCATCCCCAGCTCAGCCACGGCACAGGGCAAACCCCAACCAAAGCCATGAGGGTTCTCCTTGCAGGTTCTCACCGAGGGGCTAATTTCAGTAATGAGCTTTTTCAGGAAGAGTAATTCAGTGCCTCAGGAAGGGTGACCCTTCATTCTCTGGCAATGGCTAGAAAATAAAATAACCCAAACACAAAGTAGTGTATCATGACTCACATCCACATGACTCAACTCTTTCCTCCCATTCCTGCATCCCAAGCAGGTGGCCTCATCCAGACGGTCCACAGGGAGCAATCCTTGGCCTTTGCAGTCTTCCAAGGCATCGTCTGGGACAGGCCAAAGCCATGCCAGGGAGGGTTCTGAGAGTGACACAGACTGAGAGACCATGGATCAAAGCCGTGCCCTGCTCCTCCTCTGTGAAACCTCTGTGAAAGCTGTGAGCAGGGCAGGCAGCTGCTGTGGGCTTGGTTGTGTGACAGGGACACGAGAACAAGGCCAGTGCTGCAAATCTGCTGCTCCAAAGGCCAATTCACAGAGGAACATCTCTCAAACCAGGGAGCCCATAGGAACCACTAGTGGCTTCATCACTCTCCAAGTAGGAACAAGAGGAGTCTTGAAATGGCTTAAATCATAAGGAGGGCAGGGTTTGAAATTGGGAAGAAATTCTGTTCTTCCCTGTGAGGGTGGGGACGCCTTGGCACAGGTTGCCCAGAGAAGCTGTGGCTGCCCCATCCCTGGAAGTGTCCAAGGCCAGGTTGGACAGGGCTTGGAGCAATGTGGGAGAGTGGAAGGTGTCCCTGCTCATGGCAGGGCGTTGGAATGAGATGATCCTTGAGGTCTCCTCCAACACAAACCAGTCAAAGATTCTACAAAGCTGTACAGCTGCTTTGTGTGTATCAATGCCTGATTTTGTAGCTCCATCATGGAAGGGTTAAAGGACTATGTGTCATGGGTTTGTTCAGCTTTGCCTTTTATTAATTTTCTCCTCAGACAAACAGGACGTTGATATCAAAATCACGATTTTAGGGCTTCATGGCTCAGACAGCAGATCTGGCTGAGCAGCAAAGCTCAGTTTATGTTCCAAAATGGTGCAGGACAGGTATTTATTGTGGGAAAGCCCCCAGAGTACCATATTTAGTGGAATGCTCCTTCTATAAAATTTTACAACCAGTTTATAGAATTCCACAGAGAAGACTGTCAAGATGCAATCTGTATTATTTTCCAGTCCAAATCTCTGTGTGGCTTCTAAACCTGTGCAGTAAATGTGTCTCTAAATGGACTTGTCCCCTGTCACATGGGAAGTGCGTCATGCCAGAATTGATATCATCATTGGATTATCCTCCTTGTTAGCACTTTGAATCTCTGTAATGCACTTTGAAGTCTTCAGAGGAAGAGCTTCATGGGAGTATTTGAAGAGCCTGATTCAGTTCTTAATTGGACTGACTCACGTTGAGTCACCAGGATATCCATTAGCTGCATCTTTAAAATCCAACACTCAGGTTTTCAGTGGTCTGTGAGGGAACAAGACACCCCCAGCAGCTGCTGAGATTCCGTAGGCTTGGGATATCTGCTCCCCTTGTAGAAAGTGCTGATTTCTAGTGCAGCAGCCAGCACAGCTCTGGCTGCCAAGTCAGATGATTCCTCTGTTCTCATGACACCCGGATGACCAACTGCTTGCTGGGAAGCTTTTGGGAATGATCTCCTCCTCCCCGGCTCCAGCATCACTGGCAGCTCTTACACGCAGAGCCCACCACGCCCACCCCTCTCCATCCTGCAGGGAGCACTTGGCTATCAGCAGCACAGTTAAAAAGGCAAGGAGCATTATCCTTTCCCTTTCTAGGAAAGGCTTTTTACTCCAGAAGTGCTCCTTGAACAAAGCAGCAAAAGGCAGTGAGTAAGGCACCTGATGACTAAAATGATTTACGTTGTAGGAAGCAGCAGGATTTGATGTTGAATAAAATCCCTAGTGGGATTCATTTCACTAAACTCCAGCCATGTGAAGTTAAGCACTCAGCCTAAACAAGCCACCCAAGTCTTGATGCCTTGTCAGAGGGGACAAGTACTCTGAGAGAGTGACTCATCCTGTCTGACTTTGTTCTGCGGGGCCGAAATGAGTTGTCCTTTGAAGTTGCTTCCTAATACCACTTCCTACTACTCAGCAAAATATGTAGAGAATCTGGAGTGGGCAGTTTATTGATGTTAAACAGCTAAAGTTAGGTGAGATAAGGAGATCACCAATATGCAACACCAATATAAAACACCACAGTTCCATAGGAATCACAGATTCTTTGGTTCCATGGATGCCAACAATTGTTCACTTAACCTTGATCCAGACTACCCACATACTCAAAGTGCCTTAACCACTTTCTTTTCCTTTACAGGTGTCATTTATAGCAGATTTCTGGCTCATTACCACTCATTTTGGAGTGGAAGAAAGGGAGGCATATGATCTATGAGCTACCTTGTGAATCTCTGTCCTATAAGTCTCTTTCCTAGAGGAAGACACTTGAATGAATGGAAAAGAATGGGGCCACTCAGTCAAAAAAATAAACTTTGGTAAACTTGGCCAAACCCATCTGTGTGTTCTAGACCCACTCTCTCTCTCTTTGAGGATGCACAGAGGGATCTACAAACCCCAACAGTATCACAGGGCTGCTGAATTTCCATCACGCAGCTGCAATGTGGAACAGGGGTTGCAAACCTTTGTTTGATGGAGTAAAAAAAAAACTCTGCCAGGAGTTTGCAAAAGTGAGGGTAAATTGTTAACGCTACAGCCTCACCTGGAGTGTGATACTGCTTTTTCATTCTGATAAAGTCTAAAACTAAGAAAATTACTTACTCTTACTAAAAAACCCACAAAACAATGTAAGGGATCTGTGACAACTCTGAGCAGCAGCAGGTTTGACTTGAGAATAACTGTGGGCAATTAAATATTGAATGTGATGAGAATATTTTCTTTGTGTTTCTTACGCCATTCCTTGGTTAATTATATCATGCATCTGTCGAATATGTAAAACGTGCTGCTGAAAGTGTTCCACTTCTAAAATTAATAGAAATATGTCAGGGAACGAGATGTGTTATGAATAATACTAGAAATGTTACAACTAATGACGACTGTGGAGACAACGGGCCCTACTCCCACAAGTAGAAATTATCAGGGATGAATAAGAACTGTGGGATGGCAACTCTAGTACTTTAAATCTTTGGAACACTTCACACACTTTCACCCTAGAGACACCTCGCAGCAGCAGAGGAGGGAGTGTTTTACAGTCGGATCAGAAGGCAGGGTTAGATGGGATATTTGGGAAGAAATCCTTCCCTGTGAGGGAGGGGAAGCCCTGGCACAGGGTGCCCAGAGAAGCTGTCGCTGCCCCTGGATCCCTGGAAGTGTCCAAGGCCAGGCTGGACAGGGCTTGAGGGAAATGTGCTTTTCAGAGGGTCTCTGAGAAGAAGGTTCCACCCTGTGCTGGTAAAGGCTTTTCACAGGGGGAAAAATAGAAGTTTAAAAAGGAAAGAGAAAGATCCAAGTGAAAAGGCACAAAAATGCAGAGGTGGCAGGAGAGGAGATGAGTGAAGGGTGCTCAGGAGTGGTGCCTGGACAGGCTGGGTCTGACTGAGCACTGGGATGCAGCCCATGGCTCTTCAGAGCAGGTGAACAGGCCAAAGGATGAAATCAGAGAAGTCTCGTGTGGGAAAGGGATGAGGAAGCTGATTTTAACATCTGCATTTCCCTCCATGTGCTGGGTCCTGTCAGGGCCCTGCACAACAGAGCTGTGGTGTAAGAACTGAGATTTTTGGAGGAACTGGTCCAGTGTGGGACAGGAGGTACTTCCAGTTAAGAATGGCTGGGTCTGTCCCTCTGGGCAAGAACCATGGATAATTTTTCCCTGAAATAACCCTTTCCCTTCTTCTTACGCTTATCTAGACCCTGTTCTCACTGACAGCAAAGGGAGTTTCCATTCTTTTTCTTCAGTCTTTGCTGGGTTTTTACATCTTATTCTGCTTCTGATACCAGAGAAATTCTTTTGGGGGGTTTAACTCTTAACAAATGTGGAGGTTTATCAGAACTGACTTTTAGTACCAAATTAATTATTGCTCTGTCCCTCTCAGTGTTAGTGAGAAGGGGAAGGTGGGGTGTGAACACACATTTCAGCAATCCCTGGTAACTGCCCGGGTGCTCCCTTTGCCCCTTGGAAAATGGAAGTTTTCTTGCTTCCCTTTTCGGAAGGCGGCTTATTTTAAGTTTAGTGAAAACAAAAGTAAAGCAGTAAAGCCATTTTCAGAAAATTCTTCTACTCTTGGAATGCTTCCGTTTCACACAGTCTCTTACCATTCTTCTAACTTATTTCTGTATTCCCAGCTAAGGCCCATATTAGCTGTATCTTAGGAAAATCACCCAAAGTGTGTTTCGTGAAATAATTTCAAACCTCCCTAAGGATTTTTTGCCGTGAAGATCTGAGGCTGTGAGAACTGACAGAGCTGTGACAGCGAGGCTGACCACGGAATGAAAAGTCACTGTAAATGCTTTAATGCCAGTGGATTTAGGGATTTCCTCAAGCACTTTATAGTCGTGTTCCCAGCTTTGTCTGTGTTTCACTGTTGATTGTCTCCTGTTCTCCCTAATCCTCCCTGGGCTTTCTGGAGCTCTATCTTCCCTTCCTGCTGACAGATACAAATTTATTGTTGCTACCTCCGATGTTCTTGACGTACCAGGATCTCATTCCTTTCATGTAAACACAGGAATGGTTTGGTGTTTTCTTTTAGCCTTGGATTCCTTAGAGATAATTAATTCATTCTATTATTCTGTTCCTATTAGCAACCCAACATCTGAGCTTTTAATTACTCCAGCCTCGCAGTTTAATTAGTTAAAGCTTGCTCAGACCTTTGAAAATAGAAAATATTAAACATGATTATTTTATATTTCTGGACGATTGGCATCAGGATATTTTAACCTTCTCTTTATATCCATGGATGGAATAGCATCCCTTTGTCACTTCCCCCCAGAAACCAGTAACCCACCCCCTGAGAAACTTCTTGAACATCCTTTGTCTTCTGACAGGGAGAGATTCAGTGCCACTGACTTTCCCTCAGCTTTCCTCACGTTTTGCCGTGGATCCTTAAATGGATCCCAGGAAGAGCTGGGGAAATTAAATGCACGGGGAAACTAAAGTTCAAGCCTTGGTTGATCATAATTACAGAATTCTCATATCCAGGAACAGTAAATGTGGAAGAGGTAAATGTTGGGCTTTGTCCAGATCATAAAACTCTGTGAATATTCACTGAAAAATAAAAAAAAAAAAAATCCAAACCCCTCAGAACTTAATCTTTGTCAAGACAGAGAATTTTTACCTGCAAAAGAAGTGCAAATTTATAATTCAATAGTCGTCAAAAAGTGAATCACCAGGACTGTTCTCCAGGACTATCGCTTTTAAATGTCAGCTCTTCGCATCACTTGTGATCTGCCACTTCAGCCACCACCGATTGTTTCAGGGTGACTCCCAAACCCAGGGACACTCACCGCCTCGGGAAGGCTGTTTTGGCTGGGGCTGATTTATGCAGAGAGTTGTATGAACACCTACAGCACAGCCCTCTCCAACACCTTCCCTGTGAACAAGGTGAGAAGGCGGCTGAGGTGAATGGGTGACAGGTGACCCCAAGTGACACCGCTGTTGCAAGAGGTGTCAGTGTGAGAAATATTTGAGTTTCTCCTCTACACTAACTTGGAGACATGGAAAAATTACGGTAGTAATAGAAACAGGGAGTTCTTCAGTTTCAATTTTCAAGAAACCATTAGAGACATTTTTTTCCTGATATAATTCCCAATCTTTTCCTACTCAGCTTTGATAATAAATATCCCTTGAGGACAGCAAACATGAATCTACCGAGAATCTTGGACGAGGGGTTCTAATGATTTAATTTAAAGTGCTGTTCATTCAATTCTTGCAATATTCCTGTCTCTTTCCTCAGTTCCTTATGGTTTTACTCATAGAATTCTCCCTTCCAATTAAGTGAATGAAGCTTAGAATTAAGTAAGGCTGTCACAGGAAGTGAAGTGAATATGACTGATTTTTATAATATAAATTGGAAGCAATTACCAGTTTTCTGTCTTCATTTTTGCTTGGAAAACTTACACTTAACCCATCAATACACCTTAATTAAAGACTGATCTATCTACCTATATAACCTTCTCTTTCTAACAAGAGTCCTTCTTTGGGCTGTATTAAATTTACTACAGCTCCATCTCTTTGTTAATAACCTTTTTGTATAATTTCAATTAAGTTTCTGGTCACATTACAGCACTGAGGCAAGAGCTCTGTCTGACCTTTAATAGGATACGGGTAATAGAACATCTTTGGCTCGCGTTCTCCTTTGGTAGCACAACCTCCCACTTCTACTAAAAAACTTCTGTGGGATTTGCAGACAGTTAAATGTGCTTCTGGCATGAGGAAAGTCTGTGCCAGACTGCAGGGAAAGTGGATGGACAACCTCCACTTCTCCTGGTTTTATGGCAAACACCAGAGAATGACCCTTGATGTAAGATATTTTATTTTGGCTGATGTTTTCCATATGGCAACTCATGCTTCTGCCCACCAGAGCCCTCAGGACTGTCCTGGGGGTAAAGGATGTCATTGCTTTGAGGTGACAAGGACCACACCAAACGTGAATTCAGGTAGTTGGAGGCTGGGTAGAACTGTCAATTAGTGATACGGAATGACAAGGGATGTTTGTTCTCCCCTCAAACCCACAGGGTTTCGGGGTGGGAAGGGTATATTTGGTATCCAGCCAGAGTTTTGTCAATATGAATATCTGAACCAGCTGCTTTTCTTGCTGGTCTCCCATGGTTGGATTAATCTGTTCCTCTTTATGTCTTTGTCCTTTCTCTGGTAACTTTCAGCTTGTGATGCTTTTAAGAATTTTGCTGCCAGAGGCATTTATCACATACTTATCTTTTGACAGGGGATGATCATTTTACTTTATTGATTATGAACCCCCAGTTCCTCTTCAGCTCCTTTTTTTTGTTCTCAAATCAGCCTTTCCCTAATGCAATTCAACAAATCCTTCAACTGGTCTCAGCTGAAAGTTGCCAAAGCACAGAGGGGACACAGTGAGTTAAATCTGCCAAGGGGAAATCTCTGCATTAATTCCTGTTGATATTTCTGTCTCCATGGATCAGTGTTCAGGAAACCTCATCTGCCATGTCCACATGAAGTGGGGTCTAAAGATCAAGGCAGTAAATTTGTCCCAGATGAGGCAGAGCTTGGTATTTCAGATGGAGAACTCGATCTGTGTCAGCCCCTGAGCGGATGGGGAGGGAACAGCTCCGGGATGGGCTTGGCTCAGGGCAGGGGGCCACTCCTGTTCCCACCTGGGTTTGTCCTGTTGACTCGAGTGCTTTGCTCAGGGAATGACTGGTTGAACCCGCTGGTAAATGTGCCATATCAAAGGGTTGTGGGGCAACCCATTCCCCAGGCAGGTTTTGGCTCCAGCAGAGCCTTGGAAGCTGCTGAGATGGCAGATAAGGCTCCCAGAGGATCTGTGCCTTCCCGGCAGCCCTGCCTTGGGGCAGATGCAGCTGATGCTCCTTGGCCTGGAGCAGCAGAATCTCCCAATCGCCCTGAGTCAGCAGGACTCATGTTCCATCCCTGGGATTCATCATCATCACCATCCTTTGTTCACCTGTCACCATACCACCAGCTCTACCAGTATTTCCAGTCCATCCCACTCATCAGCTTCTTCCACGATTGTTTCCGTCCTTCCTTCTGTGTCACAGCCTTTGTTCTGGTATGAACTCCTTGATTTTTTCCACTGGCCACTGAATATTTGTATATTTAGTCTCTCTTAAATACACACTTCAGTTTGTTTTCCTGCAGAACCGAGTTTACTTCTACACTCATTGGGTTTTGTTCCCATTCTCCTCCCCACTTGCTACTTCCCTATCTGTCCTGAGATTGTGGAATGAAGAACAATCCCTTGTTTAACATACAAAGCATGCAAACACATGCTAAATAATTATGCAAATATTTTTCAATTGCTTTCATTGTGTCTTTTATTATCATGGTTTTGGTCTTACCATGAAAAGTGGAAGTCAGTGAGTCAAAGTGTCTGAGTAGAGCTGGGACTAGACCCTGGATTTCCCAGCTCCTGTTCAGGAGATGTGACTGTCTCCTCTGCATGTTCTCCCCTGGAAAATTTTTATTTACAGAAAAAATATGGTGCACATTCACAAGGGTCTCCCAAGCCCTTCCTGCTCTCTTCAGGTAAACCCACCTCCCATCCAGTGGCCACTTCCAAACCAGGGCTGAACAAAAAGGAGACATTGGGACACCGGAGGAAGAGCCTGAACATGTCATGAGAAGTATCACATTCTCCAGTTGCTCAAAGGAACATTGAGAAATGTCACAGGTTTGGAATGCCGTGGATCTGTGGAAAGACCTGTGAAGAAGCTGAGGAGGAGCAGAGATACCAGGCAGCCTGGAAGATGAGAAGGAATTTTCCAATAAAAGGGCTTGGGCTGTGTGAGAATTTGCTGCAAATTCAGGAGAAGGTGTACGTACAATATTCAATTCTTTTGTCATTTACATCCAAATCATTTCATATTTTCCATTTTGCAGGAAGTCTGAATTCTCATGTTTTCTCATTATAAGAGGCTTTCAGCTCTCAATGCAAAATAATTCTACTGGTTCTTCAAGTCACAGAGAAAAGCTTTGCACAGATAATCCAGCAGGGAAGGCTGAAAGCCTTCGGAATGGTGTGTGGGGTTCCCAGTGCCGCTCACTGTGCTACTTTTCTAGAAGCCACCCAGAGCCAGCCTGAGCTGCCACGCGTATCTGGGTTTCCAGGCCACGCATTCCACCTCAACTGTGCTGGATCTGTGGGAGGAAGATGGAACAGCCCAGAAATGGCATCATTTTGACACATGGAAAACAGTCATTTCACAGGTACATGGGCTACTGCAAATATGCAGCTCCTAAAAACCCTGACAGTGTTGGAAGAAGCATTTTGACAGTGTCAGGCCCTTTCCCATCCTGCCAACTGCCCAGTCTGCTTTCCATGGAAACCGAGGGCTCATGGAACAGGGGAGTGCTTGGTTGGCCTGAGGAAATGCCACTGTCTGCAAGGGAGAAGCTTTGTGCATGAAGCTTTAATGCCATTTCTTGATGTGGACTTGTTCTGTGGATGAGGAGGGGACTCTGAGGATGCTAATCCAGCACTTCTTGCTGGCCTTACACTGGCCTACATAATTTAAACCAAAACGATGTACAAGCGACACAGTTTCTGCTGAGAAAGTGCAACATGTGCCAACACTAATATCACTTTTGTGGGGTTTTTTTTAAACTGTCTTTTTAATCCAGTATCTGATGTGAATGGAGCGAAAAAAATGATGTACAACACACTCCTTGCACTGATATCTTAGAAAAGAGAATGCAAATGCTCGAGTATGACACAAACTCCCTCTGTGTGAACAAACTCCACAGACCCGGAGCTGCCAAAAGCCCAGGGAGCCAACCCCCAGTGTGCATGTGTGTCACTGAGAGGAGGGGACAGGTCTAATTGATGCACTTGGCCACCTCAAGGCTTTCCAATGCACAAGTTCTGTAAATCTCTCTGGGAGAAGGATCATCAGCTGCCGCCAGGCCCTGGACATGCTGAAAACGTCGCTCGCGCAGATGATGACTTGAGTTTAATTTGCTCTTGTGCATGGGCCTGAACCAAGCTCTCTTTCTTGTTCCAAACATCTCTAAATTTAGGAGGTTTTGGCAACCCAGTCCAGATATGAGTCAATAGTTCTCTGTGTTCCAGAGAATAAGTATTAGGCTGCAAAGGTGGGAGTCACTGTGTAAATGGGATAATATAAAGGAATATCTGTATTAATACCTTTGTTATGCTCAGACCTAGAGGTTTGCCAAGGCTTAAGTGGACTCAGGATGGGCTGGACACATCCAATTAATATAAGTAATGTGATTTTTCTCGAACAAATGTGACTTCTTGGTGCACATTACAGCTGCTGAGTGTTCCAGCTCTGCTGCATCTGGTCCTTGGAGGGTTACAAATGTGCTTTCTAGTGCTGAAGCTGCTCTTATTCCTGCATTTGTTTGGTACTAAATAAATGGGTTCTGGTTTTCAGTGCTTCTGTCAGGGAAGTAAAAAATATTAGTGTGTGTTAGTGATGGATATAAAAGCCCCAGGGGAAAAAAAACCCAGAACATGAAATTAAGAACTACGTGTCCACATGCAAATTGAGTGCTTTGGGCCTCCCATCATTTTCCTGGTGCCATTGCTGTGTTCATAGATTCTACATCAAGTAAAAGCTTTCTAAGTCTTCTCTCAGTGAGTTTCTCATCTGAATTTCTTTCCACTGATGCTGTAATTAACATGGAACACGTTCTGCTGCTTCTCTCTCTTGTCCAGAGGGGAATCCTATCCGTGGTTTGTGGTGGGACTCTGGTGGTGGCAGGTGGGAGGTGAATGCCTTGAGCTGTGCAGTTGTACTTTGGGTTTTGGTCACGTGTGCAGTTCTGGTTGGTTTTAAGGAAAGGAAACACAACATCCTTCCACAGTCTCCTACAGAACCCTTCATATTTTTTAAATTTTCTGTGATTCACTGTCACCACATACCAGCCTCACCCCAGGGTGTCTCCTGAGTGACTGGGATTCACCGCTGGCAGATAAGAGGGGGGAAAAACAGTGACACCAAAAAATTCCAGTCCCTCTTCTGGCATCTCAGGCCCCTTGCTCTTCCACAGCTCTGTCCATGGCTCACCAGCGTCTCCACCTCCACTCCCCACATGGGGCCCCGAACTGCAATTGTTCTTCCCACTCCGGTTCTCCCTTGCTGCGATGCACCACGCTGGGGGTACCACTGTGCCTTGTCCTGTGCCCCATGTTTCCCCCTGGAAGCAGGAGGCAGCATCAGGAGCACAATGTGCCACATGAGGCTCAGCTCAGCGAGTTGGATCAGTGACACAGACAGAACACGTTCTCTCTCCCAGCTGTTCTCCCAAGCACTCTGAGCATTCCCTCGCCTCAGCAGGCAGGAGATTTACGTATTTCACTTCCACTGACATGGCAGGAGAGACCCTCCTCACTTGCAGATTTGTTCTTTTAATAGGCATCCAGCACAACTGGGAATTAAGGACATGTGTGTGTCCAACAGAGAGGAGACCAGAACCAGCTGCAGGCACAAAGAAATGCTTAGGAGGCCCATTTTTTTGTGCTGATTTGGTAAATATAGGCCAGCCAAATCTTCCTTTTTAGGAATGGGAAGAACAGGAAAACCAGAGGACCTCATCTTCAGATTGCATCACCCATGGAAGGGGAGAGTTAGCAGGGAGAGAGCTCCCCAGATGAGGTTCTCCTCTCCCAGAGGAGCAGCTGGAGCAGATAAGGTTCATCGTGGGCAAATGTGAGCTCATTCTTCCTCCACTCCAAGCTGGCAGAGCAGTCGGGGAGTTTGGGCTCTGAGTCAGTGCTGCGATAACTCGCTCGCGTGACTTGCTAATTGAAGTTTCAGATCCTTCAAGATACCAAACTGTGGCACAGACCTGCTTCTCCCAGTCCTGGCTGTCTCATACTCCAAAGCTTTCCCAATAACATGGTAGAAGGACCATGGGAGAGACAGGCAAGGCCCTGTGCCCATTCTCACTCTTTGTGGTGAGTCACCTGTGCTGGGTGATGACAACACCAGCCCAAGGGACACAGTCCTCAGCAAAGTCCTTTTGGAATCAGCCACACAAAAAGGTGAATCTTAAAGACAAAAGAAAATTATTAGGAGTATTAAGAGGTAAGAAGTGGCGATGATCAGAGCCCTTAATTTGATGCCAATGAGTATCTCAGAGTAAGCAATTTCCCAGAGGATTGTCAGAGATGTGAAATGAATTGTAAGAGCTCCTTTACAGGCATTTGTGGGCACACACCTGCTTACAGCAAGGGAAAAGACAGTGCGTAAATGTCTGGAATATTACATAAAAGCTGTCTGGGAGACTGGGCAGAGCAATTAAAATCCATCTCGCTTAAACGAACCCTGAGTGCAGGTCAAACAAATCTAATTTTTATTGTTCCTTAAGGAGATGTCTGCACAGGAGACAAAAGGGGGATGCAGCCATCAGGTTAAAAAATCAAGATGCCTTTAAAAAATTAAATGTTCACAATAGTGCTACAGCAAGCTGGATAAATGATATATTACAGCGATGGTTTAAAAACTAATTGATGACTAATGTTGTAATGCATTTGTAGCTACACTGATCTATTATATATCTTGGCCAAGCTGAAGGGACACTTCAAGGAGAAAAATTGCTAACTGTTTTAACCTGATGGAACTCGGGGAAAAAATAGTTACTTTAGGAGATAAATGGAAAGGTTGTGACCTCCTAATGTACATCTGGGTCTTGCAATGCAAAATCAAATTATCATTAAACAGAACGTGATGGGTGGTGGAATGAAAACAACTCCAAACCAGCACAGAAATTTCCACGGAGAAGCACCAACAGCCCAGTCTGAGCTGGGAGCAGTGGCTGAGAACTGCTTGGCTGAGGAACTGGTGTAACAAGTTGGGATGGAATTGTTTTGCTCTATAATGAAAGTGAGTTTAATTGGAGACTGCAGGAAAAACGTAAGCATCTCTAAAGCCATTTGCATATGTAAGCCATTCTATAAACGTTACTTAATTAGTGCATAAACAATTAACAATTTTCTCAGTAACATGTGTCTCTGGCTCTTGGAGGGGAGACAAATGCCTCATTTTCCCCTCCTCATTTTTGTCATGCCTGAGGCTCCTGCCCTCTGGGTTTTACCCTTGCAGTTGGAATTTGGAGATGTCAGTCAGGCTCTGCTTATTTTCACATCTAATTCATGCAAAAACCAGGTTTCCTCCTGAGGCAGCAAACCGGCCCAGATTTGCTTCAAAGTTTGGCCCAGGTTCAGTGAATGACTCACTTCAACTAAGGTACATTCATCTTCCTGGCTGGAGCACACGATGGGAAGTGTTGTCAAAGAGCAAATACCCCCCAGAACCAGTGCTCACTGATTTGGGACCTTACAAACCAAACCATCCCCTGGTTTCCTGTTACCCAACGTTAGGGACATCGAGTGGGTGTGCCAAGAACATCGTTACTCAACCCAAGGTGCCAACGTGGGGTTTCACTTGCTAAACACCCTGCAAAGGGCTGGGATGTACTGCTGGGAGCTGGGCTGGGAGGAGGTGCCTCCATGAGCCTCTCTGGTCCTGGGATCTGTGTAAAATGCTGTGGAATAAATCTGGTGATAGGTTACAAATGAAGAGAACATCATGGGCTGCTGCTAAAACATGAACTCCCTTGGAAAGGCCATGATGAAAAGGCTAAATCTGCCACTGAGGTCCTTAGTCTCACTCTCAGCCTCTGAATTGGTTCCCTTTAACAGGAGTTTATAAGATATGAAAAACCAATTCAACCAAGACCCCCCTCATCACTGGTGACACATTTTCTTCTGCTTGAGAACAAGTTAATGAGCAGGAACATGAACATGTGATATTCCCTGAGAGCAATTCCTCTAGGATTCCAGTGGGAAGGGGAATGCTTGCAACACCAAATTACAAATATTTTGTATTTTCAAGGGTTTGATGTTCCACAACCCTCCATATATTTTAACTGCTCCACCTTAGGCTTCCTCTGCATTCATTCAGGTCTGATTTGAAGCCCATTTCAGGCAGCAGCTTGGAAAAATAGTTCTGTAGCTCAAGATGGAGCAGCTGAAGTCTTAATTTGGGAGGTCTTTAACCCACTACACTTGGGCCAAAATTTTGCATTATTCAGGCCATGGTATTGGTGTCACTTTTCAACATTAGAAACCCAGTGACACAAGTCCCACTGAGCTGACTTAGGACATTTGTTTTCTCAAAGGGTGACAGTCACATCCACAGCTCTGTTTGGGACTTCTTCCCTTCACTAACATTAAAACAAAGCAACTCTAACAGATACTTTTATTCCATATCAAGGTGATTTCCTAAAGCTTGGTGCTGAGTAGATTATCTTTGGATGTTTTGGGTTTTTTTAAGCAGAAAAGCATACAAAATATCTTCAGATAAAAGTTTGAGTTGCCAGTTAATTTAAAGGCAACAATGAGATAAAAAAAGAGTAAACTTGCCAATCAGGGTGACTGTAGTGGGCGGTCAAAAAGGATGAGGTTTTACTCTGGAAAAATCACTTTGTTAAGTAAAAGATGCTTCTCATTCCTCATTATTTGTTCTGAGCTCACCTTAAGATTTTTTTTTGAGGGGGAAATTTGAGTTACAGCAGTAAAATATACAAAAGAACATACAAAAGAGTATACAAAAGAGTGGACAGAGTTATTGTTCTGCCCATTACATGGAGTCCTGCCCTGTACATGGACTTGCTCCTCATCTGCTGACCCTGGAGGCTGGGATTCCCTGATGGGATAATTCCCTGCCACCCTCATTTTCCAGTCCCGTACATCCCAGGATGATGAGTTGATGAGTTCCCAGGGTACACTGTGACAATGGGGACGAAGTGTCAGCTGGAACAGCCCGTGGTATTTCCATGATTGCAACAGGCTGTAGGTAAGGAAACTGTTCCTGTGTTTGGATCACACTCATAAACAATGATCCCCGCAGTTCTGGGAGAGGGTGGAGTTATGCACCCAGTCACATATTCCTCCTCATTTTGAAACAATCAGACATAAAAGAGCCTCAAATAAAGGAGCAGTTACCTCCATTTTTTTCTTTATTTATAACAATATTCCTACCTGTGACTGACAGAAATGGCAAAAAATACAGTAGTTGTGATTTTTGATGTATCTTGCTTTATATTCCACTTTCAGCTTCTCTGACTGGTCAAGGATTCAAGAAGTTGATTCAAGCTGTGATGGTTTTATCAGTGCTCTGGAAAGACAAACTGTAAAATTCCAAAGGTAGAAACCCTTTGGGGATTTCAAAGAATGGGATTTTAAAGAATGGGATTGAAAAAAGTGCTTGAAGCTGCTTGTTTTGCTGTTTGTGCTTAACTCTGGAAAAAACCTCTGAACTGCAGCTGTGCCAGAGGGTTTTTTTAACTCTTGTACACTCATTAAAACATATTTGTCTATATATTTAAATTACTTGTAGCATTTGCTCCGTTTGATTTATATTAAGGTTTTTATGATTGTCAGATTAGTGTAAGAGTGTGTATAGAAAATTCAAAATGTACCTTTGGTTGTTCTTTCTAACACTATGTCAATAGTCTAAAGGAGTTTCCAATGTGATGCACTGAATATTCTGACTCCTAAGAGAGCCCAGCACTGGGTACATCATTTCCCAGCTCACTTCTGTCAAAAGCTATTTCATCCTTCTTCCCTCCTGACCCAAGCTCAGTTAATCTTCCCATCATTTTGGTTCTGGTACGGTTTTGAAACAGTGTTGATGTTCCCAGGAAGCCTTAAGAACCTGAGCATCTGCTCCATGTTCAACCAACTGCAGAGGGCAGGGAATCATCTCCCCCAGCCCCTGACAGCATCACATCCCACCCGTCACGGTGCCCGGTACGTGCAGCGCTGGCAGGAAGAGCCGGGGAAACTCCTGTTTGCTGGGCCATGACCTGTGGGACTGTGGGATTTTAGGAAATACCAGGAGCAGGGGAGTGTTTTCAACATCAGGGAGAGCATCAGTATGTGCGTTCAGATTTCCATCTGTCATGCAAAGGCACTATGTGAGATCTGCCATGCTCAAAATATTTGAAGTTACCTAAAATGTTGGGGAATTAACATCTTACATTTTTCTCCAGAGACATTCTGTTAATCATACACTGCAAGCTCAGGCAATATATTAAGCTTGGAAAATAGATTAATATAACGAAGATGAGGCAGAATGAACTGGATCCACAACTGTCTTTCTGCTCACGCTGTCTATAATCGTTTCATTATACGTGTTTGGGGTTTATCCAGTTTTGCTGTGACCACCTACTGACAATGCATCTGTAAGGGAAGAAGAAAAAGCACGAACTTCTAAAGTGCAAGACGCACAAAATAAACCCAGTGACATTTTCTAATATGTGGATGTTCCTAAATCCAGGCCGAAACATCCCTTCAACGGTTTCTTTCACAGACTTCCCTTGTTCCAGAAACTTGGCCTGATTTAGGAGGAAACCCCATAACTGTCCCTTAAAAGTCAAATTGCATCAGTGTGGGCAAGATGTTGGGCCAAATTCCTTAATGGTGCAATTCCATGAAAATCAGAAACCCTACACCAGGGCTGAATCTGCCCTGTGGTATAAAAATTATCTCCCCAGGGGCAAGACTTTTGGAAACGGTATCACAGTTTAATTCTAAGCAGACAATTTGTTTTGGGTTATGTACAGAGCATGACAACCTCACTGCTATAGGAACCAGCTACATATATGGTGATTTTATTCCTGTTTCTCGTGCTGCTTGGCTTATTTGTGTATGATTTGCAGGTGGCTACATGATCCTACAAACTTCTTTTTATGTAATGGAACGAGCCCTTGTTTCACTTAAGATTCTAAAAGATTACAGAGCTGGCGTTAGAACATCGTTTGTACATTTTGCAATGAGTTTTGGAGAAAGGCTGCGTGTTGTTTGTAATCTGGGAAGTGCAGATCCCAGTTAATCTTACCCTGGGAGAACAGACAGTTATGTTTTTTACAAATTAACAGATCCTGACTGAATGCCTCCCATGACTGTGTTCTCTGGTTTTGGAATTCAAAGGGCCAAATAGGATCTGCCTTTTGTAGGAGGTGCCAGGCCTGGAGTCAGGACACGCTGCCTGCAGGGGGTTGAGCTGCCTTCCATCCTCTCCAACTGACTGTGGCACCACTGTGTGATGTACCCCACTGTAACAAAGTGCTGCCTGCAAGCTGGTCAAATCCGATGGAAAAACTCTTGGAAGGGTGTTGCAGAAAAAAATATTCAACCTCTGCTCTAGTTGTTTTTCTGGAGATGTAAGTTATTGTGAAATTTGAGGAGCTCAACAGATTTTCACAGCTTGGCTTGTGAAATTCATTTCCAGCTCGACAGATTGTGATTTCATGATTTTGCACATCTGGATTTTGGCGCAGAGCTGTGATGGGAGGTGCCTCTGGCAATCTGCCTCTGCCTGCCTCTGTGCAGGGAGGAGTCCAGTCCTGGCTGTCACCTGCCTGCTCTCACCTGAGCAGTGGCTACAGCTGGAGTTCACCCCCACATCGCTGAGCTCAGGGATTGCTTCAATATAAATGTTAATAATAACATTAATGTTTCTAATATTTAAGGAGTGGGAAGGGACAGGCAGAAAAGTGGCAGGGGGGTCTGTACTGTGTGTTCTGGGGAGCAAACAGAACATTCTCACTGGCTGAAAACACCGTGTGCACAGACTGCTGAGCATCCCCTCTGCCCCACTGCTGCTTTTTTGGCCAGGCATTTTGGGAGGGGGGTCTTCTCCTTAACCTCATCCGTGGAGATCTGGCAGTCTTCCCAGAGGGGAACCAGTTGATGAAAACACGACTTTAAGGCAGAATTTTTTCAGCATTCACACCACAGACGGAGAGTTTACAAAGGTGGCGAGAGCCATGTGCATTTTCCCTTTGTGTATCACTGTGTGACAACAAAGTCATCCCGTTTTCCCACCAGGATCACACGGCGTCACAGAACTTCACTTATTCTTACGGCCTTGGCAGGGTGGTTTTGAAAGAAAAATCCCCTGTGCTGTCTGGAATGCTCAACTGTTGGGTACCAGAGTCAGAAAACATCCTGCCTGCCGTGAACGTTAGGAAAACAGAGCAGCCCTGACTCGGGTGCCAAGTGGTTTTTTGGAAGGCTGACTCCCCTGAGAATAAAGGATATTGGTGTCCAGCCAAGAGGGCAGGCGGGAACAGGCAAGACACCGGAATTTTGGTGGCGCCTGAAATATTGTATGTTTGTTTATATCGGCTTCTGACTTGAGGATTAAAAGGTGAGCTGCCCAAATGGGTCACAAATTGATAAAATATGATTTTATTTTTCCTAGCTATATTAAGAACAGTGTAAACCAGGGATTTCCCTTTTCGGCTGCTTTAGTATCCACGAGTAACTTGATATTTCTGTTAAAAATGGAAAAAGTCCCCCAAAGGAAATTTCCTTTTTTTCCTATTTTACCCTCAAAAGTCCCTTCGTGTCATTGCAGAGAATTCCGTTGGTTTTTACTTCCCTATTTCCCTGTTTGAACGAACAGTCCTAGTCTAATGGCTCAGTTTCATCCAGAGTATTGCCCAGCTTCTGTGTCCTACACCAGTGTTGTGCTTCTTAAAAATGAGATTAGAACCCACCCTCGGGTGCTTGTATGAACTGCCAAAGCACACAATGTATAAATATCTTCTTCCCTTCCATTGTTGTATCAACACCTCAGTGGAATTTTTGGATGCTCAGAGATCCATTGCTGCTCCTATTGGTAAAACACTTTGCTCCCCTCGCTTTGGTTGCCCATGGATTGGCTTTAGAGGAAGTTTTCTGCATAGAAACTGTTGGAGATGCCACACACAATCCATGTGTCCCAAACACAAGCCCCATTTCTGTTCAGCCCCTGGGGCTGAACTGCACCTGCTGGGCTGGGAGATATTGTCTGGTATATTTGAGAATCCTGAGTAACTGGATTCAGAAACACCAACCATTTTTCCACTGCCTTATTTCTGCAGAATGCCCTGGATTTCTGCTGGGGTGTCTCCCACGTGTAGGTGAGTGCTACCAAAATGATGGTTCACCCTGACAGTCCCCAGGATATTGGGACAAAACCTGGATCCACAGAGCCCAAGAGACATTTTTGTGCTGAGCTCAATGGAGCATGGCTGGATGTTTATTTCCTTGACAAGGCTGGAAAATATTCATTCTGTCTCTTTCCCCTTCACACACATATTTTCTTTTCTTTATAGAAGAAGTCATTTGTCTTTATCTCACCATTCACCTCTCCCTTTGATTGCAGTTAATGGAATTGTCACCTTTACGAACTCATGCTCCATTTCTCAACCTGTCTGGACTTTGGCCTCCAAAGGTTACCACGGGTAGTGAAGTAATATGATTGAGGTTTTTCAGACAGATTTATGCAGGATTTCTTCTCCAGCAAGTGTCACATCTAGTCTCGTTCTGCAAAAGAGAATATTTCAAAAATGCCAGCTGTCATCCAAACCCACTAAATTGTTCCACGGGGCTGGTTGGGCCATCTTGGGCAATGCTGATTTACACTACCTGGAGCTGTATCCCTGCGGCTTGAAATATGGCTTTGGGTAATAATGAAAAAAAGAATGTCCCTGTCTCCCAACAGCACAGTTAAAATGGAATTTTCATGAGTTACTCTGTAATGAAAAGGCAAAAGGGTATATGGATTTGAAGTGAAATCTGTCCAGAATCTTGGAAAAAGAGGGGGGTTGTTTTGAAGAAAAACTACAACAACACACTGTAAACAGGAAAAAGTGGTCTGGGGTTCCATTTAAAGGAACTACATTTACAGGAAACTTTCAGCTTTGTAGAAAGATTTGGGAATTACAGAGGATTCACTGCACACGTATCTGCTGCTCCTGCATTTGATACAAAGAACAAATTGATCATCATTATTCTGCACTAATATAACACCTCTTAACCCTTGGCTTTCAGAATATTTCAAAGGAGTAATGAATTAAGCCTCATGTGGATTTGGGAACATGTGATAATCTACACTTGGATTTTTCCATTTAAAACAAAACATTTTCACGGGTTTGATTTTGGAGGCTGGAGATCCTGCAACTTTCTTGGAAATGTCTCCATTTGTCACCCCCTTGGAAAGAAACCACCCCTTGGGAAGAAACCACGTGAGTGCCGTGGAAGGAAAAATGTATTTAGAAAAAGTGAATACATTTGTCTGTACTTATTTTTGCCATTTATTGGAGCAAAAAGACCTGGATAAATCGAGGTGCTAATGTGACATAAGTATAAAAAAGGCAAAATTGATCCCTGTCTGTAACTAAAAGGGTGCACAGGGGATTATTATTGCCACTGTACAGGTCTCCAGCCAGCCATTGTTTTGAACTTTACACATTATGTCAGGCTCTGATCACTTGTGCTCAGAAAAGATGAATTCTGACTGCAACAAGTGCAGAGAACACTTACTAGATTATCCAAAACTCGCTGGTATGAAAGCAAATGTAAATGGTTAATGTATAACTTGGCAATACAAAGGAAGGCATTTAAATGGTGTCTACAAATACACTGTGGGAAGAGAACAAGCATTATTTAGATTAAAAGAGAGTGTCAGCAGTGCATGAATATACAGAGGACAGAAATAAATTTGAGTTTAATGAACAGAGAAATAAGATTCTGGAACAAAACAGCAAAGAAGGGAGATAGTTGGGAGGGTGAAGAGCCAGAACTATGAACCAGAGCTCAGCATGTGCATGCAAGGGTTTGTAGGATTTGATTGTCAGAGACAGCAGATGCAACTTCAGTCCATTTCTCTGGGCTTTGTTTTACTGCTTTCCACTCCAACCAAACATTTGAGCATCTCCACAATCACGGTGCTTTGTTTTAGGTCACTGAACTAACGTGAAGCAGCTTGTTGGTGTCTCTGAACCTTTCCCTTTCTCTCCCTGGTCAGAGTGGTGGCCCTACGCTAGGATTTGTCCCTGGCAGCCAGGTCTGACTCAGATCAGGATGGACACGTCTCAGAAGAGCGAGATTTGATTCCTATTACGTACAGGAATGCAGACCTCCCGTGGAGCAAAGCAGAGCATGAGAGCACACACTCCCACCGTGCCATGAGCTGACTTGGAATTACACTCAGGAGGGGATTTTTGTTTTTAAATGTATCTATTCAAAACAAAGCAGTTCTTAATGCAAGAAACCTCAAAATACTTCAGTTGGTGTCTAATGACCTTTCCTACCCTGCCCAGGCTCAAGGTACTCCCAATGAAAAGTCACTTTTCACCCCAGAGATTTCAGTTCAGCAGGAGCAGAGTTTTCCATCTGAAAATCATTCCAACGGAAAATTACCAACTGGTTTTAGTACAAAGTGACGAGCGCAGCTCTCAAAATGATTCAGTGGCAAAGCTGGAATGGGAACCCACAGCTCCTGACCACGAACCCTGTGCTCTGACCACGAGACAACACTCATCTTTCCCTAAGCAAGGTTGTTCCTGCAGCTTTTCTGCCTCGGCCGAAGTGGGAATACTCTGGAAATGTTGCAAGAGAGCTTTTCTGCTGTAAGATTTCCTGCTGTAGAACATTTGGGGGATAACGGGAAAAATCCCTGGTGGCTCCCTGGGGCCAGAAGCGTTTGGACATGATGGGAATGCGAGGGCTGCCGTCCGCTCCTCCCTGTGTGGGTTGTGGAAGGTCATGGAGGGCTGTGGTGGATCTGGTCCCACACCCCGCGAGTGTATGGCCACGGCTGTCCCATGGCTGGGACTCCATGATCCCAGAGATCTTTTCCAGCCAAATTGATTCTGTGATTCTGTGATCTTTCTGTTTTGAGGTGATCTCTCTGCATTTGAGGTGATCCCACTGCTCTGTCCTCCCTCCGTTCTAAGCAAATATTGACTAAACTCATGGTTTATTCCTCACATCAATTTTCCGGCTTCTCAGGTAAAACTCTCACAGTAACCCCGGGCAGAAAACCCAACTCATGGCTTGCAGCCCTGTTTTATTTATTTAAAAAGCAATTACATATTTATGGAACAGGGTGGGGGATGTCCTCAGCCCTGACATTCCCTCTTGGTTGTTTTACTTATTTACTCTTCTATATATTTTTATATATTTAGTTCTCTATATATTCTTTCTATAGTTATTTCTCTATGTATTTATATAAATATATTTTTCCATACAGTACATATTCTTCCCGGGGCTCTCCATGGGGCTTCTTGCACTGCTCCAACCCCTAATATTCTGCAGTCCTGTCCTGGGCAACGGGGCTGAGAAACAGAATTTACCCATTCCTTTGACAAGACAAGCGAACCCCGACATCGTCCGTATTTTATTCGCTTTTAAACGCGTGAGAAAGGCCGTTCCCTCCCGGAGGTGGCGATGCCCCTCAGCCTCAGGAGGCGCCCGGCGGCGCCACTCCTGCCTCCCTTCCCTCCCCTGCCCTTCCATTGGCGGCGCAGGCGCGGCCGGCCAGGGAAGGGGGACCCCGGCGGGTTTCAGGGACCGTCCCTGTCCGGGTGTGCTCAGCCCGGGTAGGGTCAGGGTGCACAAGTGACGGCGCTCGCCGGGGCACGGCGGACAGCGGCCCCTCAGCGCGGCCGCCCGTGAGGGGAGCGGGCGCTGCCCTTGTGCCTGTCCTTGTCCCTTCCCTTGTCCCTGTCCCCCCCCTGCTGTAACACCCAGAGGAGCCCATCCCTCCCCTTGAGGGGTCGGATCGTGCCACTAAAGTGTTGTTGGTGTTGTTTAATCACCAGCCCCGCCTCCTTCCGCGGGCAGCCCCTGGCGGCAGCCTCGGGCCCCACGGCCGAGCGTGGGCTGAGCGATTTAATCGCTCCGGATCGCTCCAGAGGCTGCTTTCCGTGTGGGGCACGGCAGCATTTACAGCCTGCCTGGCTCCCTCAGGTTGGCTCCTGCTGGCGTTTCTCCACAGCCATGTGTAACTCCTACGTTTTATGGGAATGGGGCTGCCCTTCACAGCCCGGGGGTGCCCGGTGCCAGGGGAGGAATTCGAGCCTTGCCAGGGCTGGCGTGGGCACACCAATGCTCCCAGTGCCTCCTGCAGTGCTGGATCCCCATTTCCCTGCCGCCTTCCCTCAAATGCTGATGCCGGGGTGACCTGGTGTGGGCAGGTGGGATGCGCACATCACACACACCCCTCCTGATCCTCCAGATCCCCGGGAGGTTTCCCAAGTGTCGTTTCCAGTCTGGAATCTCTGGCACAGGTGCTGCCGGCACTGGTGTCCTGCTGCCACCGCTGCCTCCTTTGTCCTTTTGCAGCTCCGCTTTCACCTTCCCAGCCCTGTCTCCTTCCCATGGGGTTTGTTCCTGCATTCCCGTACAGCACAGACCCCATCCCCATCCCACCCCATCCATCCTGCTGGAATTTACTTGTGCTTGGCTCCACACCTTCCCATCGCTGGTGATGGGCTCTGCACTGACCTTGCAGATTCTTCAGCTGCTGGGATGCCTGGGATTTGTTAGGAAGGTTAATAAATTTAGGATCAGTGCCTTTTGTCTGTAGAACACTTAGGAAATGAATTCCAGGGAAGGAGAGGAGAGGGCTGGGTCTTCTCTGAGGTTTTTATGAAGTAATAAGCAGACACATTGCTGGGCAGGTAGTTTTGTGTTTTCTAATCCTTCATCCTGCAAGACCATTTACTTGATCATCTTGAATTAACTTTTCTGAATGTACTTAAATATAGTACAAAACCCCTTGACATTTTAAAGGGTCTGTTATGTTAATGGCCCCTTCAGGAATGTGTACAAGCATATGATAAAAAAAAACAAGTCACTTTCTTTTTTTTTTCCTGGGAAGGATGTCTCAGATAGAGGGAGGAATGAGAAATACAAGGGGAATTGGGTGCTTATAGGGACAGCTGTTCCCACCTATAAGTGTCATGTCAGAAAGAAAGTTATAGTGTCTGAGGAAACTGAATAAACCAGTTCTAGGCTGGGAAGCTTTTATGTGTATTCTTTGCCACTTCTGTTACTCCGTTCTGTGTTTCTCAGCTGAGTTATAATTTTTAAATGTTGATTCGTCTGGAAAATACCCACTTCCCAAATAAGGGCTCTTATCCATTTTGTTTCTTGTACGTCCTCAGTAAGCCTGTCTTCTCCCTCTCCATAAGTCATCCTTGTTTTAAACATTCCTTTGATCCTGTTAGAAGTTGATCTGTTTCCTGAGAACTCGTAGATTTACAGGAGAGGATCAGAATGGTTCTCCCGTGTGTTCCTGTTTTGTATCTTGGGCTTTCCTAATGACTCAACATTGACATTTTCCCCTGGTACCTGCCACCGGAACATCAAAGAGCCCCATGTGCAAACCCAACAGAAGTGGCACAGCCTTGGCAGAAATGAGGTTCGTTTCAAAGGTGTCTTGAGCTTCAGTTTCCCCTCTGTGTTTCCATGTGTGGAAGGGAAAGTACTCAGACTCCATAAAATAAGCTTTGAAGATGTGTGACCTTCAGCTGTTTGAGGCAAGCAAGCTTTCCAGCTCTGGACTTCTGAGCTGTTTTGGGAAAGTCATGGAAGGGAATTACCAAGAGGGTGTAGGCCTGACACCCTTTCAGGCTTGGCTTGGTGGGAGTTTGGAGTTAAGAGGCTGCAGGATCATTAAGAAACCAAATTTTGCATTGATAAAACCAAACCAAACAAACAGAACTCCCCGGCTGTGTGTGTGGGGAGAAGGAGATGGACATGTGGGATTCTCTTCACCTGTAAAAATAAAAAAGGGGGGATGTAGACAAGTTACATGTGTATGGTCTGTTTAAATAACTGATTTTTTTGTGTGTGCAGAATGAGTGTTTCTTTTAACTTTAGCTCATATGCAACCTTAATTCCTTTTAAGTAGTTGTGACAGGAACTTCAGGGCTGGTGTTTTTGGAATTGCAGCCCAAATAAATGTTTAATTTTAAACTGACGGATTACTTGGGGCTTTCACTCTTCCCAGGCTTTTGCTATGCAAGAGTGAACAAATATTGTACAATAAACCATGGATTTGGCTTATAGACACATGTTTGCTTCTGGGCTGAGCATCTTGAAAGAAGTGGTTTGCAGCATGTCTTTAAAAATTTATTTCACTCTTGCATCTAGTGCTGGCCTAAGTGCTCCAGTATCTGCCAGGAGTAATTATAGGCAGTTGGTTCAGATGTTGCTTAAAAGTGTAAGCCTTGATGGGAAATGCGGTGGATTTCAGCCAGAATGCTAATTCTGATGTTTTGTCATTTCATGAAACTGTGAACTCAGAACAAATTATTTTTGTACTGATCTGCTGATACGTAATTACAGGGCCAGTGCCAGATTCAGCTGGGACGGAGCTCGGGAATCTAAAGATGGGATTAAAGTTTGAGTATCAGCATTAGGCCAAATTGGCTAATTCAGTATCCACAGTAGCACAAGGGCTGTGTTTGCCCAGGATTCCAGGTAAACCCCTGTATCCCCCTGGTGCAGAGGCTGGTTTTTGGAATGCAATTAACAGCTGTTGTGTGAACTGTAATTGTGCCTTTTGAATTGAATTCTATTCCAAGTTGTTACGTTTTAAACTTCAACAAATATTTTGGAAATTAACATTACTGTGCTAGGGATGTGTTTATGTTTCTTTTTTTCCCGGTGTGTTTTGTTGTTTTTTGGGGGTTTTGTTTTATTTGTTTCTCCCTTTCTGTTGCAGTGTAGAAGAGAATGAAAAAAATACAAATGTTACAGTACAGAAATGTCTCGATTTTGCAGTCAAAGAACAGAGATTGTTCTTTCTGTCCATCATGGGGTTAAAGTGATAGAGACACAGGAATAAGAAGGACCTTCGTTAGCATTAGATTAATAAGCTGGTGGATCCAAACACTTGGATCCATCAGTCATTTTGGAGCCTGTTACCTCCTTTCAACTAGTCATGAAGCTGCTCCAGCCAGAATTTATGTAATAATCAGATGGCATTTTTGCCCCTCAGTCAATGTAAACAAGAGAGTGTCTCCTTTCAGAGCTTCAGGCATCCTGCAGTGTCATTTGGGACATGTCTGTGTGCCAGGCCATTGGCACAGCAGGGAATGGATCTGAAGAGCTCTGGGTTTGTATATCCATTGGCAGGCTGTGGAGAAGAAAGGGTGCTCTCTATACCCCTGTATTCCTTAGGTTTTCCTGTGTGGGAATTGTGTCTTGGCATAAAACTGATGAACATTTCCTCTGCTTGACAAGTTGGAGGTTATGGCAAGCGTTCAAAATCCTGCTGTTGTGTGAGAGCACCTGTGATGGTCACAAGCGTCACAGTTTAATCCTGAGCTGCTAATGGGGCTGGGAATCCACCACTGATGGGCAGGATCAGACCCTGCTTTTGAGGGGATGGCCCATTCCCAGAGAGAGCTCCAGAGGGAACTGGAGCTCTTGGGTTTCCCCTGCAGCCTGTGACTTCTCATCTGATTCTGTGTGTTCCTGTGGCCCTTTGCTCAGCCTTCCTTTTTCCTGAGAGCTCCCCTGCACAGCTGCTTCCTGCTGTTCCCAGGGGCAGGTGGGCACTAGAGCAGAGGGAGCTGGACGTGTTCCTTTGTGTGGCAGAGTTACAGGCTGAGGGCACATGGGGCAGCCGGGGGTGCTGGGGGTGAGCCTCGTGCCTGCTGCCATGGAGGGGCCTGGATCTGCCTTCCGGGCAAAACCAGGGTGAGCAGTAGCCCTAAGTCTTCTCCAAGCTTGTAGCTGGGAGGAGTTCTGCTTTGAGGGCAGTGTTTTGAGAACTTCTGGCATTCCATAGCCGCCTCTGTACTCCAGGAGCTTTTTGTTGATGCCATCATCTTGTTTTTGAGCAATATCTCCACTCTAAAATGGATTGGGATCATTTTTTACTGGTTATTGGTACTTATTATAGCCACATCCATGTGCAGTCAGAGAGCAGAAAACTGCTTTTTGACTTCCCTGAGCCTGTTGGGATTGTGAGTTCAGCCCATCACCCCTGGTCTGTGGACATGGCCTGGGCAGGATTCGGGATGCCATGGAATCCTGACTGCATGGAGAAGGTAAATACAGAGCAATTGCTTAATGTCTCCTCTAGCCCAGGAACTCAGACACATCAAACAAAACTAGCAGGTGGCACGCTCAGAGCAAACCAAAGGGCTTTTTCTTGCATTGTTTACCCAGAACTTTATAACTCATTGCCACGGGAGTCTGCAGTTACAAATGCTTCCCTGGGTTCAGAGAGAGCACAAACAAATATGGAGAGAAAAAAGCCTTCAAGGTCTGCTACTCCTAAAGATAAAATTTCTGGTTCAGGAAGTGCCTCTACTATAGATAGCAGGAGGAAGAAGGTGTCCTGGGGAAGTGCTGCTGGATGAAAAGGGCAGGCCAATGCTTTTCTTATGGCTTCTGCTGTCTGGGGCAGCATCCTGGGCTAACTGGACCTTTCATCTGACCCAGCACAGCCCTGCTCTGCTCTTTCATCAGGGGCCAGAAGGCCTTTGCTCTTCCTTCATCATTGGCTGACTCTGCCCCTGGGAGCTGAAGACAGGAACTGCAAGGAGAGCATGATTTTTCTGTTTTAAATCTCTTCTAGAGCAGACAAAAACAACTGTTGTACATTTAAGAGCTTGATATTTATTAACGCTGCTCGTGCTGGCATCTTTCTGCTCTTCCTGAGAGAGAGATCTATGTAGGCAGTAGAAGATGAAATAAATTTTGGATCTAATTTCTTAGAGTCATTTACTTACTCATTTTAATTTCTTCTCCAATTAGTTGCACTGGGATCACCTGAGATACGTCTTGCTTTATATCAGAGCAGGTGGATGTAGTTTGGCCTGGAAGTATTTAAAATGCAGGAGAAAGAGTGAAAGGACAGAAGGTGGTGGTGAAGTAATGGCTTTGTCTTGGACACTGAGGGTGAGAGGAAGGAAAAAGCTGTGGAGAGACATTACAGAGGATTAGTATGTACTGAATTATTTATGGCGAGAAAAAGAGATAGTAGATAATAGGATGTTTTCCGTTCTGTCTGGATTTGTTGAGGGGGTTTATTGAGACTATGTTACAACGTTAGAGGGACCATTAGGAAGGTTTTGGTGGAAGAATGTAACTATTATGGGATTGGGGAATGGAGTTGCATCCTCCTATGCAAAGGAGGTCTCTTCCACTATTTGAAGCTGTTTTTCCTTGTTGTTAGATGTGAGAGCTCCATGGAATGTACCAGAGAAGGGATGAAAGAATCTGGAGGTGTTTGGGTTTCAGTGAAGAGCTGTACCTTCTGCAGCTCTGTTTTTATTTATTCCACTGTTGTTGTTGTTACCACAGTCCTCACATTCCTAAGGCAGATCCTGCATGTAGGTGTTTGTGTTTTGGGAAGGGAAGAGGGGAGCTGAGGTGTGCTTTTGTTCCTTGTTTTTGTTTTGTTTGCTGTTGGGTAGCTGCAAAACAAATGCTTGTTGATAGTTCTAGCACAGTCCCTTGGGCATGTGAAGGTATTTTCTATATTAGCACTGCCCTTCAACGCAGTGTTAGAATTCCCATCTGCTCCTGCTCTCCCACACAGACATGTGCCTTTCTCCTGTCACATTCAAACAGGAGTTGCAGAACCTGGAAGAGGAAAGGGAGTTCACAGTTTTCAAGAGGAGACTTCCACTCTACCACCGCCACTTGTGTTGGTTTGCTGTAGCTGCAGAGAGCCAACAAAGTGCTCAATTTCCAGTATAAGGTCAAAAATGCTTCTTTCAGGTTATCTCCTTTCTACAATTGAAAAGCAGCTTTTATTTAACATATTTAGATCTCTTCACACGAAGATTAGGAAGCCTAATTTGAGCCTGTTCATCTTTTTCTTGGTAATCCATAGGAAAGCACAGCTGCACTACTAAAAACATATTGTTTATCCGTGGGCTCCAGGTCTGGGCAGCCTGCAGCGTTCCAAAGATCAAAGTTTAAACCAGACATGCCAGTCCTTCCTAATTCCTCGTGTTTGAGGACAAGGTACCACCAAATTCAGAAGTGCTGCTGCGAAATCCTTCAGCCTGTGTTCATGTGAGAGCGGAACAGAAAGGTACGTCCTGGCAACTTGATAACCATGAAGTAAAAAGTAGGGCAGAGTCTAATAGTTGTAATGAAACAGTCTGGTTACTTAGTCATTCCTTTTAAATTAAAATAAATAGTGTTAAGGATTTTCTTTTTTTTTTAAATATTTTTGCAACTGAGTTTTATCCCTCTCTTTCTTTTTTTCATTGCCTATGTGGGAAAACTAACACATTTGTATAAGGATAAACTGGGAAGTCTGTGGTTTCCAGCATGCACATTTTGAATAATATTTATACAGACTATTATTTAATGGGCCATATAAATATTTATCATATGCTGTAGCCTTTTGATCATAAATTCTTGTTTGAAAAGCCATTCTGTCCCTGCTGAGATTTGCAGAGAAAGAGGCCATTGCTGGTTTAGTGCTCCAAGGGAATTTTGGCTTCTCATCCTGACTTAGCAGTTGCAGTTGGGGATTAACACGGTCAAGCTGGACATGGCTTTTAATTAGACATATTTTTTTTTCTCTGTCCCTCTCCTTCTGTTTGCAAATTCAAATAGTAAGTTATAACAATGAGGCTTTAATTCTGCAATGGGCTATATTGAAGTTTTGGAGGCCTTTTTCCTTGGCTGCAAGGAGCCAGGCTGTCCTGAGTTAGAGGCTTGAGGAGTACAGAAGGTACTGTTCTCCACTTGTAAGTCCATCCATGCATCATCCATGCATGAAATATTGCAGTGTCTTGTTGGGAATATTGTGTGTGGAGTGGACCTTGCAGGGTGTCTTATTTCAGCCATTCTTCTGGGTCACTGTTTTCCTCAGGACTGTATTCCCTGCAGAATCTGTGTGCTAAGAACCCAGCAGATCAGGAAATCCAAACCCAAGTTCTGTTTGCACAACCCAGTTGTCTTTGCACGTGGCCATGAGTGTTGGTGTCTGAATTCCAAAGCAAGGAGTTTGTGCTGGGACCTTTTGCTACCTCTGAACCATCAAAGTTTCTTCAGTTCTCAGTTGTAGTAGGAATCTTCTGGAAACAAACCAGAATGACTCTATATTCCCCTTTAAAGTTCTGATGATTAAAGTGCTTTGGCTCAGTATTTTCCAGCAGCCTGACTGCTGAGTTCCTGGGATCCCAAGAAATACCTTTGGACAGAATCCCTAATTGGTGGCACTTATGACCCGAAGATGACGGTGCTCTCTGTGGATGTGCTTGGGAAGTGGCATTACCGAGTGATTCGTATTCCAGAAAAACCCTTGGCATCAAGTGGTGTTTTTGCAAGCAGATCAGATCCTGTTGCAGCTTTGCTTTACTTTGAGCAGCCTGGGTTACTCGGTGCTTGCTGTGGTTGAAAAAAAGGATTAATATTTACTTTCGCCTTTTTTTAATCAGATATTGAATGTCGCTTGTGAATCCAGGTGGGATTTACTCGGAAAGAGACCAGTTAAGTAGGTTTGTGGTTCTTGGGTTTGGACTCTGTCACTTAACCCTTTCCTGTGCCCACTGATTTCCAGCAATAAACTGATGGATGTGCCTAGGCTGATGGGGAGTGCTGGAGCACATAAACAAACTTTGCTTCCTGCCCAGGCCCTCACACATGCACATCCTGGTTGCTTAGTAAGGAAAAAAAGGAAAGCAAACATTACATGGGCAGATTGGGTTCCAGGTTTCAAATGTTTGTGGGAAGAATCCAGTGCAAAGCCATAATTTTAAGTGCTGAGTAGGAGGTACTGTGAGCTTAATTCTCTAACATCTGCTTGTTCTCTAAGTAGCAAAAACACATTAATGAGCTAAAATCAAGGCTGCCATACAAGGAAGAGAAATTTAGAGTAATATTGTGTGTGTGAGCAGGAGGCAGGATGTAAAATACTCCTTTTTTGATTTGTATTTTGTGAAAAGCAAGTAAGAAAGATTTGCCTGTGTTTAAAAAAAAAAAACCCAACAAAAAAACCTGGGTTGCAGCTTGTGGTTTATTCTCAACTTTTTATGAGTCAGCAGCTAAAGGCAGTGCTGAAATTAGGGGGAAAAACAGGGAAATTCGTGAGATGGTATCAGGAACAGCCTTATGCAATGTCTTTATAGTGGCATTTCTCCCAAGTAACTGGCAGCACCTGCAGCAGCCCTTGGAGCTTTGAGGAGAGGGAGTGCAATATCAAGCAGAGAGCATCATCTGTTAAAAGAATGTCTTAAAACTGCTTTTCCAGCCCAGGGCCGAGAGGGAGATGTGAGTGCTGTCACCCCCAGGTGACAGATGCAGCATTAGTCACCCATGTCCCCTCTGTGACAGAGCAGCAGCTTTTGTTGATCTGACCAGGTCACAGAGCCTGGGCCAAGAAAATAGAGCAAATTTCTTGCCAACAGTCCTTGGAGTTCCACTCATGGCACACCATTTTTAGCTGATTGCTCATCGCTTGAACACATGACCTGATTAACGAGATTAGAGCAGCACGAACTAATCTGGGCAGAGCTGCCGAGCCAGAGAGGGGAGCCAGTGTTTCCTGCAGGACCAACCACAATGTGCTCTGGAGCTGCGGGTTTTTCCCAGTTTCTGACATGATGAGCTGTACAGCTGCCTCTGGTGCCCCTGCCAGGGTGCGTGGAGAATGCAGCTGGTACCTGCTTTGGTTTGTGCCAGGCTGGGGGGGAGCTTTAGTGATGGGCAGAACTCTCTGGTGCTATCTCAGCAAAGAACCAAAAACTGGTCCCTGGAATCCAGAGTTGGGTCAAAGCATGAAGTGTCAGGCTGCAGCAGGACAGGGTGATGGTGTGACAGCAGATTGCCCCAGACTGACCACATTCCCACGAGCTGTTTGAGGGGTGGGATGAGGGGAAGCCTCTGTAGGTTTACTTTGCCAAGGTGTTGTCTTGTGCCATTTTCAGTGCAAATTAAACTTTGTCCTAATCCACCTGTTACACTGTTTAATGATTACCTAGAATCATGCTTGGAGTTTTCTGAGATAAGAGGCTCTTTTTTCCCCCTCTTACCCTCAGTGATGGTAGGTTTGTGATGTCCATCACAGCTGGTGATTACAAGCCAGCCATGGATGTGAACAGCCGCCTACATTGTGCCAACTTGATGTTCAAACTGACAGCCAAGGCTACACCCTGACCCGTACTCAATGTTATTTTAAAAACCCTAAAGATTAATTTGAGGTGTGAATAATTTTATTGTTGTACTTCACAGTCCTTTCCCTCTTCCACATCCAACAGTAATCCAGGTGACTTATTTGGGAGAGGTGGGCTGCTTTTACGTAGAGCCCTTGTGGTGCTCTGTAAATACCATGTGTTCATCAAATGGCAATTGATCCACTCATTTTGTGGATATCAGAAGCTGTGTCAGCTGAGCTTCACGTGTGTCAGAGACGTAGTGGATTCATACGGGCACTAAATTTGGTACTTGTCTGACGTTTTAATCCCTGTATCAGCTCTTACTTAGCATTCTCCCAGCTTGGTTAAAATGGAAATGCTAGCTATTAATTAAGAACAAACTGTGAGAAATTTAGAGGAGTGGATTTGTCACTGTATTAAATGTCAAATGGTTAATATAGTGAAATAAGCAACTCATTGTGAATAATTAAATCAATTAACTTCACCTCACTTTGTTCTTGTAGGTTGTCAGAGAGTAGGCAGAGGTTTCCTGGGATGCTCTCATAACACATTTGCAGCAGATTATTCTCTAAGGCTTTAAACTTGGGTGGGTTGATGGTGGAGAGCTCTTAGAAACCTAACTTCTGGTTTTTTCCTTCTTTCTTTCCATTCCTCTTTCCCTCTCTCCCTCTATGTACATGACACTGTATGACAACAGCTCGTTTGGATGGTGTGAGTGCAGGAACTTTATCACTGCCTGTATATTCTTACATGCACATTTACAGTTTGCTTTTCAGGAGCTTCTGTGTCCTGCAGCTTATAGGGAAACATTTGAGGGGGAAATGGTGCAACTTATGCAACATGGGAAAACTCTTAATTTAATATAAGTTGCCAAGTGAAGACTTGATGAAAGAAGAGCTATCATGCAGAGTGCCTGTACAGCATCTCAGTACAGTTTTCCATCAGCTGATTTGTCTGCTTTTAACCTGTGTTTATTCCTTTTCCCTGGACAGGTTTCCTTAACAATGCAGAGCCAAGAGACTCGAGGGCAGTTCTATGTGGGGATCGACGTCGGCTCCGGCAGCGTTCGCGCAGCCTTGGTTGATGGCGTTGGGACGGTGGTGGCCCATGCGGATCAGCCCATCCAGGTGTGGGAGCCCCAGGCAGAGCACTACGAGCAGTCCTCTGCAGACATCTGGGCTGCCTGCTGCTCTGTCACAAAGGTGGGTGAAGGAACAGAAGGGTTTGTGTTGTAGGTAGTGCTTCAAGTTTTCAGAATCACAGAATTAACCAGGTTGGAGAAGACCTTTGGCATCGTCAAGTCCAACCTATGGCACAACACCATCTCATCAACAAAACCCTGGCACTCAGTGCCACATCCAGGCTCTTTTTAGACACTTCCCAGGGTAGCCTGTTCCAATGGCCAATCAGTCTTTCTGGGAAGAATGTCTTCCTAATGTCCAACCTAAACTTCCCCTGGCACAGCTTGAAACTGTCCTCTCATTGTTACTGGTTGTCTGGGAGAAGAAACTGATCCCATCTGACTACACCCTCCTGTCAGGGAGTTGTAGGGAGTGACAAGGTCTCCCCTGAGCCTCTTCTTCTCCAGGCTGAACATCCCCAGCTCCCTCAGTAGCTCTCTGTAGGGCTTCTGCTCCAGTCCCTTGCCCAGCCTTGTTGCCCTTCTCTGACACGTTCAAGCATCTCGACACTTTTCTTTTTTGAATGTTTAATGTCTTGCAGTCCCTGTGTGTGTCACTTCCACTCAGTTCTGTTCATCACTAACTCATAACCATCCCTGTACATTAAGGCACCTTGAGGCTGATGGAGCCTCACAGTGTCTGTTTTATTGGTCAGGAGCTGAAGGCCACAGTAAAAAGACCCCATGCAGATAGAATGAGAGGCCTTTCTTTGTGCTGTTATCACAAGGGGAGGCCTTACCCACAGCCTTCAGGTCTCTCATCTGTGGGGTTTGTTTTGCTGGTGTACGTTCTACCCACGAGACAGGTCTTGGAGAAGTCAAGGTTGCCCAGAACCTGGCAGTGCATGTATTTAAAGCTGTGCATTGTGCTGCACTGGAGCCACAAAGGGGAATTTATTGTAGACAAATCGTCATCTGGTTTGTGGATGGTCCCTCACATAATAACTGTATTCATTACAAGAGTGTTATAAGACCAAAATAAATGATATTTGTGGGTAGTATCAAGCACAACACGAGACTGAAATAAACCTTAGACAGGGGGAAATTTGCACCTTCTGCTCCAGGGATCTTCCTGTACACCCTGGGGGTGGAGGTACATTTGTGACCTTGCTTGGCAGTGCACAGCGAGGCCATTCCATCTTCCTCAGGAAAGCCCCTCTCCATGTTCTAAGGTTGGCTTTTTAAATATTCATGACATGCCTGGTGATTTGCAGATGGACAGTTCACCCATTGTCTTGTTACTGATCAGCCTTTTCAAACATTAATGAGCTTGGCTCTGCAGAAATGCCCTGAGAGGGAGAAGAGGGAGAGACAGGAGTCACAGGGAAGAGGAGCTGGATGTTAAAGCACAGCAAATCTTACTCTGTTTATCTGATTTTTCTCTGTGTGAGTTGCTTTGTTCTTGCTCTGGAGCTCTTTAAATGCAATCTCTTACATGTCAGCAGTAAAATAGTCTCTGAAACTGGCTTTACAGAGCCAGCAAGAGACTGGCACTGGAGCAAGTCTAGTGAAAGTCTTTCCTTACAGTCCTAATTAAAATAATGATATTTTTATTGTTGCTGAGAAGTGGCAATTTATTACTCTTACATTTTAGGTGTCTTGCAACCTCATTTGGCACTTCATCCACGTGGGTGTAGTGTTTTTTTTTCCAGTGCTGCTCGAAGCCATGAAGTTCAGGCATTTTGGGGCAGCATTGGAGGGTTTTTTAGTTGAAAATCTTCCAGAAAAGGATGCTATGCCAAGTGCTGGTAGCAGAGAAAAGGTGTGCATTGCAGAGGTGTTGTCACTGCTACAGGTTTTGACCAGCTTTATTTTTGGGACCCTTCAGTATTGCAAGGCAAGAAGCTGGTGCACAATATTACCACAGCAATTTCAGGAGAGTTTTGCTTCCACAGGTGGGACCTGAGGGGCAGGAACTGATGGGAATACCTGGGCCTAACTCTGTCTGTGTTTCACATGCAGATCAACTCGAAGCTTTAGAAAACTGAGAAAATTAACATTGCTGAGTTTCTGCTACCTTTATTCCCTGATATTTTTGTGCTTCCTGCATTTTTCCAGGATTTGGCTTGTGAAGTTAAAAAGCTATTAAAGACCTCTGAACTTTATTTTGAAAGCTGAAGAATTTTTTGTAATTTAATGTATGTTTTATTAGAAATGTTAATGAACACTGAATTTAAAGAACTCCAGAGTCTGAGCTTGCATTTCTAACTCATTTTCTGTACCCATTGGTTCAGTGGTAGGTGCTTGTGAATGGATATATTTGTACCCACGTGTGTTTTGTGCATTTTCAGAAGGTTGTGTGTGGAGTGGACCCTGCCCAGATCCGAGGTGTTGGTTTTGATGCGACGTGTTCCCTTGTTGTCCTGGACAAACAGTTCCAGCCTTTGGCAGTCAACAGGGAAGGTAGGACTCCACACCCCAACGGTGTCACTGGTGAGGGAAATCCAAGTGCCAGGTCCTGGACTCCTGGAGGTAGAGATGAGAAAATCCCTTTTTTACAAGAGGATTTTTTCCTTGTTTTGCTGTTTGAATTTTTCTCCTCCTTCAGACTTTACTGCTCATGGCTCTCATAGTGTGTAACTGCTTGCTCTATCGTGGAGCTGCAGACAAGAGTTCCAGCTGTATATTTTATTACACTGGTGTTCTGTCTTTGGCCAGGACAGTGCTAAACGTCACAAATGGTGACCTTTTTCTGAAAACCTGGTGGGTTTTATTTAGTTTTTGAGTAGATGATTCAGAAGGCTCAAAGTATGATGCACTTTATTTTTTCAGTGGGTCCCATTTAGCATCAGGTGTGTGCTAAATCAGTAGTTACACACTCACAATTCTGTGTGTGCTCCCTTTCTGTTCTCAGATGTGTTTATCTCCTCCTGTCCTTCTCAATGAAACAGCTTTGCCCCCAAAATGTCCATCTCTGAATTTGGATGAGATTATTTATTTTTCTGTGGGAGGGTCTCTTACAATCTGTTCAATGCCTAATGATTTCTGGGGTTATTTTGGTCTGTTGAGTCAAATTCAGTTCTTATTTTTTATGTTCTGATACCCCCAAGAATGTAGAGTTTAGACAGTGATGATGTTAAACAAGAAACCAGGAATTCACTGCATGGTGTCATCATGCAATGGTGGGGTTTCAGGCAGTGTCACAGTTCTGAGTTGTATTTCCATCCTATTTTAGAAATAAAATGATTTAATTTCCATCTCCAACATAATTGTTCAGATTTTGTCCCATTTTTAGTCCTTGGTCATGAAAAGGCTTCTTTACTTTTTTACCTAAATATGTGAATTTGCCAAAGAGTTTGGGTTCTTTGGTTGAAATGCAGTCTCTGAGAGCGTGGTGTTGCTCACAAGCCTCATTGGTTTGGCAGCATTCTCAGTGCTCAGCTCATCCTCAAGTTGTCTCTAAATCTTGTGTTGAGACACCCAATGTGGATTATTAACTCAAATAAAATTTGAATTTTCTGTGTGGAAGTGAAAGTGTGACTCAGCCTGGAGTCTAATAACTGAGTACTGAGGTGGGGTTAAACCAGACCTAAAATAATCTCTTTTTTTTTTCTTTCCTCTCCCCTCAGTTATGAACCACAGGAATGTCATTATGTGGATGGACCATCGTGCAGTGAGTCAGGTCGAGCACATCAATGCCACCCAGCACAGGGTTCTGAGCTACGTGGGGGGAGCGATGTCTGTGGAGATGCAGCCCCCTAAACTGCTGTGGCTGAAGGAAGTGAGTGCATTTAACACCTGGTGATTAGTGCCCTTCATTAATCTGAGATTTCTAGAACCAAAGTCTTCAGCCTCAGTGTTGAACTCCAAGGTGTGCAAAGGAAGGCCAGGCTTAAGTTGTGGATGTTTTGAGGTTCTTTTTCCCCCTCAGTTATGTAGACATGTGTTTGATTTTATTGAGACGGAATGTTTCCTGGTAGAGCATTTCATGTGCCTTTCCTCTGTGGGATTAGCTGTACTCCAGATTTAAGTGCAGGTAAGGAATGAGTCCTCCAAGAGTCATAGAATTCAGTTATGTGGGTGCATTTCCTGCTCCAGCTCCTGTATCCAGCTTACAGGGGCTGGAGTGCTGGAGGTGCTGCATCCAACAGGGAGGGATGGGTGGCTTTGGCTCCTGGTAGAGCAGCTCTTCAGGTCAGAATTCAATTTAGTGCTGTCCTATCAGTAGGAAATAATCCATCTGTGGAGGAAGGTGCCCTGTTTTAATGTGGAGCCCTTCCTCTGTCTCTTGTTTCAGTTTTTACAGATAAAAGGAGAGACACTTGCCACTCACATTTTTTTATTATAACCTCCTCCAGCCTGGCTTTTACATTTGGCCCTAGGGATGCTCACTGTCATTTTAACAAAGCCCAAATGTACCTGCTGCTGGTTTCAAACATCTGAAGTCTCCTGTCCTTGCAAACATGAGACATCCCAAGGTGCAAACTGGGGAGAGTCAAGGGAATTAACTGGTAGAAGCGGGTCCTGACAGATTAATGATAAGAGAGGATAATGAATGTTGATCATGAAATACGAGTATCCATCTACTAGTTCTGCTCAAGCTGTGAGTATCACACATCAGTCATTTTACAGCTCACACGTTATTATCTATAAAACTTTAATTCTCTGCATGTAAAACACTTTTATATTGCGAGGTCCGGGATACCCGCATCTGTCTGATAAGGAAACCCAGATTATGGGCTGTAAGTCTCTGCTGTGGCCTCAGAGCCCTCTGACATAACTGCTGTAGGATAAAGGGGAGAAGAGGCTGGTTCTGTGCTGGACTCTCCTGCCCCTGTGTGCCAGCCAGGAGCAGGGATTGCCTGCTCACACAGAGGGGTGTTACTAACCGGGCTTGCTCATATGTCCCTTTTCAGCTCCTGCCATACCAGCTAAGGAGATTATTATCCTAAAGGGAGGCTTTTTTACCTCAGTGTCTGCTTGCTGAGCTGCTCACGGGACAGATCCTGTGTCTGGGGAATGACTCACCATTAAACTGCTTATGCTCATCCTGCTGGGCTCTGGCACCTCGGCTGGTGAGAGGAGCAGCAACAGGTGCCATGGGGGCACTTGTGATCATTTCTCTGGGCATGTGGTGTTACACTTCTCAGCTCTGGAGAGGAACAAGATCGAGTCTGTTTACTTCTGTACTTGTGAAGTGGGAGGGTTGAAGGAATGTAATATAAAGGAAAGATTTGTTTTCAGTGCCAGTCACAGAAATGCATCTGTGGATTACAGGACATCAGGGCTGTCAGCAAAGGGTTGTGTTGGCCTCTGCCAGCTCAAGTTCAGGCTCCTGTAGGGCAGGTGTCCTCACTTGCCAGGGAAGAAAAATGTTACAGTAACTTTAAATGCCAGGTTCTCCAAATGGGAGCTACAGGAGGAGTTTACACCTGTGTTACTCATTGGACTGTCTTGAACTGGTCTACAAATATAAATTACTTATCTCCTCAGATTCTTTCTTATCAATGTCATGTTGGTTAATAAACTGTGACACAGGTATTGCCAGTATGGTCAGGAAAACTTATGTGGTATTTAATGTGTCCTTCCTGTTTTTTGACTTGTGTCATCTTTAATTTCTTTGTTTAGTGTATTTCCCTGCTGCCAATACTGCAGATCCCAGAGACATGGCAGAGAGATATTTTGCTCTAGCTCACACGCTGCAAGTTAAAAATCTGACTGCAGGATGATTTCTTAAACTGATGGTAATTCACAAGTTGGAAAATGGAAGTTTGGTTTTCAAACCACTTGTGAGAGTCACAAGATTAGCAGGTAGAAAGAAACAGTTTTGTTTGATTTTTATCCTTTTTAACTGGGAATATTTGAGGCCTTTGCAAAGTTGAAACTGGAATTTCCTTCTACTCTATTGTGACAAGTGGTTTGACTGCCTGGTTTGACCTGGTTTGGCCTGGGGAGATTTCACACTCTCTGCTCACACAGGGCCTGGCCGTGGTCATGGCTTTGGTCTCTCCGGCCTTCCCAACTGCTGGATGCCTCCAGATGTGCTGCCACAGGATTTCTTTCAAGTGCCCTAGATCTGAGTAGTTTTTCCTTAAATCCTCACCTCTGCTGATGTTTTCCATAGACTGTGTGAAACAGCCTTTCCTGCTGAGCTGCTCCTTGCTGCAGGAATCAAGGCAGATCCCTCTCAAAGCATCCCAAAAGCTCTTCTGTTTTGGAAAGGGCTCTCAGAATTTTCTGCCAACCTGTGCAAATACACAGAGGTGGTTCAGTTTCTTTCTGAAAACACTCCCAGTGTTTCTAGAGCTATTTCCATCTGTCTGGGTGCACGTGGTGTCATCGTACACCTCACAGTATCCCAGGAAGTTCAGGCCAACAGGGATTGGGCACATTCTCCTATGACTGACCAGAATCCAAACTGGCTAAACCAAGGTGTAGCCAGATGCTGCTTTGGGCCTTTGTTCCTTTGTTTGGTGTCACCTTTCTGGAAAGTTTTTGCTCAGAAAGCTTGACAGGGCTGCAACACATGTAACATATGGATGTTTATAAAGAAAACAAAGCAGAACAAAACCCACAGCCTGACACTTTGCACAGTCAGACTCCAGGTCAGCAGAAACACCCTCATATATGAAGAGTCCCTGTTGGCTTTTGCTTTGAATTCCCTGGACCTTATTTTGAACTCCCCAGGAGTTTATTGTTTCTGCTATCAAAGATTTTTGTACATCTTTGCCTGGGATTGGTGCTGTGCACAGTCCATAGCTGCTTCCATTGAGCTGGATTTTGCAGAGAGGGTGTAGAGGGGAAAAAACCTGCTGTATGTCTGAAGTTAAATAATAAAGATAAGACAACCTGGCACTTATAATTGAGAACAATTTATAAGTCCATTGAAGTAACCAGCAGAGTCGACTTTTGTGTTGTTGGAAAAATGTTTGATACCTTTCCTTTAATCAAACCTCATGTTTTTGTAACAATGAATAACATGTAACTAGGAGAAGCTTAAAACTGGTCCCAGTGAAATACATTCCTTTCATTGGGTCTTCAGTTCTTTGTAACTCTTAGAATTGTTTTCTTTACTGTCAAAGTTTATTTAGGGTGGCATAAATATAAATGTTTATTTTTGAGTTTATTGCCTAATTAATATTCAAGATTTCCCCTTGACTTGCCCATGTTCCACAGTCTGTGGATTCACTCCTATGAAACTTCAGTCCTGCTAGAGCATGATAAGTTGTACAAAAGTGACTGCAAACTAAAGTAGTTCATTAAGAGTAATTTGTGAGACTAATGATTGAGGAGATTAACCAGATGCACTTTTGGAAGGAAGTTATTTAAAGTACTGATACTAAATGACTCTTTGGACTGTTGTTATACCAGTAGGACAATTGTTTGTACATTGTCTCCAAAGCCTCCCCCTCCCTTTCCAGGGTGCTGACCCGACTCTGGAAGGCACATCAGGAAAGTCTCTTGTCTCCTGTTTGCCCTGGGAGCTCCTTCCTGTAGTATCTGCAAACCAGGAAGGGTCTGACTTGAGTCAGTTCAGTGGTGTTAGTGAGTTGTGAGTCATTAGGGTTTCTCTTGAAGAAAGGAGTTGAATTTCTGTTGCTTGAATGATGTTCATCTGAGCAATTGAAAGTATTTCTGAAGAATATGGCCTTGCAAACTTACTCTGAATTGGTTGCAGTAATGAAGAGGAAGGGAAAGGGAGAAGGAACTAAGATGACCTATGAGGAAGTTGGAGAGAAACTTCTGACAAGGACCTGGAGTGACAGGACAAGGGGGAATGACTTCAAACTGCCAGAGGATTAGATGGATATGGGGAAGAAATTTTTGCCTGTGAGGGTGGAGAGGCCCTGGCACAGGTTGCCCAGAGAAGCTGTGGCTGCCCCATCCCTGGAAGTGTCCAAGACCAGGTTGGAGCACCATGGGACAGTGGAAGGTGTCCCTGCCCATGGCAGGGGGTGGAATGAGATGAGCTTTAAGGTCCCTTCCAACCAAAGCAGTCCATGACTCCATGATGACCTCGCTGTGCTTCTCCATTCCCATCATCTTGTTCCCAGAATTGCAGCTGACCTCAGTCACTGCCAGGAATGAGCTGACACCACCCTCTTGAGAAGTAGATGCTGGGCCTTCTCTTGTGACTTTGCTTCACTTGACTTGTATTTATTTGAGGCAGGATGCTGCAGTTTTCATTGGAAGTCACAAGTTATTCTCATCTGCTTCTTTTTGACTTTCTCTTTAACATTTAATCTCCTTACACATAACAGGGATTTAACTAGAGGCTTCAGGATGTATTCTGTTCTTAAAGGTTTTCATCTCTGCTGCATTTTGGCTTTGAATTAAGAAATTAAACTCCAAAGACCACACCAGGCATGTTGAGCTCTTTTGTTTGATTTACATGCCTTCCATTCAGTCTAGTTTGGTCAGTGCTGACTATTTTACCCTCTGACAGTCGTAGGTAACCTACATGACATTAATTGGGTGCTCTTGCTGTTTGGGATTGCAGAGGGGTGTGGCAAAGCCACCCCTGCAGGTGGGGTTATGTCAGGGGCAGCTGTTGGCACTCAAGGATCAGCTGAAGGCAGTTACCCTGTGCCCTGGGCACAGCTGGGGCCCACTGAGGAGCAGCAGGTATTTTTCTGCCTCTGTGTGTGTGCTAAAGAGGCCCCAGTGATAAATCTGGAATGTAAAATGAAGTAAATACATTATTTTTTCCCCAAAAGCTGGTTTGTGTGGATGCAGCCATGTTTGACTTTTGAATGTGGTCAGTTGAATTAGTGAAGTTGTATTAAAGAATCGTTGGCCTTTGACTAAAGTGCTTAGAAACTTGTTGGAGGATAATCCCGACAAAGTCTTCCTGAAGTCAGCAAGGTAAGTTTGAATGTCAGCTTCACCAAAAAGGAAGGTGATATCTGGTTACTGGGTCTTTCAAAACAACCAATTAAATTCCCTCCTCTTGGTGTTATTCTCTTAGATTTCCTTGTTTACAATTAGCTTAAAATTATCTTTCAAAACATTATTGCAATAGTTCTTTCCTTTGGTAGTTGGAGGTACATCCTTGTTCAGTTTTGATCAGCAGGTTCTGGCTGAAAAAATTTGATGTTCCCTGCTTGGATGAGTGTGTAGATGGTTCTGGTAGGTACTGGATGCCTGGATTTGAACTGAAGATGTTTTATATCCTCCTTCACTTGGGAATTATTTTGCTGCAAGGGTTTTTCAGGAGAACATGACTGTGCAGATGTCTGTGCTGTGGCAGTGAGAGCAATGCAAGAACTGCAGCAAAGGGTTTTCCAGCTCCAAAATTAGCCTGTTGGTGTTTTCCTTTTCCCAGAGATAGCAGAAGGAAAAAAAATCTTGTTTACTAATTTCTGGCTGGAATTTGTGTTGCAGCTTGTGCCAAACAAAAGGATGCATGTTATGTTTTCCTCATACTAATGACGTGACAAATCAGCTATTCCTAAAAAATATTCTTCCCATTAAATCAGAGATGCTGTAGGTCATTCTCAGTGGGTGGGGTTTGCTGGGCTGGGAGGAGGGATTTGCTTGGTGAGTGTCTCCAAGTGAAATTCATTCTCCCTGAGCTTTGCTTTCAGGCCTGGTCTTAGTCTGGTGTTTAAGAGCAAAGAAGAGCCTCCGTTAAATATAAAATGAAATCTCTTCACAGTGACTGTGTAGCACATTATTCCCCTGCAATCAGTGACTAAAATCAATAGTCTGTGTCTTTTTTCCTTGCCCAGGGGCCAGGGATCTTTGTGTGTGTTACAGCTCACAGCAGCATTAGGGCTGCTGTTGGAACCGTCATTCTTCTGCTTTCTGTCCACCTGTGACTTGCAGCAAACAATGGGGTAATTTGCAGAAACAATTAAAGCATGTCTGTCCCTGGCTGTGGAAGGAAGGATGTGCTGACATCAGCTTGGCAGCAGCTCCTTTGCTGATGCATTTCTTCATTGCTTGCTGCCCCTGGAGCTGCCTTTTGGTCTCATTGAATGCGAGTGTTTTCCCATTAAAATAAAAAATAAATTCTGTCCTAAGTGAGACCCACTCCAGGCTGCTGAGTTTGGAACTGAACTCTTGTTTAGCATTATTTATAAATGTTTCGGCACTCTGTTATCAAACTGCACACGGTGCAGACACAAATGCATGAGCTCAGGATGCCTGTGGCATCTCAGGGTACCCGCACGGGGCTCAGACACATCTTGCCTTGGTGGCCCTTTCTCCAAGAGTTTATTTTCTGAGCCCCTCGATCTGATAATTCACTCAATTAATCTTTTACCCCTTAGAGGGCAAAGTGGTGGTTGCAGAGTTGATCAGTTTGCAGCCTTGGCTCTGGTGAGGGCAGAATTTCTGCTCAGGCCTCTCTTGGGTGCCTTGGAATAGCTCAAATCTGGGGTTGAATTGGGAAGAACAGATGGTTCTTCAGTGATTTTCAGATGACTGAGATTTTGACCTGATGTGGAACTTGGGTGTTCACATTAGCTTTTGGTTTTGCACTAAATGGTAGAACGTTTCCCTGCTTCCCTCTGCCCTTCCTGGTTTAAATCTACGTTTCTGACACACACTTGGGGATGATTTTTGAGTTTCTGGGATTTGGCTGAAAAGAAACCATGACATTTAAACTGATACCCCATGTTAAATCAGACACTGGTTCTAGCACAAATTTCTTTAATCTTGTGGCCAACAGAGAATTCACATGAAGGCTCTCTATAATGGCATTTAAGGTAATGTGGTTAATATTTAATGGTATTAACAATAACAGAAGTCAGGACATCTTTGGTGGGTTTATACACATTTCTGGTGGAAAGAAGGGTTTTCACAAGCTTTAGATGGCTGAAGATAACTTCATCTCACGCGATAACTATATTCTCAGTAAGAGCAGCAGTCAAAAGTTTCTTGTACAGACTAGTTCAGCAAACCAGTAAAATCTGAATGTGGGAGCTCTTTCAGCTTTCCCAAGGAGAATGTAGCTCCAGGTGTCTGCAGAAGATTCTACTGGATGCTGGAGCTCATGTGAAACTCTCCCAGTGTGTGTGTTTTCAGTCCAGTCCGTCATTCTCCTGAGCCCTTCTTGTCTTGGAGGATTAAAACACATGGCACTATGTAATTCTTAAACTCTCTGTCCCTACTTATTTTTGGATTATCTATAACAATCTTCAAAAAATGATTCTGTGGAGGTATGGTTGTTAAAACAACCCAAACCAGAGAGAGCTGGAGAAAAGGGACTCCCTAAATCCCCCTGGAAGACAGAAAAACTCCCTGAGTTCCATTGCAGGCGAGTGGCAGGATGTGAATACAGCACTGGGAACCTTCCCAGATTCTCTCCACAGTCCTTTTAATGTGGTCACAGACTCCTGACTGGGGGTGAAAATAAATTTGAATTAACTTCAGTGAGTGTTGAAAACACGGAGACTTTAAATTTGTTTGGACAAAGCACCATGATTTTTGTTGTCTGTGCTAATTAGTGATGACACAGCATCAAGATGGCAAAAAATGAATCATTTGGATGTTCATGAAACAACATATTTTGAGTGTCACTAACATGTGGCTTTTGGGAATTCTTGGAAGAATAAGGATCCAGGGAGTATCTCTGATGAAGCAGATTTGTTTGAAGAGGACAGTTATTCTTAATTCAGTTTCTTTTCTGATTAACAGTAATAGTCCAACTACTCCTGTTGGGAGTGGAATGGTTTGGGTTGGAAGGGACCTTAAAGCTCATCCAGTGCCACCCCCTGCCATGGGCAGGGACACCTTCCACCATCCCAGGCTGCTCCAACCTTGACACTTCCAGGGATCCAGGGGCAGCCACAGCTTCTCTGGGCACACTGTGCCAGGGCCTCCCCACCCTCACAGGGAAGAACTCCTAGAGCCAAATATTATTCCTTAAAATGAAATTATATTTTCTTTTTTAAGTTAGCATGTATGTTCTTGAAATTGCATGGAATTAAATCTTGCTCTGGAAAGACCCTGGCAGGATTTGAGTTTGTGGTGCAGCAGCTGCTCTTAGGTGAGGAAACTTTGCACCTTTTCAATTACCTGAAAAGCCAGTGGAAGTTTTTAAAGCAAAGTTATCTCTTGTGGAAGTCTCCTTGTGGTCAGCAGCACTGAATTCTCTTTGGTTTTGATATTCCTCACTTATATTAATGTCCCAACGTCAGAGGTGGCCAGGGACTCTTTGCTTTCTGGGCCACATGCAGAATCCAGTGCTGGAAATTCCCTGTAAATGATCTGTCCTGGGAGAAGAGCTTTTCAGGAGTTTGGAAATGTCAAGTGGCTTTTCAAAAAGCCGCGTGATTCGAAAGCTTTGTTGCTGTGCTCACAGTTTGTTTCCTTCCTGTGCTTAGAATTAACAGATATTAAATTTACAATGGTAAACTCTAGAAAGTAGAGTGTGCTTGGATGTTTTTGGAGAAAGTTGTTGACTTTGAGACTGCTCTGACATTAAGGAGCCGATGGGGAACTGAGAGAGCTCCTGTTATTGATCTGAAACTTGTGCCTCCATGAACTTTTCATGGGAAGCTTTAAGATCAGTCTGTGGTGGGCAAAGGCTCAGTTCTCCTGGCAGTAAATCAGAGTGGAGCAGACAGGATGATCAGAACAGTTGGTTTGAAAAAAATCATCATTTTTACCTAAATATCAAGTTTTCAAATTTTATTAAGATAAGGACGTGATCATGCCTGACCTCTAATGTCTTCATTTCCAACCATATTTTTATTAGAACTTGCCAGAATCCTGGGAGAAGGCAGGCTGCTTCTTTGATCTTCCTGATTTCTTGTCTTGGAAAGCCACAGGTGTCACTGCAAGGTACGTTCATTGTAACAACTTGATTTGGTCATTTGTGTTTATTCCCTTGTGCATGTTTGTGCTTTAATCCATCCTGGCTGGACATGCTGATGTGTGCATCTGTCTGTAATTGAGTCTGCCCCAAAACATCTTGAACCCATCTCCTGCTTCCATGAGCATTCCTGAGCACATGGGATTCACAGTGTCGTTCACAGATACAGTATTTGATATAAATGTCTTTTCATTGGGCTTGTGCTCCATTTTGGAGACTGCTCTCGTTCCTGTGGAATACACTTTTAGTAACTCTTTGAAATCTGGAGGGTACTTATTGACTTTTTTTGAGAACTGGATGTAAACAGTTCTTTGCCATGTGAGAGGGATCTGTTAAAGTCTTGTTTAAAATGTGACTGTAAAACACAGCAGCTGCGCTGCTCCCCAAAAGCATCCTGGAGTATTTGCTGAGCAGTTTAACAAAATCCTCTGAGAGAACCCCTTAAAATTCGGGATTCAAGCGACCAGCACAAGTGAAGTGCATTTGCAAGTCCTTGTGAAAAGGGACTGTGTCATTTATGTAAAATGAAGTCTTAAAAAAAGCAAAACCATGAGTTGTTCAAGGACTTGCTAGGTAATAATTGAAAGATGGTATCTCAAATCTTCTTCCTCTGGACTTTCAGTCAGATTTTGCAGTACAGCTATGAATTATGTAACAGAAGAACAGCTCCCACCCCCCAGGTCTTGCAGTTTAAGCAGCCCTGTTACCTGGCCCAGCTCTGCCTTCAGGAGGATAAATCCCAGGTGATATTCCATGCAGGGTCTCTGTCTTGTGGAGGGACTTAGATTTAGAATTAGGGCTGGGGGTGGTAGATGAAGAATGGTCTGAGAAGGGAAGTTACAGGGGCACTGAGAGCTCCTTGGTCCTGCCTGGCTTTGGCTTTGTGCTCTTGGCTGCAGCTTCCTGGAGGTGAGGGACAGGATTAGACACCACAGTAGAGCTGATTGAGCCTTAGAAATGACAATTTGATTATTGAAAAATGTTTTGGTTGTGTTGCTGAGTGTTGAGAAAAGAATTTCTGGACAAATTCCTCACCCACCTTTGGTGGAGGGTCATGAGTTTTGGATAAAATAGCTCCTTTTTTATCCTCCTTTGCTGTGCTCCCCCAAATTGAGCCCATTGTTTTGGCTCTGGTGGGGGGGTCTTACAGGGTAGCAAAGCAGGAAGAAAAAGCCAGGAAAATAAGGGCAAGAAACGTTTTGCTGGAACCAAGCCTAATTTTTGGGCTTTCTCTGCTTTCCCCTGTGCACACCTGTTGTTGTTGTTTTAATTTCCTTGTAGTTTGGTGAAGTAAAGTAATTTGTCCTGCATATGCTCTGAGTACAAGGGAAGTGTGATTTTATCAAGTATAAGATTCTCAGCACCTTTTCTCCCTTTGAGCACAAAGGAGCCTGTTCACAGGGTAAGACGCAGTGTTACTCACCGTGATTCATACTCAACTTGGCCCTGATAAAAGAAAGGTTTATTTTTTTTTTTAGATTTGTTTTGGTGATGCGGATTTTACCAAAATAAATGCAATTCCAAAGGCACTTTCATGGCAGAGGCCTTGCTTCTTGAAATTTAAGGGGCTCTCTAAAACATGTTGTATGTATTTGATATTTAAAAGATGCATTTAGTCTTTTTGCCTTCAGCGAGGTCACTGGACAAAGTTGTGTGTGAGATCAGAATGTGACATATTTGAAAAGCACTTCTTGGTGTGTGTTTCTGAGTATGAAATGGTTTCTCTTCCCCCTTTAGTTCTGCTGGTTTGAACTGCCTTGTTTCTGAAGTTTGTTCCAGTGGTTGTGTAAAAAACAATGAATGCTTCTGACCTCTCAGGTGGAGACTCAAACATGTTCTGAGATTCTCTTTTTACCCACAAGCTTTGCAATTGCTCTGTATCTCACTGAACATCCACCCATCAGTTGCAAAGGACAAGTCCCAAATGGTTGATTCCCTTTGTTCTTGGGAAGATTGTTGCCTGTAGGACTCCGTATTTAAAGTAATTACTTTTATTATTTCTCCTTGGTCATTGAAAGGCCATTGAATTGTTCTGAATGATTGTGCATTAAAAAATGCTACTGACAGCTCTTCAGGTAAAGAGTGTCAAACTTTGGACCTTCTCAGCTTCTGCCCCCCAGGGGTGCCCCAGTGAGTGTTGGTTTTGCCCGTGCTCAGTTGCCTTCTGCCCGAAGGGCTGTGGTGGAGAGAAGGAGCTGTTGCATCCCAGACACCTTAGAAATGCTCTGCAGAGGCTCAGCACTTTTGCTGGTGGTGAGAGTGAGTCACTATCCTCCCTCCCACCATCCCTGACCTCTGACAACTCTTCCTTTACATGGTGTCTTGTGTACAACCGTCTTAATAAAATCTGGGCGCTTACCTGGGTGAGTTACAGGCTGCTGTGTTATGGATGGAGATTCTTCGAAAAAATGCACAGCAGTGATTTGTGTATCCCCGAGGTCTGTGAGGGATTCCAGTGCAGATGAGAACGTGGCTGGTGTGTGTTCAGACCCTGCTCCATCCACCAGCAGCTCGCTCACTGCAAAATGAGCTGGTCTCTGCTGCATTGAAGATGAACTGTAACTAATGGGGGATTAAACCTGTGAGGGAGGATGTGGGAACACAGGGAAGAATGTCAGGCTGACATGGAGATACAAAGAGTCCAACATTGTGCCGCAAGACACCTCCCAAAACTGACATAAAACGTTGGAACAAACTGGATATTGGTGCAGAATGGTTTTTCCCCATCATATTATACTCCAGATATGTTAAAATTTGGTGACTGCAATGTGTTACCTTTAGTAGAGACTTCACCTCATATAGGGGTGTTGATGCAAGTAATGTTCCTGTGGAAATACTTGCCCAGTCAGTCTTCAGCTGCTTGCCATCACAACAGGGAGAAGGGTGGAACAGATGTTTCAGATACTTTTGGGGGAACTTTTGTAAATGATCTGCTTCCAACAGAACTCAGGATCGTGAGTTTCTTCAGAGCAAGTCAGTTTTATAAGAAAGAAACTCATTCTGCTGTGGTAATTACAGACTGCAGAGTGGAAGAGAAATGCTTGGAGTTCATAAAAAGCATTTCTGGGAACCACTAAACTAATGTTAGTCTGTATCTGTATGAGAGAGGGTGATATCTTTTTGAAACACAGTGTATTTTCAACAGGAAAAATTGTTTTATTTATGGGTTCCTTGGCTCATGGACATTTAAATAACAGACTCCTTATGTTAAGCAGTGATTGAGTCCTTGAAGTTTATTTGTAACCTGTTGTGTTGAGATGGTTCCATTGCACTGGTTGAAATCCAGAGAACTCCTTGGATATTACTGAGGTTGATGCAGAGTCTGCTGGGATCAATAACAGAGTCTGTCCCTTGCTGAGTTGCAGAGGTTCAGTTTTTAGTAAAACATTGAAGCTAAGAAAGGGCTCTTGAATCCAAGGATCTGGATCCAGGTCTCTGTTATGTCCCCTGTGTCATTTGGAGAAGTGAATTCAATCTACATCTTTGGGGGTGTTGAGGCAGCTGGATACATTTGGGGATGTGGTGCTTGTTCATCCCTGTGTTTGCTCTTTACCTGCTCTTGGGAGGTTTGGTGCTTTTACCACTGGGAGGTAAAATCGCTGTGGAGGCCTCACCAAATATTTCACCCAGATAGGCTGGAAACTGGAAAGGAAGAGAGTTTGGAAGAGGAGCTTATGTTGAAAGGCACTGTTGAAAAAACAAACTGGTGTGAATTAAATTATTATCTCAAGGATGTCTGTGCCTCTGTAAAGGATTGGGCAATCCTTGTCGTGGGATGTGGTAACTGGAGCAGTGCAGACACCCATTTTTTGGGGCCAGCTGCCCTTCCCTTCCTTCCTAGCCTTGCCATGACTAATGTATGCCCTTTGGCTGGGGTCTGGAGGTTGGCTTCTTGTTTATGTTTTGAGCCTCCTTCAAAAGGTGGCTGGTTTGAAAATCAGGCCTCTCAACGGAAAAAAAGGGCCCAGGGAATATTTCACAGAGGGCCGAGGGAATATTTCAGAAAGCTGTTGTGATTAGTGCTGAGCCCCCGTGGCAGTATCCTGAGCTGCACTCGGGTGTTGTGTCCTGTTTATGAAATGAAACCCAAGACTTCAGACTTGCAGACTTGTTTGGAGAAGTCTCTGGAGAAGGGAGAATTATCTTGAAGGGCTGTCTGGGAGGGGAGGAATGGTGTTTTTGTGGATTGGACAAACAAAGTACCATGGATTTCTTGTCATGGAGCCAAAAGCAAGTGTCCCTGCGATGGTCTCCTTGCCAAATGACAGAATTCTACTGCTATCAGGCTTTTAATAAATTCAAAACATGTTCTTTGGAGACTGGTGACACACAGGCCGATCCAGAAAATAGGAAATGTGTAGCTGCAGAAGTTATCAGGCTGTGAAGGGCAGGTGCAATGTGGGCCACTACTGTTAGATTTTATTTTCTTTTTTAAATTTAAAAACAATATGTCCTTGAGTCTGCAGAGTAATCTGAAAGAGTTCTGTGTGCTGAAGAAGAAAATTGTTAGCAGATCTCGTTAACGTTGGCCAGGAAGCACACAGGCAAACAGGAAGCTTTAGCTATTGTTATTGTACAAGTGCCCTTTACAAAATATTAGCAAAAGAAGCTTAATGTGTTTTCCACAAGAACAGGAGCTCTTCATAGTGTCTCACTGTGAAGAAAAACTGCATTGTCCCTTTGCAGCAGCCCTGGACATACATTGAGACGTTGCATTGCAGGGGCTTGCATTGAGGTCTTCAAATATTTACTCCTTTGATTTTTTTAAGATGTTAGGGTTGTTAATTAGCTGTGGCAGTATCTAGCCTTTCGTTTTCTATTGTGTTCATTTGCTGCTAAAAAAAAAAAAGAAAAAAGCCAGCTAGGTCAGTATAGAAAGGATTGGGGCAGGCAGTGGATGTATTCCTGGCAGCTTTCCATGGAGACAGTGAACTCTGAGCCAACCATGAAGTCATCCTGAACTCAGGGAGTCTCACTAATCCAAGGCAATGTGTCTTAATTTGACAAAGCAAAGGCTGCTTGATAAGCCAGCCCAGCCAGAAATGCTGTTACATGGGGGTGTTTGTTAAATTGAGATTGTGGACGAGGAACGTGGTGATATGAAAGGAATCGTCTTGTTTTCAGGCCCTTGCTCCCCCAAGCCCAAAGGCAGCTTGGCTCCCTTCTCCCCTGCAGTCCGGGCTGTGCAGTGGCTTGATGTGAAATTTGAGAAACATATGTAGTTTTCTATTTCAGGAAAATGATCTCAGGGATTGAATGTGTGTTTTGTTGGCTGTTAAGCTCTGATCTTGCCTAGTGTGGTAGTTTGAGAGTGTGTGTGGATGTGAGTGTGTGTGATGGTTAAAACATTCTCCAGAACTTCAAAAAAATAATAATTAAAAAAAAAAAATCAGAGTTCCTATTGTTGTTAAAGGTCTTATTTCTTCAGTCTCAAAATGCAACCTCCTGCATCATAAGAAACCTCTTAAATAAATACACCATGTGCATCAAAGTATTTTATTTTTCCATAGTACTAGTCATTAACATTTAATTGAGCTGATGAGTGCTGCACACACAGTTTTCCATCCAAGCAAAGCAGCTTTGTTTAAACAACCCTCTCATTGTTGGTCCTGTGCAGAAGCAATAGATATAAATATATATCTGAACAGTGTAATTATTAACTTCTCTGAGGTTCAGATGATAATCTCCTCTTAATGAAGTTTGTGAAATGATGCCTGGGATCCTCTGAGATTGCTGGGATCCTGACTGATGGTGGCACTGGGAAACTGGGCTTTGATGAGGCTGGGGCAGAGCACTGAAAGAGGTTGTGGTGTTATGGTCTCAAATTCTGAAGCAAGACAAGACACAAACCACAGAGGAGTTTGTTTTCTCTCAGTTCTCTTCATCTCTTTTCTTTCACAGTCACCTTCAGGTGCAGGTTGGGTGTTGAGGGTGAGTTTTTTGCATCAGCCCCTGTGAGCACCATCATGTGCAGCACAAAGTCTGTGCATTGTATGTGAACATACAGAGCTTAAAAGTATTAAATCTCACCAAACCCTATTATTCCATAAGCAGCTCTTTTGTCTTTTATTTTAAAAAATCCCAAACCTTTACTCTTCAGCATATGAAAGAGTCTTAATAAATTCAGGTTTTAAATGCTGCTCTTAAATAAGAAAGTGGCATTATTATTATTATTTTATAGCTGGGAAAAGAGCCGTGTAATTTGAGGGTAACATTCTTCTGAGTGTTTAGCTGGGCATCCAGCTTTGTGTCTGACTTGCAGTGAGAATTGGGTGTCGTATTCCATAGGCATTTTCACTGATCACACTATAAATTATTTATTCTGGACCAATTCTTCCTCCAGACTTCCCAAACAAATGCTTTTCACCACTGGAGTGTTGCTTCTTTCCCTTTCCTTGTCATCCATGGCTGTAACAACAGTCTTGGCCTGGAAGGCAGTTTACCTACAGGTTTGCTTTATTTTTGTTGGCTGCCTACCTAAATCTGCTCAATGTTAGGAACTTTCACTGGAAATTCTCAGCGTGCTTCAGGATGACACGGATGGTGTCGGGGTTGATTTACATTATCTCTTTAAAGTAGCATTAGCTTGCCCAGGACTTTTTCTCTTATTTGTTTTAGCATTCATGTTCTCCAGAGAGGAGCCTTTTAACTGTGAAATGTAAATAACCTGACAAGGGAGACTTCAAAAGAAAAGGAGCCTTTGTCCATGGCAGTGATACCAAACTTGCCAGCTCCGTAACCTTTAAAACAGAGCACTTTTATGCTTGACCTGTCATCTGCCTATAAAAATAATCTTAGATCAATGATACAGTGCTTTCAAGAATGTGTCTGAGGGAAGCAGACACTTCTCTGTATGTGTTGTGTCATTTCTGCATTGTGATGGACCATCTGCTGCTGGAGCTCTCGGGGAGATCTGGTTATTGATTCGGTGCGAGAGCCTGGCTGTGCTCTGAGGTGCTGAACACTCAGTGCAGCTTGCAAATTGATGCTGCCAGATAGAGCCCAATATTATATAAATATATAATGTGTTATATGAAATCACCAAGGGTTTGTTTTTTGCCTTCCCCTGCTCTTTATTCCCGTGCCATGCCATTAAGCTGTTCATTAGATGAAAGGTTGTAATTCAGTCTTCAGTGGATGAAATGTATATGTACTTACGGAATCAAAGACATTCCAAGAAAGGTTGTTTGTTTTCTTACTACCCTCTTTAATTAAATGTCGATGGTAGGATTCTGACTGTCTGCCTTCGGAGGCAGGGCTGAAGCAGTAATGATTTAATGATTGCAGGGTCATCAGCAGAGATCACTGCAGCTCTGCCTCTTGGTTGTCAGACCCTGCATGCATAGGGAACTTAATTCTCCTGGGGACAGGATAGTTGGGATTTCAGATTCCACCGTGGCTGTCAGTTTAATTTTAAAGTGAAGGGGAAGTTCTAGATTTTAGATTTTACTAAAAAACGACTTCGGATAGTATTTGGATTGTGTTTTGTTCAGATTGCCCACATTCACCTTCAAACTGCCCCTGGAGCTGCTAATCGCAGTTCAAACCCGTGTTTGTCCACTTCCTTTCAGTTCAAGTGCTCCGTCCCAGACTCGTCAGCCTGAGTGACGAGCTCGCTGGGGTTCTGCAGCAGGCATGTGTCCTTGGATTCTCCTGAGTGGGGATTGGAAACCACAGCATCCCTCAGGCATCCTGTCCCTGTGTTCCCTGAGCTGGGGCTCTCCTGAAGCCATTCCCAGGAGCCAAGAGTAGGTGAGACTTTGTGGAAGGTGACTTAGCAACTGCCTCTAGTACCCAAACACACGGAATTTCTGTCCACTGGGAAAGCCCTTCATGCTGCTGAAGGTGACTGGGAAAAAACTGAGGATGTGCAAAGATAGGATTGTTATACCCCAAACCCTCCACTCCCCCCCCAAATCCCACTGGCATTTATCCATATGGAGTACATATTGTTAGGATAAGGGAAATTGCTTCAACTCTCACTCACTGTAGTGTGGAACTTAGTTTTGAAATGATTTACATACTCTTCTCTCTCCCAGCCTCATTTTCCAAGGTGAACTCTTTCTTCTGAGGGATAAGGCTGGATCTGCACAGTAAGGTGTTTTCATATTTAATTAAAAGTTATTAGAGGGGGAGAACATGCCACAAAATACACGGAAAATTATTTTCCTGTGTTTTCCATCCTCTGAGATTCCCTTCATGAAACTGTGCTTGGGAGTTGCTGATGCTGGATTGTCACTGTTTATAAAATACCTAAACCAGACTCTTTTGAGAAAAAGAAATGTGATACAATTTTACTTTCAGGAAAGAAATTGAGCGTGATTCCTGTCTTAATGGAAAAATAGGTGTGGTGGTGTCCTTAATTCCTTGCATACAGCATCTGTCCGGGAGGTTAATACTCATTGTGCTTTCGTCTCCACACAGAGAGGGGAAAGTGGGGAATGTGTAGGAGCAGGATACACTGTTGACACCTGTCTTGTGCCGTTCTGCTCTCACCCCCAGCTCTGGGGGCACATCTGCAGCCTGGATTTATTCTCCCTCACCATTATTATCTTCCATGGGTCCTGCTGGGCAGTGCTGCCCATAAGATACATCTATACGTTTATACAGATATGTGATTTCACTGTGCAGCTCAAAGACAAACTGAAGTTCCTCTGTGCTCTCCATTCCTCTCGCTGATGCCCCAGCAGCACCAGGTGTGAATGTAACAGGGGAAGTCTCTGCAGGGACCCCAGTTTGTTCAAGATGTTCTGGTTTTGTATATTTTTGTCCTGTGGCAGCTCTTCATTTTGTGTATAAGGACAGTTCATAAACAGATGTTGAAGCTCAACACGGTGCCTGCTGTTTCCTGTATCAACAGACAATCCTTATTTACACCAGGTACCTGCACTGGTGAGTTATCCAGGGACATTTCCTGTTAACTCTTCCTTTTTCACCATATATGTCTTTGAATGTGCATCAAAGGGAACTTACCCCTACCAAAATGTTGAGAGATTTCTGATTGCCCAACCTATCAGGCGATGTGTTAATTAATTAAAATAGGTGCTCATTTGCTTTGGCACTGGAGAGTATCAGGAGTGATGTCCAAACTGACACAGCACAAATGAGCCTTGTGCCCATGGAAATCACCTCAGGCTGATTAAGGCTTCCTCCACTATCTCATTTGCTTGTTGGTTTATCTGAAAGGGCCTCTATTTGTATTTGTGTGCATCAAATAGGGAATACAATTTTGCCTCATTAAATGTGAAACTCTGCTTGAAGGAATATTGCTCAAGAAAAACCACATCAGGACAAGCTTTTGAAAATGCAGACTGGTTTAGAGAAACATTTTAATATATTGAAGCCTCCAGCCATCTACTTCTGCTCCTGAGAGCTCTACCTGAAAACTTCCAGGGCTGAATAATTTAAGGTTTGGGATTTTATTTTTTTTTTTTTTTTTACTCTTTCTGCAAGAAATACTGGTCTGATGTTGTATTTTCTTAAAGTCTGAACTCCACGTAACTTTTTTTCAGAACTGTTTATCCTCACTCCAGACATGAACCTTGGAAAGGTGGCAGAAAAAACAAACAGCTGCTGTGTTTTTGGGCAGTCTGCATTCCTTTAAACTCTGAGATCAGACTTGTGCTGAGATTTTCAAATTATTTGTCCTAGGGCTTAACCACTTTCACTCCTGCTTAAGTCAGTGAGTTTGTCGTACTGGTGCTTGTAAGAGCTGTCATGCAGAGCCTTAATGATTCAAGAACTATGAATATATGATGTGTTTTTAGGGCTTTTTATTATTGTTTCATTCAAACTTCACCTACCTCCCTAATCATCTTTCCATTTTTGGACCCCAGTCCCCTTTTTTAACTTAAGCACATTGCTTAAGATATTCTAGGGAACTTTGTTTTCATTTTGGTTTGGGGATAAATTTGATACGTATAAAAATGTTATTAATGGACCAAGGTGGAGGTAATAAAAAAACTTGTCACATTCCCAAGGCCCAGAGCCAGAAATCATCCTCTCAAGCTTGGCTTTCCTTCACGAGTGGGAGATGCAAGGAGAGCCATTGGTCCCGTGGCAGGTTTTTGTGCCCTCTGTGAGCTCTCCATAATGTGTTCTGTGGAGCTGGATGGCAGAGCTGCAGGTTGTGTGGAGAGCTCCTAAGAGAGTGTTCCATGGCTGGGGCCAGGAGACACGAAGATGCTGCTTCTCCTTGAGCCTTCCAAGGATCCCAAATCCCAAACATGACTTGCAGTTCCTTTCCAATTCGTGGAGCTTCGCTGGGCAAAGAGATTGGCTGTCCCAGGTCACTGTGGTTGTGATATGGATTAAATACATTGGGCAGGATGCGGGGCCCAAACATGTGTTTACTAGCAACTGGAATGGAAAACAAAGCAGGCAGGGCAGTTCTGAAGGGCTTTTCAGTTCCCTGGGCTTGTTCTTTGGGCCCTTTTCCAGCAAAGCACTTAAGGCACGTGCTTAAAGTTAAAGCCTGTGCTTAAGTGCTTTGCTGGTCTGGGTCCTTTATTTGCTGTCCAAGCATGTTGGTATGAACAGGCTGTTGGTTGCAGGAATGTTTGGGGAACTGTTCTTACACTGCTCGTGTTCCTTCTCTCAACTTTTTGGCTACGTAGGGCCCAGAAAAGATAATTTGTCCTTTCAGTATTACACAGCTAATGATTTGAAAATAGTGTTTAGAAACTGTTTGATTTAAAAACCTATAAAGGTTCTTGATTGAGATTAATTGGCACTGATAATCAGAATCTGTGATTCTGATTATGAAGAACTGTGCATTTGGAAGAATTTTTTTGACTTGTTACCATTTTCAGAAGAATTATCTTTTAGTCCATTCCTCTCTGTGCTTGCAGCATTTGTGAGTGTATGTTCTGCAAGTATTCAAGTCCCAAGGAAGGGAAAGACAAACATTTTAGTGTTGTTAGAGCTGCATGAAAGGGTTCATTAGGGTTTAGAGCAGCGGTGAACTCCACCCTGCTGGTTCAACCGTCACCTTGCTCAGTGCTGGGGTGAGACAAGCTCAGGCAGTGCCTGGGAGGGTGAGCTCTGGTTCTGAGAGAGCTGGGGATGAGCATTCCCAGCTCAAGCTGTTTTCAAGATTTAAATGAATGTAAAACCCCTCGGTGTCCACCTTCCCCGTGTAACAGGTTAAAGCATCTGAAATTAGCAGAGCAGCATCTTTCATCCAGCCGCTCTTCCAAGAACCCGTGAGTTGATTTGGTTGGTTTTTAGAACAAGTCAAAGTGGAGCTTGTTTTGTCCAGTCCCTTCTCTTTGACAGTGGCAGCAACAATGGTTCCAGGGGAATTAAAGGGAGAGAGGAATCCTGGAACTGAGACCATGTGAGCATCCTTCTGGGGACAGTGCTTAGAGCCGTGCTCGTGACTGAGCATTTGTGTTCCCCTGTATTATTTCTCTCTATTATTGTGACTGCAAAGATATCCACGTAGTGTAGCCTCCTTTTTGTTTTCATTTGTCCCAGAAATACCCTTTTCCCATTGCAGGATGATTGCTTGTTTTGTTTGAGTGTCTTTATTGCTGTATTCTGAGCAATAACAACACCTGATTCCTTATTTTCCCTGTTGATCTCCATTTCCTCTCCTTGTTGATGTAAACAAGCTGAAATGTTTTTTCATTCTTAGTTTATGGAAATTTATGTATACTTTTACTCACTTGTTACCATTTTCAGAACTCCTTGTCTGTCTACTTGGTGGGGTTTTCTTTGTTTGGTTTGTGAAACCCCACAGCTATCCAAATAATACTGTTAATATCTTTGCTTTTTGAGATTTGCTCAAAAATTTACCCTCCTTTTTATAGAAGTACAACACCAGAGGGCTGTAAATGTAAACCATTATTATTGTAAGTGATTAAAGATACTCTAGAAATAGATGCACTGCTACTGTCATTTAAAATATTAAAATACCAGCAGAACATAAATGATGTGTGTGAAATGAGCCATCTTGCTTTTCCTCAGATTTAAATGACTCACCTTAAAATCTAACTAAAAATGTTTTCAGAAGTTGATATTAATGACTGTAAATTTTGACTGTATATGATATTTAGGAAAGACTTCTGATTTTAAGAGTTTGAATTGACTGACCTGATTTTTGTGATGGGAGGTAACAACACTCATTGCCTGTGTAGGAATCTCTGAGGTGCATTTTGGTTCAGGGGCACTTGGCAGCTGTGTTCTGTCATCCAGGATTGAGCAAGACTCAAAGGTGGTTTCCCTGGGTCGGGAGGGAGGGTTTAATATTGGAGTTTAGCATGTGAGACTGGGATCAGCCTCCATCAAAATGCAGTTATTCAAACTTTCTTTTATTGCAGCTCTCTTGGCAATTTCCCTGCTTCTGTTCTGGTTTCACTTAGGCTCTGTCTGGCCACAAGTGCACGACAGCCGAGGTTCCAGTTCAGCACAGTCTGACTAAGCTGGTAAAAACTCCCATTAACCCCCCTGACAGTTCTTCAGAACTTTTACTCACACACATGCTCAAGTCCTGTGCTGGACTATCAGCAGTTCTGGTGGAAGGAAGATGTACATTATTTACTCAGGAATTAGTAAAATGGGTCTTTGTAGCGGATGTGTGAAGAGATTTCTGGACTGGCAGTTCTCCCTCTCCAAACATCCCTGTGAGGGTTGGAAGGGTGGGGTTTTTCACACCAGTCTAATTATCCTCAATTATATGAAGACAGCAGAAACCACATGGTGAAGTGTGGCACTGATCATGGGGAGATGTGCCTGACTGGTCGGTGTCTGGAGCATCAGCGAGCACATGGCGCTGGCCAGGCATCGCCCTCAGCATCTGCCACACTTCCTAAACCACTGAACTTCCTAATTCTTCATGCTCCCCAAACATGGATGTGGGTTGTGTGTGTCCCGTGTTGACTCTCCACCCAGTGGGACCGTCCAGGGTCACGGAGCCGAGAACCGCCCATGCCGTGGTATCCCTCTGGTCATGCCCTCAGGAATAACAAATCTGTTACAACACAGATGTGAGGGGACATGTGGCTTTGTGACTGGGGCACCCGCTGGTGCTGACAGATGTGTTGGGTGAGGCACATGTGGATGTGCTGGGAGAAATTGGTGTTGCTGAAGGGAGTAATCTCACACCACCAAAAGCCACACAACGGTGAAGGAACAGACCCAACTTCCTTTTCCTCAGTGACTTGTAGCCTTTGCTTCATCTCTTCACTGACTCCATTGAGTGTCTGGGGAAGCCTTGAGCTGTGGTACATTTGCTCAAGCCCAGCCTTCCAGAGGGAGCTGTACACTGGTGCTTTCAGCTTTAATCGTGTCACATTTTTAACGGCTTGAAGAAAGTAACAGCAGAAAATATGTTTTTTAAATACAAGCGCTTAATTGAAGTAAATATTTGACTTCCTATTGCAGAGTGGTTTGGGTGAAATACTGAGCTTGAAAGGATGTATTTTTGTGATGGAATTGAGCTGAAGTGCTGTTGGTGTTGCAGAATGGCAGGAGGGGGTCCCGAGGCTGCTGGACTGCAGCGATGGGATACGTGGGCTCTACTTCCAGTTTTGCTTTTCATTTCCCTTGCCGGTGTTGGATGATTTTTTTTTAATAACATCTTTACTTGTTAAGTTTTAAAAACTTGGTACACTGTAAAAGAGTGATTCAGTTTTATATACGTTCTCACTTCTTGTTCCTCTCCTATTTAAGGTTTGAGACTATAGTTGTCCCTAGAAAGATTTTTAATGCGTTCAGCCTCACCGTGTGTGAGTGGTGCCTTTCTGCTGGGTCTGTCTGAGTCTGGGGCTTAAGATTCAATTCAGGGGTCTGGATGAGGTTCACTCTCCGACCCTTGGCCAAGGCCCTCAATTTCTTTACCTCTGTTTGCCATCTTTAAGGGAATGGATTAATACATATTTCCAATCCCACATGCTATGTCTGATCTGTCTAGACAATACATTTTTTTGTCTGGAACTGTGTCTCATTATGAGTTTTTCAACAATGCCGAAGACAATGAGCTTGAATCTTGGTTGGGTGTCTGTAATATAATACACAATGAAATTAATAAAACCCCTAAGCAGTCTGCTGACTGTTTGCTTCCCCGCGCCTCATGACATGGTGAGGCGCATGTGGGTGGATAAAATCTTCTTATTTTGTGCTTTCTGGTCCAGTTTCTGGTTTAACTAAGTGCATCCCTGGTACGAGTCCACTGGAATTGTGAGTTGCACACAAGGGATTAATCTGACTCCATATGTTGCACTTGAGATGGGTGGTTCCCTCCAGGTTTGGTGACATAACTTCTAGGAAAACTGAATTCAGTAGATTACAAACACAGGCACATTCTCCCAGTCCAAAGTAAATATCTGCTTGTGTACAAATACATGTGTGTGTATATTTATGGAGTAGTAAAACATGCCAATTTTCTTGAAATACTTACATATGAAATGCACACTTTCACATTTTTGGCAAGATGTAAAAATAGTTACAATTTAAGGTACCTCATCCAACACAGGATTTTCTTCATGTTGATCTGAGGGCCACAGAAGGGCATTTCCCAAGGGTTTGCCATTAGGCTTGAGATTTATCTGTTTAGTACAACGTCAGTCTCCTACCTCTAGTGCAGCACAGGAAACATCACTTTGCATTTCTCAAGAGACTTCTGCGCTTATTGTGGTGGTGATTGGAGGTCACTCTTCACTCTGACTGGGGTGGTCACAAGGTTGATGCTGGAGTTTAAAGCACTTTGCTCTTTGAAACCTTGTGCTGCTCTGTAGGCTTTGAAAATGATCCTATTGTTCTTTTTTTCCCTTTCAAAGTGGCATCCAGAGTTTAAATATAACATGGAATCTTGTCAGGGAGTGGCTGTGTTCAGTGGAGATTAATTATAGATGTGGGTGTAGAAAATTGCAAATGTGAATTGTATTTTTCATACAATAAAATCTATCCCTTTAAGTAAGCAACAGCCTGGCTTAGAAAATTCCATTATTTAAAAGGCCAGCCAAAAACTTCCAAGTGTTGCAGCATAAACACCAAATACTGGAGTGAGGTTTGAGTTAATTAATAGTTTTCCCCTTTACAAAGGCAATTTTAACTTTTTGATTTAATAGTTGTAAGACTTCCTTTCCTGCTCACTGATTTTGAGTGGGGTATCCACAGCCATGTGGTGGGATGTGCTCAGGAGAGTTCAATCCAGCTTCTACACCCTGTATCCCGAAAAAAGACCTCAAAGCCTTGTCTGGCAAATCCTTTTGGAAGTCCTGGTGTAATTCCTATGTGTGTTGGTCAGAGATTTGATGGATCCCAGTCCCTCAAGGGCTCTGATGTAGCTGCTGTTCCCTGAGGGCCTCTCTCTTGCCTCAAGGGCTGTGTTACTCTTTCATGGACTGTGTCTGGCAGGGAGATTTATGGCAGAGGAGGGGAGACCTGCTTTATATTTTGGAATAAAAGCTGTGCCACCAGTCCAGTGAGAATTCTGGCTTTCCAGATGTGAGGCCAACAGAGCTGCTGAATACCAGTTCACTGGTGTTTAACCCAAAGTTCAGTCTTGGTTGTGAAGGAGGGTCAGGACCCTGCGAGTTCACTGAGTGTAGGGAAAAAAGGAGGGAATTGTGAATCTCATCAAATTAATATTTTAAACACAGATTTGAATGAAAACCTGTAAAATACTTAGGGCAGGTATAGTACTTAAATGTAAGTTATTTGCAGCAACAACAAAAGGCTTGAAATGCATGATAAAGTTATTCTGTGGTGGAATATCAGTGTGATCACTGGGTTCAAGCATTCAGCTTGTAGGTCATGACCTGTTCACTGTCCTTTGGGTTGGTCACTTTGTGGATTGGTATCTCCTACCAAACTTAAGTGCTTATAATAAAGACCAATCTTTTCCACTAAATTTCTGGGGTTTTTTGAAAATGAACTATTTTGAGATTCAGTTTTCCTCATGGTAAGAAAAAATAAAAGCTCCAGGTGATTTTTTTGGGCGTTAGCTTTTAAAGGTTGAGATCTGGAGTTTAGTCATATGAAATATGATGGAATTGCCACTGACCTTAGTGTTAACAAATATTGCCATTTGTATTATTATTTTTTTCTCTGCAGTTTTAGTGAAGACTTCAAAGTGGGGTGAAAGGTTTTTATTGCTGTGATATTTACCTACTTTAAAAAAAATCTAAATGGCAGCCAGACTAATTTTAATTATTCCTGATAAATGTGTTATCCAGAGCATAAGGAGGAATTGCATACTCTGACTACAGTAATTTCCTTGCTACCTTTGTTGAGTGGGTTTAAGTTCTCAAACATGTGAAGACTGAAAGTTGAAGCCTGTGAGTGCAACTGGAATGTGTCTGCTACTTGTCCCAAACAGGCTTTCCCACCTGTCTGCTTTGTTGGGCCTGTTTAATGTTTTGTTAGAAAAGAAGAAAACCCTTTTCAGGCAAGAATCCTATTGCAGGGCGGTGCTGAGACAATGGGCTGGGGCAGGCAGGAATGTCAAAGGCAGCACAGGTCATAAAGAGCCACGTGTTGTAAATACTGGGAGCTTGGGATTTGCACAGTGGGGTGGGTGGAACAGCCCCTGACATGTTTTGGTGTGTGTACACTCAATTAAAGAGCTGTTGAATAGGTGGAGGCAGTGAAATGCAGAGGGTAAATGTGAACCAGGGCACAGCCAGGCTGGGACTGAGGGACAGCAGGTGCAGCTCTTGTGACACCACCCCGAGCTCAACCCACCCACTGATTCCTTTCACAAACACTCAACATGGGCAGCTTCTCCTGAATTTTATATGTTTCAGGAGTGAATGACCAGGTATCATGTTTTTAATCCTGTTACTGAGAATTATTCCCTTAGGATAAACTGCCTTCTTCTTCCCCCACAAGCAGCCAAGCACACCAAGCAGGCAGAGGATTGGCATGCCAGCCATAAATACCAGTAGTGGATGAGGATCCAAGAGTCTGGTACTGTTCCAGAGGTCATTTATTAATGGATGTGGCATTAGCAGAGACTAATTACATATTTCATGTTGCTCTGTGATAACCTCCGCTGTATTTCAGGCTCTGGCAGCACCAGTGCCCTGTTCTGTTGTTGGATGCTGGGACTGTGTGTGCTGGGTATTAACTTTGTGGTCTGGAACATTTTTGCACAAACCACAGTCAGATCTGTGACGGTGTTGGAGGTGGAGTTGCTCATTTTTGTGAAAAGCCTCAAGACTGAGGGGTGCATAATTTAGGAGAACATTGGCAGATTGGTCCAGATGACAATATGTGAAGATGTTCATTTGAGCAGAATCTGTGCCCTGGGTTTTGAATTCAAAATCTGTTTTGAATTTTACGTTTTTGGAACAAAAGGAAAAACACATTTGTTGTTGTGGCAGTCACACTCCATTGTTTCAGGTCTCCTCCTTGCGTTCACAACGTCATAGAGTTTTCTTAGCCCTTGATTCTTTGCAGCTTTAAACAAATCTGCCCAGCAGACCATGGAGTGTGGCTTTATTCCTTCTGGGATCTAACTGTGCCCTGTCCTCCCTCCTGTAGGGCTTAGCTTTGGGTCAGCCCTCAGCAGACGCAGCTGGTTTTACTTCATCCCACTGGACAGTGACCCAGGGAACACATCTTGTGGTTGAACTTTTACACTGAGTGATGCCTGCAAAATTAATGAAGTTCATGACTTCAAATTCATTTCTGAGCAGTTGGTATGAATGAAGCAGATCCTTTTGCTTTGGAATTGAGAGCAAAGCCTTCATTCACTTCAGGATGGCCCAGCCATGGTTTTCTGCCCTTAAAGGGGGTGACTGATTCATTTCCCGGGATAATTAGTATTGTACCAACCCTCTGGAATGGAAGGTCTTGTAGAAATGCCTTATGGGGTCACTTTTCAGGGAAAAACCTGTTTCTTTGAATAAATTTTAGTTAGTATGACTTATCTATGAACCTATACTGCAAACTAGATGATTTCCAGAAGACAACTCAGTTAAGGAGTACCTTCCCAACAGGATTTTGTTGTCAAAGACAGCAGGTATTTTCCCAGGCAGGGAAGAACCTCTGCAGAGTTGGGAGTCATGTCTGTGCTTGCTTTATCCCATTGGGAGTGTGGGAGGTGGTGTCAGCAAAGAATGGACCAAAGCATAAAATCCTGGTGACTCCTGAGCAGGAGTAGAGAAGTTTTTTGTGACCTTTACCTTGGATACGTTTTTTGGAGATACCTTAAACCAAACAGTATTTCTGATTTTTTTTTTTTTTTTTGATGAATTTATCTGATTTCCTTCTCTCCCAGAAGTACAACAGAGTGAGGGTTAATACTCAGGATGAGCACATAATGTGGGAAGAGCCATGTGAGTGACCATGAGTCCAGTGACCCTGGATGTTTTTGCAGATCAATGGGGGCAAATAGGTGCTTCCAAAAAGCATTTTGGGAGGTGACAGTGTGTGTTTTTCAAGCTGCTGAGATCCTGGTCATGCAGGACATCAGCACACTCAGTCAGTCCTCAGCAAGGGATGTGCAAAAGCTCAGAGCTGGGCAGTAAGAGAGAATTGTGCAAGATGCTGTGCCCAGCCAGACCCTCTCTGTAACGAGTGTGGCAGGGATTTTCTTTTCTTAAGGCTGTTGCATGCAAGTAGAATCCTACAGTTCTTTGTAGACTAGAATTTGTAAGGAACTCTAAACATAATCATGAAAATCTGGTTTAAATAAAACAGAAATTTTCCATGCCCAACAGTTGGGTTTGTTTTTTTTTTTTTCAGTAGGAATATTCTAAGCAAAACTTTTTGTTCTGAACAGAGAAAGGAAATCTTTCATTTCATTGTATTGGGAATAAGCTTGAGGAGAAGGAATTTCATGGCATTTCAGCCTGGCTAAGTGTGGCTTGTGCTACTGGGGAGTTCTGCACCACAGCTTCTCAAATCCTGCTCTGGATTAGGCAGCTGGGAGAGGATTGTTGCCTCTGCCATTGCCTGTTAACTCAGCACCTTTGAAAGCAGTTGATCCTGGTAGTAAAGTAAGAGGAACATTTGCTTCCATCCATCTGGTTCATCCAGCTTCAGCCAGCACAAGTCTGGTGTTTATGGCCAAATAATTGAGGCAGCACTGCCAAAGAGTCAGAAAAAATGGAATATACCGCAGTGAATATCAGCTCTGTTTCTGCTTAACGTCTGCCCTTCATCTCATAAAATTTAGGAGTTGCTGTGAAATATGAAATTTTCTCATAGTTGAGGCTTTCTTTGTAGGTGTAATGATTTGGCTCCTTGGCTTCCTCTTTACCACAGTCTCTCTTTGGGTACAGTTTTCCCGGGTTAGGAGTTGTGCTATCCCCCCTCTCAGGGCTGGAGGAATTTCTGAGTGATTGCCCATAAAGCTAAAATACATCTCTATAACATATTCCTTTGCCGTTTGCACTCAGCAGTGACAAATCATGAATGAGCTGTTCTCTCCGGGTGTGCACAGAGCTCCTCAGGATATGCAAATGGAGCATCTGTGTGTAATTATTAGAGCACCTCATCAGGTGTCCGACACATCCAGGTGCCTTTGAAGCCTGTGGTGACATTAATCCTTTGTTAGGGGCATCTCAAATCCTTTTATCTTGAATGGTCTGAGAGACCAGAGTGCTTTCTGCAGTGTAACCCTTTCTGTGAGATATTAAGGGTTTGTGTAAAGCCGTGTTGTTCCATTAAACACCTACTTACTCTTTGAGGGGCAGCAGGAGTGGGGTAAGGAGCTTAAATCCCAGAAAAGTGTAAATACCTGGACTGTGTTTACAACAAGCATTTTGAGTTCTTTGTGTCCATGAAAACAAAACCCAACATAATGTGTGAGTGTTTTATCTCAGATTTGAGGTCGGTTTTCCTATCAGAACCTTCCACCCAGAGATCTGCCAGTCAGTTCATTTGGGAAGAGTTGTCCTTCCCGGTTCATTTTCCACGCTGTATAAAAAAATCCAACCAACAATGACCTATTTATCCCTTTTCTGTCAGTGCTTTGCATTTCTAAACTCACACGGCGTGTCCAGGCCAGCCGTGTCCTGCCTGGAATTCTGTGGATTGGCAAAGGCTCCTCTGTCCCATCCACGCTGGCTCTGCTGTGGTGGGAGTTCCACAGGATGGGAGAACTGGCTCCTCGGAGCATTTCTCAGGGTGTGGCATTAGTTCAGAGCTTTGATCTAATTAGAAAAAGACATACTCAGTTCTGATGATAATTCGTTTTGATTTGGTATTTCCCATATTTGGGAAAACTTGATGCATTTTTGTTTCACTCTTTATGTCTAAATTTTTCCTAAAGTGATGAAGTGCTTTTTACTTTAAATACCCTGTCTTTATTTTTCCTTTTAATTAAGGGTTTGAACTGATTTGGGGGAAAATGTTTATTTTTTCCCTCGTATTTTCTTCAGCCTAGAATTTATTTATTCACCAAGTTTTTGTCAAAGATACTAATTAGATTTCTGTGTCTGGCATTTAAATCCTTAGAAATTGGAGTTTCTTACATCAACATTGTCATTGCTGTAGTTACAGGTCATGTGCCTTTCTGTTTTCAAACCAGACACTTGAATTTTGATTGTCTGATCTATTTTTAAACTGTCAAGGAAAAAAGGGAGGTGGAGTTATCAAAACTGCTCTGAGCCATGAAATAATCTTCACAGGATTTACAGATGTATGAATAGTTAACTCTGTTTCTTTCCCCACCCCACCCCCCCAAATGTGAATTAATGTTGATTAATTCTCTTGCAGCAAAGAGCAAACAACGACTTTATAACCACTGGGATGTGAACAAACATCACCTGTGCTCTGGTTGTAAAAATGTGGTCACTCAAGAGAACAGAATGAAATGAAATGTGATGAATTTAAAATACACATTTCCGTCCTAGATCAGAAAATGGGAGTTCAGGGAGTCCATGGAATCACCTGATCTTCTACTCAGTGTCAAACAAAAGGATGTTGGTTCTTGTAACCCCCCCAGAACATGGAATAGGAGTTCCAGGTAGTTTTCCTGGTGCTGTGGATGGGCTCTTTCTGTTCTCGTTTGGCTTTTGTGTGAACAGTGTCAGTGTCCAGGAACCTTGGCTTTGATTTGCAGATAGGAAATAAAAATAGCTGCTCTTGTTGTGTCCAGGGCCAGGTTGGATGGAGCTCTGAGCAGCCTGGGCTGGTGGAAGGTGTCCCTGCCCACAGCAGGGGGTTGGAAGGAGATGAGCTTTAAGGCCCCTTCCAACCCAAACCAGCCTGTGATTCATATTTCAATCCTGAGGTAGTTCACTTGGATGAAAGGAAAGGTTTCCTTTTACTCAAAAAAATAATTTTCGTAGAGAGGAATTTTACTTGGATTTTACTTATGCAAAACTGCCAGAAAAAGTCAGATCGAGTTTACTTTGAAGATACACATTCAGATTGTAACATCTTAATAAAGAGAATATGTCTGTGAAAGCTCACCTTGGCTGAAAATGAGTCACAAATAGGCTGACTTGTAAAACATCAAAGACAATCCATCTCTGAGCAGGGTTCTCTTTGAGAGCAGTTATGATGGTTTTCCCTGAGATGTCCTTGGTGGTACAGTGATATTCCTGAACTATGTGTGGCTGCACTTCTCAGGGATATTTAGCATTTTTAATGCCTTTTAGTTTATTGGATTTTCAAGCAGTTTAATGCTGATCTTCTGACATGACTATTAGTGTTCAGATAGAAAACAGTCTGTGTAACACTACATTTTCAGGAATGTTATTTTTGTTTTGGGGAAGAATGAGAGAATTCGGGGAGAAAGTCGTTCTGTATGTTACAAAGACTGCAACTATTCTTGTCTTTTGTGTATATTCTGCTCCTGCAGTGCAGCCTCAGCTTATCAGGAGTTGCACATGATCACCAGTGCATACCTGATCTCCTGTCAATTGTCATTTGGTTTGGGCAGAAGTTCCAGAAAGTTTCTCTGAGGCCATACTGTGCCTGGAAAAGCAGCAATGTGAGCTGCCTGCTGAGGAGCTGTTGTGTTCATGCCCTGCTGTCCTCTAGGCAGATGCATGGCCTGTTATTTGACTGATTTATGCAAGAAAGTGGCCAGACCAGGGGTTGTTTCAGCAGAGAAGAATCTTAAACACAAGGTCCTTTTAAGGCCCTCAAGATGTGCACTCCAAACAGTCACCAGTTTTTTCAGTGTTAGCATTCTGCCTGGAGTTTGTGGCCACTGGAGAAGAGATCCTCTGGCAGAAATTAGTTTCTGGTCCCGGGTTCATTTTCCGTTGCCTGACTCTGTGCCCATGTTTTCTCTTTTCCAGGTCCCTCTGTACAGTCGTGTGCAAGTGGACATACACGTCAGACAGGGGCTGGGATGACACTTTCTGGAAAATGATTGGTTTGGAGGATTTGGTGAAGGATAAGTATGAAAAAATAGGTATATCAGAGAGTTGGTTTATATATATTTTCGTATTAATGAAAAGTTATGGATATATAAAATATATAAACATTTAACATATGACTGGGGCTTGGAGCAAGTAGTGGGAGGTGTCCCTGCCCGTGGCAGGGGATTGGAACTGGAAGGTCTTTGGTCCCTTCCACTTCAATCCAGTCTGAGAGCCTATGAATAAAAGATACATACAAAGAGATCTGACAGTGTCCTTGCCCATGGCAGAGGGGTCGGGAGTGGATGATCTCCAAGGTCCCTCCCAAGCACTTGACATTCTGTGAATCTGTGATTATTGGGAATGTCAGCAGGACTTGGTGAAGCTTCACAGGGGTTGCTGAGGAGGCTGGATCCCCACAGGGAACAGGATTCCCGAGTGCATTTTTTACTTTGCATTGCCATGAGAAACTGTGTTTAAATTTTTTATCTTCTACCCTTCGGAAAGGCCTAAAAAGCCTTTTTTGTTCAGTCTCAGCAATGGAGGAGAAAACAGGAGCCCCAGCAATCGATCGCATGAAGGACACACTGTGTGTCGGTATATTGGATGGCAGGTTACAAAAAAACCCCCATAACAGAGTGATTTATAGCTGTTACTGATGGCATGATTTGTGACCTGCACCGATCTCCCTTACAGTCATTTTCAAAAAAAGGGCGACTTCTGCTTGTTGTTATCTTTATACATTTTTTTCACTCTCAGAGCCCAGGTTTAATTAGAATGGTAGCCTTGCTAATAGCAATTCCTACAGCAGATATTCATTAAAAGTCCATAACGTTAATATACCAGAAAATTTCCAGGATAACTTTATTAGACTTTCCCTGTTAAGTTAATGGACTTTTAATGGATGTCCTAAGCAGACATGTCATTAACAAGAATATTACCAGACATGAATTAAAATATGCTCATTCATCAAAGTTAATTATCTGAAATTTCCTTTGATTTTCCTTTCTTTTTTTTTAATGTCTGGCACTTTGAACAAGTTTGTGCAGCAGTTTAAATGCAGCAGCATGAAATGGAAATGGAGGGAGGACTGTAGTGAAATGAATTGTAATGGAATCTATAAACTTTTCTGATCATCACATAATACGCTGCAAGTAATTTTCAGGTTATCAGAAAATTATACTTGAGAGCTTCCTTGAATAGATTTTGGCTTTTCCCCTGCAACTGAAAGTGCTTATGCAGAGGTATAAAACCTATGAGGAGAATGAGGCTTTTTAGCTTCCTGAGGTTTTGGGTTGAATGCAGTTCTTATAACATCTATCACGTGTGGCTTTTAACAAATCCTCAACAAGTTAAAATAAGACTTGCAATAAATACATGTTTTTTACCAGAAAGTTGGACATCTTGCCAGCTGGTGGTCTCACAGAAGAGTATTTTAAAAACAAATTATTTATGAAGTGTAAGCTGAGGCTTCAATACAATATTTATGCAGTGCACTGCAAGGACAGTGCAAAGCAATTTGCCATTTTAAGTAACAACATACATGTGTTAAATAATAAAGTAGCCATTAATAAAAAGGGCCTTTTGTTGTGATGGGAGCCTCATAACCCTGATCTATATATGGCTCAACATTCAGCATTAATTTCCAGTATCAGGCTTCCATGTTTGTTAAAACACAGTGTTTACAAAATAAATCTGTGGGAAGGTGTTTCTTGCAGGACATAAATGTTTTTGTCAGTTAATGGTAGAAGTGTTTAGTTCCCTGGAAAACTCTGTTGATTTTCAAGAAGTGAACACAGTACCCCTGGAGGAGGAAGCACAGTCTGACCTCCAGAGCTGCACCAAACCGTGGGGCAGAGCAAAACCTTTGGTGGTCAGATTCGGGGGCTGGTTCCTCAGGTGTATCCAAAGCACAGGACAGTCTCTGATTTACATAATAAAGCTGAAACCCGGCCTTAGGCAGAGTATGATTTCCCTGACCCTTTGTCTAACCTTGCCTTTCTTAACAGGGAGGGCATTGCATTCATTGCATCGAGCTGTGTGATAAAATCCCAGAGAAGCAGGAGAGGGTCCTTCATTCCTGTCTCTGGGACGAGGGAGTGAGGAACTCTCTGTACCACTGTGGAACCCTGATAGCCACCACTTCACTCCTTGGGCTTTGTCTCCTGCACTGCAGCTGCTGGAGTCCCTTGGAAAAGTTTGGCTTCAGGAGGAGGCACAAGGACACCAGAGGAGAGCGGTTCACTCCCTGCCCAGTGTCCTGCAGTGTCCTGTGCTCTGGAAGGGCTTTGGATCTCATCAGTGACCCTGAACCTGGGGAAATGGGAATGGTAACTTCGTTTTAATGAGTGTTCAGTGTGGCTGGACTTGGGAAGAGCACTCAGAATGAACCTTAATTAATTTAAATTAATCAGGATAGTGTAGCTCCTCCTACCAGGAGAGTGATACGGAGCACTGGTCAAACTGCAGCTGGAATGGGAATGGTGTTGGTTAGTGGGAGATTCCTTCCTACAGACCCCATGATGTCAGTGTTGGTGGAGAGGCACCATCCCTGCTCAGGCCTCCTACCAGGAGCCCTCCAGTGCCACAGGTCCCACCTTGCACAGCCTCCACTCAGGGTGTGTTTGGGATCCTGTCCCAGGGTTGTGCCCCGTAGGGAACAGCTCAGCTGCTGTCAGCGCAGTCTGTGTCCCAAAGGGACACCTTGTGTACCTCCTCTGGACACTGTGAGCTCCCAGGAGGCACATCAGGGCCTGCTGCAGCTGACAGGGAGGAATTCGAAGTGGTGGGTTTGGCCAGGTTGTGGATTCAGGAACTCGAACCTGTCAGATAACCCAGGTAGGAGGAGGGGGAAGGAACTGTACATGCTCAAAGCCTCCTCCTGAAGGGAAAACAACCCCCAAAACCTGACAGGCCTGAAGGAATTCTAGTGGAATTTCCCTTTCTGTCCTCAAGCTTGTCTAAGTCTGTGTCTGGCTGCTCAAGGTTTGTTTAGCTCAAATACAAGGATGTGTTTTAGTGCCTTGTAAAGGGAGATAATGGCATTTTTCTCACGTATCTCTCCAAAAAGATTAGCAGCCTTTGAATCATCATTTCTTTCTAACCAAAGCAAAATGTCACAAGATAAAATTAGCAAAATTTTCTTACTGTAACAAAAGTAAATACAGTTTGCTAGCTAAAAATAGGCAGAAAATCTATTTTTTTTCTTATTCTCTAGTGAAATTATTATTGTTTCCAGTCAAAGGAACTACAGATGAATAGTTAGAACTAGACTTTTCTTTGGAAGTAGCTTTAACTTTCATGCTGCTGGAAACATTTATCAAAATTACCTGATAAACAACTTCTTTAATTGACATATTTCTTTATTCTGATTAATACACTTTCAAACATCGCTTGCAAAACTTCTTGCCCTTTGAAAATACATTTACTGTAAATCAGAGTGGTGCTTGTGGTTCCAGGGAGTGTCTTGTCTTGGTTTCAGTTTAGCTTAAACTATGACCTTGTTGATAAGGGCGACTCTCACATCTGACCTTTAGGATGTTCCACAAACCTTTCCCACATCAAGGCATGGGTTCGCATCTGAAAATTCCCAGGCCTTTGACATTTTACGTTTCTCAGAGCAGACAAAGCTTTCAGGGAATCCACATAATAAATTGTTTGTGGTCCCCATTGTGAATTTACTGCTCAGCTTTGTGAAGGTAAAGAGTCTTACCTGGAGGTGCTGCAGAATTTATTGATGCCATTAATTTGCCCACCGGGAGAGGAGGAGATGAGTATCCAAAACTCTTGTGTGCTACAGGCATTAGCATTTATCTGCTGTGTTGAAAGCACATGCTGAGTATCTCTTTGTGGTATTATAAAACCTAGAAAGACATTAACAATTTCGTTAAAATTTCATGTACTCTGGACCTCTCCAGGCACTGGAGCATGGGTTCCATTTGGAGGAAAATGCCTGTTAAGTTTTCACCACAGCCTTCTACTTCAGGGGCTACTTAAGGGACCAAATAATGATTTTTTTATTGAATGGTAGTATTTTATAGCAGGTCTTTTTTGGGTCGAAGATGGTGGCTTTGTGTGGGAGAGCATTGCAGGTACTGCAGAAGAGGTGTTACTGCTCTGGCTGGGGGTTACTTTGCAATCACTTGTCTGTAACTCTTCCCTTAATTCCAGGAATTTAGGGACTGCAGGCTTGGTGTTTTCATTGCTCCTGGACACTTTTGAGTGTCCTGAAAAGAATAATCTTTATAATATTTATAAGATTGGAAGTTCTTTCTAATGTTTTTTCATGTGTCCTACTTAATAATTAATTGATAATACAGAAAACATGCTGTTTATATGAATAGTTATTTTCCTGCCTGTCCCAGTGTCTCCTTCCAGATACAAAGCCAATAATGGTACTGCCTATCTCACTTTTTACACTTAAATGGAGTCTGCTTAGGGTTTGTGTTTTGTCAGAATTAGTCAGTTCTAATACCTGGATGTTCTATTCATTTATTTACGTATGGGCTGACAATGGGAAATTCAGTCCAGGGTGGGAGAATGGAGTCAATATTAGTTTAATGCTGCAGCAGCTGTGAAGGGAATGGTCAATCCATTCATTCTCCCAGTCCTCTGTCTCTTCCAAGGCCTTTGATGCCAGATGCTCCAGAGTATTTGAGGGATTTCCTTGAAGGCTGAGGGAAAGGGATGATGATTCTTTTTCCCCTCAGGTCAGCTTGTAGCTGCCAGTTCTTCAAAAACCTGGGCTGCAGCAACAAGCTTTAAAATACTTTGGAAATGGTAGGGAATAATAAGTAAAGGGGTTCTCTGAAGTGTGGGATACCTTTATTTGTCTTTCTCTGGTCTTTTGCTTTCCCCAGTAAATTACAACACATTATGATTTCAAACAAAATCGAAAGGTTGAATCAGAGAACATTTACACTTGCATGCTGTCAAAATCCATGGAATTTACAAGTGAAGGGTGTTCCAAATACGCTGCCATTTTTCTGGCCTCCCGTCCTTCCAGTGTGTCCAAGAGCTGTAGAAACTGGAAAGGAGCTGAAAACTGGCACAGTGGAAAGAGGTTTTCTGGGTGTCTCAGAGCTTGAGGCATTATGTTGTAATGTATGACTCTGCAGTAAGAAGTTAGAGTTTTTCTCAGAAAAGCTCAGATTTCTATTTTATTTTATAAGTTTTTCCATCTTGAGGTCACTTAATCACATGAATAGTTGAGGTTAGAAGGGCCATCTGGAAATGACCTCATCCTGGTTAAACGAGGGTCACCTACAGCAGGTTGTTCAGGGCTGTGTCCAGTTGAATTTTGAGCCTTTCCAAGGATGGAGACCCCAAAATCAGCCTGGGCAACCCATTACAGTGTCTTGACCATTGTTTCCCAATAAAACCATTGGTTATTTTGTTTGGAATATAATTCCCTGGATTTCAGTTTGTGTGTGTCACCATTGGTCATGTCACTGGGTGCCACTGAGAAGAGTCTTGCCCCATCCCCTTGGCTGCCTCCCTCCCATCAGGTGTTGGTACACACCAGGATGAGATCTGCCTCCACCACCTCCAGGCCTTCCCTTTGCTCCCTGCTCTGAGATACTCTTCCTCTTTCCAGTAACTGTTCTTTAACAGGCTCAAGTGGCTCAAGTTTCTCCCCTGTGTTTCCTGGGTGACATTTCCCATTCCTCTCCCGTTGGGTGAGGAACCATCATTCACTCTGCTTATCATCAGGTTGAGTCCTGCTGGCAGGTGATTCCTTTCCTCTTCTCCCTCCTCTCTGCCACAAGAAGTGAGCGCTGTGTGCTGTCCCTTCATCTGTCATGGCTTGGGTAACTCGTGGCAAAAGTTCAGATCTTTCAGGAGAGAATAATAAAGAAGCTCCCCAGTATCCACTTGTGGAGTTCTGGTCTCAGACCCTGCCTGGGGAATCACATTTTCTTCAACTCTGGCAACACTGGGGACTCGTGGACTTTCTAGTATGAAAGGTAAAAGTGCTTTTTCTTTGGAATTCTCTTTTTAAATGTCTGAGAAATTTTGACCCTGGTTGTGATTATTTAATAATCAAATCTCTGAGATATTATCCTCCTTTCGTATTGTTCATACAGCTCTAAAAAAAGAGAAGACATTTCTCAGAATAGTTCTGGGTCATTTCTTCTTTTGACTTGACTCTTCCTCTCCCTGGTCTCAAATTGTTCTTCATCTTTTTTTTTGGCTTCAGCCTCATGCTGAGATAACTTTTAAAACAGTGCTGCCTGCTTTATGAGTCAAGATTCACAAAACCAGAAGGACTATTTCAAATAATTAGCCAACTTCCTCCAGGTCAGGGGCTGTTGGTCTCCTTAAAATTAATGTTTAAGTAGCTTAAAGTGTATCTTGATTTTATAATTTCCTGTGATGGAGAGCCCACTTCAGACTTGCAGGTTGTTGATTGTTAGTTGCTGTCATGACTCAAAATTAATGAATTAATTAAAGAACACATTTTATTTTCATCTGAAGTTGAACTTCCTGCTCCTGCCTGCCAGACCAGAGGGACACGCTTGGTCTGCACACACTGAAATCTTCTGTGTTCCACAAAAGCTCTGAGCTGCCTGAGGTTTCTCCCCAAAACTCTTGGGTGAACTGTCAAACTTCTCCATCCTTGTAATTGCTTTCCTGACTCATTTCTGATCCCTCTGGAGTGCATCAGTATCTCAGTGTGGGTATTAGACCTCGATACCGTGCGAATGTGGTGGGGAGGAAGCTTGGTTGGGAGATTCAGAAGTGTCTTTTCAGTAACTGATAAGGTTATTTTTAGTCTTTCAGTTCTGAAAAAGGGACAGTTGTTTCTTTGAGGAGGAGTTTATCATGCCAATTATTAAAAAACATGCAGTAAAAAAAAATTCTGTGAAGTAATAAGCTGTAATTAAGACAAGTTAATTGGTTGTACAGTCTTAGTGTGCTGCACCAAACCAGAGCAACTCTGGAAGTGTATCAGTAGTGCTGTTGTCTGCACTGATGGTCTTTGCATCTCAAGAGACTCTTGGGAATATTGTCCTGTAAAGTGGCAGAAATGTAAATTATCTCCTTATTGAGGTTATTGTTCACAAGCGAAACAGCAAGGTCAGGTAGCTGAGTTGGGATGCAATGCCTTGATCTCCTGATGCAGTGAGTCATCCAGGTGTGTGCTGTAACCCTTTGGCGCGATCCAGCTGTGTCCCGTGTGTGGGTGCTGTCAGCAGGGAGCAGTGAGCCATGTGCTCAGGTGCTCCTTCTGCCCTGGGTCACTGAGCTCCAGGGAACAAAACTCACTCCTGTCCCTCAGGACGTGCCTAACGAGCCGGTGGTGCGGAATGGCTCCTTCTCTCCTGACCTTTAACCGGGTAGGCTCGTCATTGTCCATGGAGCAGCTCCTTTCCTTGGGCCCGGAAGGCCAAAGGGTCTTTGTTGAAGTCGGCGCCGAATCAGTGTTCAGCTCAGTGAACCAGGGGCTGCCTGCACACGGGTTTTGCCTGGATTTAACAGCGTCAGGTTTGCCTCCAGTGCTTGCACATCAGGTAGTTGAGATGTGGTTCAGCCGAAGGCATGGGGTGGGTGGGACAGTGGGATGGAAAGGACCCAAAGCAGATTTGCCTCAAGCTCCTGGGGCAGCTCAGGGATGGATTTTGAACCGAAGAAACCAAAGTGATTTTGTTTAACCAACTGTTTTTCTCACTTTTAAATTAGGTGGGCTGTAATATCACATTTTGGTTTGTTTTTCCTCAGTGAAAATTCTGAAGCGTTTAACTGCCAACCCGGAGATTTTATGGAGGGTATTTGCAGGTTAAAAACCCCCAAGTCTCACTGTTTCTAACACCTTTAAACACCATGAATTCAGTCATATGGAAAAAAATTGTATTGTGATTTTATAGTCTGCGTCATTATTCTACTTCCTTCTGATTTTAGCACTGTTTCGGCTACTCAGCTGGGTTAAAAATTTTAGAAAATCAAGCATACACCTCTCAGTTAAATGTGAGTATTGTATGTAATTGAGAGGGATATTTGACAATACAGTATATTGCTTTGAGGTGGGGTTCGGAAAATAAATTTTATTTATTCAGATTCCTTACATATCCCAGACTCTTGAGATTGGGAGGATTATTATAAGACACAAAGATTGGAGTTAGTCTACAGTCTTTGTAATGAACAAAGCCGAGCGATCCCTTTGGGTGGTTACTGAGGTCCTGTTTCCTTTGATGCTTAATTAGCACCATTTTATTTAACTAGATAACTTCTTCAGTGCATGTTATAGAATCAATTATTTAGCAGGGTATCTGTTCTGTGTGTGGCCTTTTAAGCCAGAAAGCTTTTTAAATGTCCAGTTTGGGGGGGGGGCTATGGAATGGGATGGGATGGGATGTACCCTTTGGTTGTGTTCCTTTCGGAGGTTGCTGGGATTTCAGGAAGGGATTGGTATAACCAGATTCAGGTTTTCTTGTGTCAGGTTGGTGAAAAACAGGGACATCTCCTTTGGATTTTATTCCTTTAGAATTTTTATGCCCTTGCACAGCCCCATCCTGCGTGACAGACGAAAAGCTGTTGGGGTGAGATCCCAGCTGAGTCGCTGCTGTGCTCGGCTCAGAGTTTCAAAAAGTACCTGAATCTGTTAAATATTAATCAGCCAGAGCAGTGAATTTGGATCACTAAAACTGACTGAAGGTGCATTATGTCCCTTGTGTGTTGTGTCCTGTGGGAGCCACCTACAAAGGCAGAGGGTCCTTGGTAGCACAGAAATTCTACAAACAAAGCAGTGATCATAGCAAGTTCTAACATCAGCCTTCGAAGAAGGATAAAAGAGGAGGAAGAGATTCAGACAGCTTTTTCCTTTTGTAAACTCGCTGCTTTACAGGGGGAAAAATAGCTGGAAATAGCCTGTCTCGTCCCAAACGAAAGGTTGTGGATTAAGGCATTGCATTAGTGAAACAGCTGCACGAATGTGAAACAGAAAGTCCTCCAGCTTCAGCCATCGTGGGTTTGTTTGGTTAGGTCTAATTTTGGAAGTCATTATAGCAAAGGTAAATGACTTGCACAGGAGACTACTGTAAACAAAGGACTCGATACATTTACTTTGGCAGGAGCCTTGAGGAGTCTCGGGCCTTTCAGAGCCTCCTTTGTGCAGCCTCGTGTCCTGCTCTCCCTGCCCAGCTCTGTGAGGCAGCTCCCGCTTCCCTCCGTCCCCCCCGACAGCCCCTTTGCCCCCGGACAGGTTGGATTTAGGTGTGGCAGCACCTGCTCTGCTTTGCTGGTTTGTAGCTGTACACCACCTTTGTATTTCGTGGCCGTCCATTGATTTCTGAAGTCTCTGTGTTTTGCTCATGTAAGAATCTGTTCCCTTCCTCCCTGGCAGTGCTGGAATACCATCTGTTTCAAACACTTTACTTTTTACTTGTGGTTCCTCTTCATTGGCTTTTTGTGGTTTTTATTCTAGCATTTAATAGCTTTACACCTACAGACTCTAAGAGTACTGATGCTTACCTGAGTTTTTTTTGTTTTTTTCAGTGCAGGTTAAACCGTGAGAATCATCATTCCCTTTTCAGGTCTCTGCCCATGTGGTTCAGTGAAGGCTCTGTCCATTCCACACCAGTTTCTCACACTTGTGTAGTGGGGGGGCAAATCCTGTGATGCCAGGAAAGAGTGGCCATGCAGACCCTGCTCCTTCCCTTGTACACAAATCTTTGGGAGCACATTGTGTGGGTGTAGCAGAGCTTTCACTGATGTGTAAAGCTGGGAGGGTGAAGTCGAGGGGCAGAGTCAGGATCCTCTCCTTGTGCCCCCGTTTCCCAGCACCTCTTTTCCACACTCTGCTCCTTGGGTGACCCGGGAGACTCCCCTTTGCCACCCCTGCCGTGGGTGACTTCTGACTGCTCCTTCTTCCCAGGTTGTTGGGAAGTGCTTTCACTCAAGGAATATTTATTCAGGTGTACTTTGACTCCTGGAACGTCTCGGGCAGGCTCTACTATTAATTATTTTGTTTAAAATACAAGATGATTATGCTGCATCTTCAAGGAGTCCATCCCTGCATGTTCTCACAGGTTTCATGGCTGTGAGATATACAGGAGTGCTGCTGGTCATTCTGATACAGAACTACAGGGATCTGTAGGGTCATTTGCTTCTGCTGCTGTAGAGGAGAGGATTATCTTTATCTCTGAAATTGCTCCCTCAATGCTCATTAGAAATATAGTAATTGAGAAGCTGGTGGGGAAAGATTTTGTCTAATAGTAGCCCTGATCTCTAAAATAGAGTCTAAGTACATAATAATTACACCCTGAAATGTTTGACTGGTATGACTGATATAAACAAGCCAACCATGGAATGGAGTGTCTGGAAAGAGGTTTTATTTCAGATTAATTTCATCTCGTGTTGTATATACAAGATGTGCTTTCAGGTCAGGCAACTGATTCTGAAGAAAAAAAGATGTGGGTTTAGCTGCATGAACTCTTCTGAACTTCCTTCCACCTTCAGGGTCTTTGAATGTCAGGAGAAGCTTTGGTTTACTGGTATTTGTCTCTAATGTCTTTAAAAAACTGAAAGGTAATAGAAAATTCTCTTAAAGAGAAACATCCTGCACTCCAGCTGATTGGGGAAAAATGCAAACAGATACAACTCTTGAAAAAGATAGCACAGTGTTTTGACTTTACAGTGAGTAATTAATGAAGTATAAAATTGATAAAATACAGGCTCTTTTTCCCTGTGAGGAGATAATTTAATGTCATCACATCCTTCTGTATAAGCTTAATGGTGAAATTTGGTTACTGCCCCCAATATTTGAAAATATCTGTGATCAAGAGCAAAATTTTGGGCTATACCGACTTATTTTAACTTTCCAGAGGGAGATTCAGCCTGGCATTTCTGTGGCAGTGACGTGTGGTCCTCAACAGAACAGAAACTCTTGGAGAAATGGACTTCCCACCATGAGGTTGTGTGTGCAGTCTGATCCCAAAGCGCTCCATGCACTGCCTCCATTGGGGTTTGGGCAGAAAGGACTTCTTAAAGTGAATAACCAACATCATTTACAAAGGTCTAAGTGATATGTAAAACTAAGGACCTGTGAATTTAATGCCATAACCTTCTTCTCATGTAACAGGAAGGTTTGTGCTCATGGGCATCAGTGTATTCCTAAATTCTATTCTTAATGAATGCCTGTTGTGGAGGGTGTTTTATGTCCTTTCTGCACATCAAAAGATGCTTTTGATGTAACGTTCTCAGGAGAACTGACTGTGAAAACAGGCTTGTATTTTAAAGAGAAGCTCTGCCAACTCTGCCCGAATGTGTTGAATGTAGTAAATGCTGCAGATAATGGACTGAAGGCCCTGGCACTGGCAGGGAGGTCTGTGGGAGCTCCCACTGAGCCTTTCTCTGCCTCTCACCCCCAGACCTTCAGATAAACAGGGGGTTGTGTGGCCCCAGGAGCTGCTGGGGTTATCAGCAGCCTGAGAGGAGGCTCTCGTGGGGTGTCCTTAATTTCTGATAATCTAATGAATCTAGACTCGTTGTTCTAAGCTCTGAGCACCCTTCATCACCATGATTTAATGCTCAAAGCAGCCTGTTCACAAGACAAAGCTGGATGTGTGTTTTGGTAGTGGAGGCAAATGCAGGCGGGACCTGCCACTGGGCTCCCCAGTGACAGGGCTGGGAGGGAGGGGTGGTGTTCCCTGCCTTCCTCACACTGCACCGGGCCAGGAAAGGCTCAGAAAGGGATTAGTTCAGCCTGTGAGGAAATACAGCTGCAACAGGAGGAATTTGCTGCTTAAGCCAGTTTCTTTTTCAGAGTTTCTGTTGCTATAGTCACATTATTCCTAGTAGTAACTGCTGGAAAGGGTGGAAATGGAAAAAGAAAATAAAATTGGCGTGTTCCTTGTGCAGCAGGTGCAGTTTCATTTGTGAGCATGGGCTGAGCTGAATCTCCTTCCCCGTGCCCAGAGAGGGGCTCAGGCAGCCCAGGGTGCCTGGGATTTCTGCACTTGGTATCTCCTGGAAAGATGCCAAGCAGAATTTAATTGCTTGGGGTGAAATCTTTCTCTGTGGCCAGACTGAATGTCTTTGAACTCCTAAATTGCCACGGGATGGGCCTGATCCAGCCTGGCTGTGTTTAATACACAGACAGATAATGAAGAGTTACCTCTCCATCACACCGAGTCCTTTGATGCCCTCCTTTGTTTTACATGTCCCAGGCGAACCTGAGGGAGAGAGAGGAAGGGAGTTCTCGTGCAAACGTACACACTGGGGTTTCTGCTTGGTAAATTGACAGGTGTTTGGTTTTTCTTGTGTCTGCCCAGGAAACCACGTCCTGTCTCCTGGAGAGGCCGTCGGAAAAGGTCTGACTGCAGGAGCTGCCCGAGATCTGGGTCTCCCCGCAGGGATTGCGGTGGGAGCGTCTCTCATCGATGCCCACGCTGGAGGACTCGGTACTCACTCGTCTCTTTGCTCTTCCTGGAGACAGGCATGGGTTGAATTGGTTTTACAAACCCACTTTTTTCACGGCCTGTTTTTATCTCATGCTATTCTTAAAAATAAAAAGAAAATAATCATCACAACAATGGCTAATATTGCTTATCTGTTCATAGAAAGGGGCTGTCACTGTTGCATGTCTTTTCAGCTGGATTTCCTGCTTGTTTGTTAACTTCTGCTGGTTCCAGTTTGAATTCCTGAAGTGGGACACACTTCTGCTGGAATGCCAACATGCTGAGTCTGCATCTTCCGTTGCTCAAAACTGTGGGAATAGGCAAGAAAAATAAAATACAACCTTTGGTAGTTTCAGTGGCTTTATTTTCTTACTGTGCAGCCAGTTACAAAGAGATTGGTGTAACTTTTTCAGCAGGAAATTGAGGTTATTTAATGTGATAGTTTAGAAGCAAGTCTTACCTCAGGAAGTTTCAGTGTTATTGAAACACTACTATTCAATGGAAATCTATTGCTCATCAGAGGATTTTTCTTTAGGTCTAACTGAAATATGATTATCTGCTACACTACCAGTTTTGTTTCAAGTATTTTGTGGTGTTTTAAGTCTCATTTGTCCTTCTAGAGTCTGTAGCCTGGAATTTTTAAAGTGTATGAATCCCTTTTCTTTTGTTCTAATAGCTGTTTCTGATGAGGTTCCTTCTTGAATCTGGGAAGGTAATAAATAGGTGGGGAAAGTGGTAGAAAAGACAGTAAAAGTGAAAAGATGCTGATAACAGAAGTGACAACAGGAGGAAAAGCAGAACTGGAGAGTGCAAATGTATGTCGGGGGCTTGAATAGTGTGGCTGCATCTCAAATACTGAATATAAATCCTTCATCCATAGCTGTTGGTAGCAAAAAACTTTCTCAATTCTAGTTTAACCTACTCTGTGGAATACAGAGCTGAAAATCCTGAAGGATGAACAGGAAAGTGAAAGGAGCAGACAGTTAATAGAGCTAAGAAATTAAACTGGTCTGGTTAAAGACACTCAGGATGGCACTGAAGCATATTAATCTTTTAATAATGATAAAAAGGGCATAGAAGAAAAGAAAATAAAGAAGATATATTTAAAACAGTGCAGCAAAATTGGAAAATATTGTAAATAAATCTCTCTTGTCGTTGATGTAAAGGTTTTGTTTAGAAAAGGTGCTGATGTATGTTTTAGTTCTTACCCTCTTGTGATCTGCATTGAAATCCTGAGGTTGACAGTTTGCTGGAAGGGGATGACTTGTAGAGTAGTGGAGATTGGATTAGTCTGGGGGACAGCAACACCCAGAGGGTGTCATTATTCTTACTCCTGAAAACATTCTGCTGGTTGTTTTAAAAATAGTCTGTAAGAGCAGAGTAATGAAAAGGGCTCTTTGGTGTCCTGCAGCCTGAACCAAAATGACATGATGGACGTCTTATTTTCAGTGGTAATAACTTTTGCTGCAGTTCCCATCTGCCTTTGGCTGGATATGAAGTGTGGGTTTGCTGGGCAGGTTCCTGAAGTTTGTGAAAGCTTCAAAGTTTTGAATAAAACAACGTAGAGGTTAAAAATTATTTAGTGTGTAATTTTGTGCAGGTCAGGTAGAATTCCTGGATCAGTCCATCTGATTCATATTATGGAAAAGTAAAACCCCAAGAGCTGAGTCGTCATGTCTTACATTTTGACCTGCTGTACTAACTTAAAAGTGTACAGAGAAAAATGTGTGTATGGGAGGCCAGGCTTTGGGACTGGCCTCATGAAAATACTGTTTGCGTTGCACCTTTTCAAAAGACATCAGCATTGTTTCAACTGAAGTAGATAATTTATTGTACAGTACCTAAAACACCTCGTCTCTGTGGAAGAGATCCAGAAGTGCCCAGGCTGAGCATGGCCTGCTTTCCTGAAAATCTCTCCTGTGTTTTGTGGGGTGTACAGACTTCGTGCTCTCAGTCTGTCTTAAGGTACTTCAAAAGCTGTTGAGTCTGCCTCAGAGTATGAAAGATTCCAGCTAAGTTAGAGGTGAAAGCGAGAGGGCAGGATTGCCACTGCAGCCTCCCCTGGAGTGGATCAGGCAGGATGTGATGTGCTGAGGCTGCAGGGCTGCTTTGGCTCCTCTCTGGCATCTCCTGGGTGGATTTCCCACTGCAGAGTTTGTGCTCTGTCCTGTCCTGTCCTGAGCCAAGCTAAGGGAAGGAAAAAATCTCCTTTCAGATGATTCTGACATGGACAGAACAGCAGCAGCAAAGACAACAAAGCTGGCAGCCTTCCAGTCTCCTGCCAAGTTACCCCTTTCTCCAGCTCATCCCCTGACAAAACTCATCATCTGGGAGGTGCAGGATAAACTGTGAACAAATAAACACATCTGCAGCCTGCCAGGACTGCAGGACACTCCTTATTCTGCATGTCAGTGTGCTACCTCAGACAATAATCAGATTATAGGCCACATAACACTGAAAAATTACGGTGAAAAACATGGAGAAATAGGAGAAATCATCTTATATCTGTGCCCTTATATCTGGAATAAAGATTTTAATCTGATGGACGAAATAAATTTCTTTATTGACTAAGTAGACTTTCTTGATTTGTGGCAGTGGTGTGAGATACCCAGCAGTTAAGCTCTGTTTGGTGAGGGGTGGCTTGCTCTTCTTTAAAAGAGAATTTTAATTGTGTTTTAATAGGAGTAATTGGAGCCGATGTGAGGGGACATAACCTGCCATGTGAGAACCAGCCGATTACATCCCGACTTGCAATGATCTGTGGAACATCTTCGTGCCACATGGGGGTAGGTTCTATACCCTAATTTGTCCAGAATATCCTGACTTATGTTTTTGAAGGGAAAAGTGACCTTTGTCCTTCTCACCCAGTTCCTTTTCCTTGGGTTTTGGTTTTTTTTTTTTTTGCTGGTAACTCTATCTTTACCCTCGGATATTAATTATAAATTACTGTGCATTTGCTATTAGGCAAGAACTTTAATAGTAGTAGAAATCAATACTGAAAAATGACATGGAAAGTAAAAACCACGATGCCAGAGTGGCTTAAAGAGCAGCCTGAAATCTGAGCCAAGGACTCAGCCTGAGTTATCTGTGACAAGCCTGTCACTAATGTCTCACAGAATAGTGGCTTTGGAGAAGGAGTGCATGTCTTCAGTCACAGCCCTTCTCCCCCACCTCTTCCTTTAATCGATATAAATCCTTCTGCCTCTGAAAATTGCCATGATGTGTGGAATTGTGATATGTATCATGACTCAAAAGAAAGAAAAGCCCCAATAAGCAGTTTTCACGTTGCTAATTTTTCTCGGTGAATTACAATACAAAAGCTTTCTCTGAGATTGCAATTAAAATTTAGTGTCTGCTTCAGAAATTTATACTGTTTTAAAATGTATGAGTCTTGAGAGCATTCCATTTAGGTAAGTACCCTTTTCTGCCACATTTTTTATTTAAAACTCATTTTGCTCTTAAATTTAGACTGATTATAACTTGGATTTTTCCAAAAGGAGCAAATGGGGGTGCTGGAGGTGTTAGAGAGCACTCAGGTGCTCCAGGAGAGGAAAAGAAAGGAGGCTGCTAATAAAACATCAGGCTTAGCAGTAAGTTAAGTTGTCTCTGTAGTAACGGCATGAATCCACGGTGATCTTGAGCATGAACAAATGGTGATCTTGTCACATGGATTGTCGTTCAGCAAAGCATTTTAGCACATGATCTCTCAGTGGAATGGGCTGCCCAAAGACGTGGTGGAGTCACCGTCCCTAGAGGTCTTTAAGAAAAGGTTGGATGATGTACTTGGTGGTATGACCTAGATATTAGGGTAGTGTGTTATAGGTAGGATGGTGTGTTGGTAGCAGGATGGCAACAGGTTAGGTAACAGGTTTGGCTAGGTTAGGTAATAGGTGATAGGTTGGACTCGATGATCTCTAAGGTCTTTTCCAACCTTACTGATTCTGTGATTCTGTGATATGATTGAATCTAAAGACATGAATAATCCCACTATTGTGAGGCAGAGCGTTTAACAGGAGCTTAAATCCTGTAGACAAATGTATTTTAGTTCCTCCCTAAACAAAAGTTTCAAGCCTCAAACTCCATCACTCCTGGCTTGCTCTGTCTGAAGAATTCCACTGGTACCTCTGTCACAGGGCACAGGAGTCACCCTTCCTGCTTCCATTCATTGCCAGGGTTTTTGATAGAGGTTTCTGCCCTTTGAGGAGAAGCTGTTTGAGTGAACTCTTGCTAACCTGTTTCATTTAGCTGAGTTAGTTTAAATTGTTAAAATGAGTTAATAGAGACATAATACTGGGCTGAAATGAGCTGAGGAGCTCGCACACAGTTTCCCCCCAAAGGTCCAAGGGCAATGTTGAGTAGCTGGCAAAGGGCCAGCTGGCTCCAGCGTATTCCTTTAGTACAACCAGCCCTGGAGGAGGGTATTTGTGTGGTTATTTGTTAATTTTTTAATATTTGTATATTGTTCAGTTCCAAGGTAGACCCAGTTCACAACTATAGATCATTTTGCTCCCCACACTAGAGTGTGACACATCAGTATTGACACTTCCACAGCACTTTTTGTGTGCATACTCCACTCCATTAAATATGCTAATGTAACAAAAGTGGCATGACAAAGTCCACATTGATGTTCTGTCATTAAAGCAAGGCTGGAGTGAAACACCGACTGCACAAGGCAGAACCTTTTAAGGCTTTTAATCACTTCAATGCAAACTCGGGGTTAGGTGCTGGGGCAGTTTTTGGCTGGATGTAAGCGGATTTTTATTTAAATGTAACTACTCAGCATTTTATAATCATTTCCTTAACTGTAACCTTCCTTCACTCATCTGCACAGAGCTACAACAATCTGTAGCCAGCACACAATAAGTAAATTCTATACTTCTCTGGATTTAATCTGTGAAAGAACTTTGGTTTAATGTTCTTTTATCTATTACCTGCCCGGGCTGCACGAAGTGAACGCAGAGCACACAGAGCAGTTGTATTTGTGTTTTAATGAGACCTATATGCAGCTGCATTTGGCCGAAATTAGCTGTTCCTTTTTTTAATTAGGGCTATAAAACGAAAGTATATTATACTTGTGTTTTGATAGAAATATATATTTTCTCTCTCCGTGTGCACCGAGGGACCCTCAGGGCTACAGAGATTAATCATCAGGTTTAATTTAAGGCAGTGGGAGAGAGACCTGTGTGGTCAGGCGGGCATTAAAAAGTGCCTTTGATCTGCCTCAGGTGCACTGAGCCCCAGCGAGGCAGCAACAATAATACCTTTGTGAGATGATCAGAGACGAGAGAGGGAGAAAATGGCCTGTGTGGAAACTCAAGGCCGTCCTTTGTTGTGGTTCTGGCAAACGAAGGAGCCGACTGTCAGGAGAAATTCAGAGAACAGAAAGCAGGGAGAAAGTACGGCTGGATTTCTCTCAAGGGACCGTAACAGGAAACTGTTCAAAATCATCTGCACTGCCTTTCTTTTCCCCCCCTCCCTCCTTGTTTGGGGGAGGGCAGGGGTACTGCTGTTGCTGAGTGTGTGTTGGTACAGTAGTTCCATTCTCTAGCCCAAATACTCGGTGAGTCACAAGCAAGTATTGCTTGAACACAGCATTTACTTTAAACTTCGAGAGAAACTACTCCTTGACCCATTTTTCGTTACCTCCAGGACTCTAGAGATCTTAAACAAAAGACTTTGCTAATCATGCCTTTGATATTTTAGAAAGTACAAATGTAGAACCTAATTTTACTCATGGCTATAATGGTTTAATTTGTGGTGGAACTGCCATTTTTAAGTGAGGATATGCTTTTGGAATTAACCACTGACAGTTTGGGGTAATCAGACACACACAAAGAATTTTGTGTTCCTTTGAGATGCTTGAATAGCTCATGAAAGCAGCAAAATTCATGTTGTAATTAGGCTATTGATCCCAGTCCAGGTCTGAGTTTTTTGTTGCTAAAAGTCACTGCCACCTCAGGGCTCATCCATTATCCGGGAGGAAAAATAAAACATGGTCTTCTGAATATTTTTTGACATTTATTCATTTTACATGAGTCTCTGCTGCCTCCTTTGCCCCGGCAAAAGTCACGGGCAGAATTTGCGTGTGGAATGGCAAATAAGCTGTCCTTGCACTTGAGCAGGACTGGGCCTTGGTTTGGGGCTGGGACTCATCCCCACAGGTTTGATCCATGAGTGTTCCTTTCCAGTGATGGAAACTCATGGCAGACTTTTCTGGGTGGGCTGCTGCTGCCCTCCTGCTTCCCAAACAGGGTCTCTGAGCTCCTGCACCCACCCGTAGTTTTGGAACTTTTTAGGAGACTGTCCCTGTGTAGCCATGGCGACTGCACAAGACGTGTGAGTAGTTTTTCACAGCAGGTTTGAGGCACTGAAATAGGAGCTTGCACGTTATTCCTGTTCCTGGTTTGCAAGGGTCTAACAGACATGTCCTAACTTCTGGGAATCAGCTAATTGGTTTCCCTAAACGCCTGCCTTCCTGCCAGGGTCTTAGGGGTATGGGATATTTTAAACGTGTCAGACATATTTTTCTTCTGAAGTCTTGGTGAGATTGAGAGGATTTCAGGCTCAGGTGGCTGTATTCCCATGTCCCAGCCCTGAACACAAGCGTGTTTGCCCTTCTGCAGATGTGTAAAACCACCAAGGATTGAGTAAATGCTCGTGTGCCAGTCAGCAAAAGCTGAAAAGCAACAGGAACAAGCAGTGACAGGGCACTTGGACACAGAAACTTTCTAGTACATATGCCTTGCAGCAAGTTACCTGGCAGTGCTGCTGCTTCTTTCAGGTTTCACACTGAAAGACGGCGGATTTGGACTGGGTATTACGAAGAAAGTTTTTACAGTGAGGGTGGGGAGGCCCTGGCACAGGTTGCCCAGAGAAGCTGTGGCTGCCCCATCCCTGGAAGTGTCCAAGGCCAGTTGGATGAAGCTCTGAGCAGCCTGGGGGAGTGGAAGGTGTCCCTGCCCATGGCAGAGGTTTGGAACTGGATGGTCCTTAAAGGTGCCTTCCAACCCAGATTGGGACCTTCTTGCAGGACAAGGAGAATGTTCGTGCAAAGCTGCAGAATTCAGAAATGTTGAAGCCCATTGTGAGAGGAAACAAGGATGTTCTTCTGCAGCACCTCATCTTCTCTTTTGTTTCTATTTTATGGTGAATTAGGCTCAGTTTCAGAACAGGGTTCTGCTTTGCATTTGTCCCAGGACACTTGTACCATCCTGAAAGTATTTATTGTTCTTGCTCTAACACCTTTGTGGATTCACAGCTGAAGGAATTAGCCAGAGCAGCTTCCAAAGGGAACACTGGCCTAATTTCACCTTACTGAGGTGAGTGGGTCTGAATTTGCTGGTGTTTTGAGTCCCAAATCTAGAAAGTTTGTGTTCCTTTCTATTCAGAGTGTCTGATTTTTTTCTGTCATCATTTGGTGATGTGGTCTGTGTTCTTCAGTCATTCCCTCTTGATCAGCTCTCTGAATTCAACACTTCTTTCAGAGAATCTTCTCGAGTTTAGATGCAGTCTCTTCTTTGACATCTGTTTTTGTTACTTCTGTGACTCTTGGCATTGGGAATGGACTCACCTGGCTTCATGCACAATTCTTTTCTCCCCAGGTGATGATGTGCATGTGGTTTGAAGCATGCAATTTAGACATTTTTTAAAATTGGAAAGGCACAAATAATTTATCTACTGTCTTTTCAGATTTACTATGGGATCTAAAAGACAGAACAACTACACAAACAGCAAAATGGGCAGATCATTTGCTTTCCCAGTGTTTACTACGGATTGTTCCAGGAAGGATATCCCATACTCTTTCAGTAAGCATGACTAGCCTTGGAGTGTTTTCTGCTCAAAGAACTTCAGCCCAATTTGCTTATTCTAAATTTGTTCATTTGATTCTCGTGATGACTGGCAAACACAATAGAGCTTCTTTGCTCCACAATATCCGCCCGAGCTGCCAGCTTTGTTCACACAAATAGAGTGTAGAGCACGTTTCCACCCCCAAAGCATGCACAGTACGTGTCCTTTGCAGTACATCCTGGAGAGGAGACTGCAGAGACACGCTGGCTCACAGTGTTCTCAGAGCCTGATCTCTAATCTCGGTGGGAGCCAGACCAGCAAGTGGATTCCGTGTATTTTGGCTCCGATACCGGAGTCTCCTCTTCAGAACATGCCACGTTGTTAAAGCAGCAGACTTTTGAGTAATCACTGCACAGGGACTCCTCAGCTGCTGGAAATCAGCTGTGATGAGGGCAAAACTTGCAGGGGCTGAATAAGCCGGTGGTTGCTTTGCCAGCAATGTTTGATCCCGTGTGGGTCGGAGCTCTGTGTGCGGCTCCAGCCTCGCACGCGTCCCCCCCGCAGGACACGCACCCCTGACACGGGACATGCAGGCTCCGAGGGGACAGGGCCAGCACATCCCAGTGCCAACTGGCTGAGACCCAGGGCTTAGCAAGGCTGCAATTTGTCCTTCTCCTGACCAGGGGAAAGGGGCTGGGTTTGGGAGGGTCAGGAGAGCGGGGAGAAGGGGGGAGGAATGCAGGAGGGAGAAAATAAAAACAAAAGCAAACCTAGTGAAGCTGGGGCAGCCTGGGCATGTTTGTGAAATGATGTGTTTGAGTTTTGGGAAATTGATAAATGCTTGCCCTCTTGCTTTTTAATATTCTTCTCTTCTGCACGTGAGTCACAGAGCCGGTGTCTTTCCAATGGGAGAAATAGCTGAGTGTCACAGGAACCTCTCTCTGTCATCATTCAGCTCACTTCTGCTCCCTTCTATATTGCCTTTGGCAGCAGTCACAGCACTGACTTCCCAGCTAATGAAGACATTTTGCATTTAGGGAGGGCTGCATGAAATGAAAACCACATTGACTGCAGGTTGTCCATCCTCAGCACACACAGATTTAGCCTCATGAAGGGAAGGTCACAGGGCCTATTCAGGTGCCTTTGCAGCCTGTGGCCTTAGAATGTGTCCATGAAATTGGCACCTTCTTTGACTTGTCCCTCAGAGAACTCCTCCACACCCTTTTTATTTTTAATGAAACTGTCTCCTTCCATATTCCAGCATCCTCAGTTTCAAAAAGAAACAAACACGACTGTAATATCCCCTTTGCTGGCATTAATTTGATGTTTGTATGCTTTGCTTGCTTTGCTTTGTTTTCAAAACCACCCAAGTAAAATATTTCTGCTAGCAGGGCATATAAAAGATTGTTGCTTTTCTAACCTCCTTATTATATTAATAAAAGCTAGAAAGACTTCAGTAGTGGTGGGAGATCATGTGCAGGCAGCCTCCAAAACCCAAAGCACTTACTTGCAGAACTAGTAAACCACAAAGCTTAAGATCTTGAAATGTAAATAGGAAGTTGGAGAGTTTACTTTAGAGCCAGCAGTGGTGAGTCTGTACAATGTTTATTTCTGCTTGCCTCCCAGCCTTTCCTAAAGCTTGGCAGAGATGAAAGGGAGGCTTTCTCAGTGAGTTATTAAAAGTTTTTGTTATGAGCAAGATTGCTTTGTTCCTGGCCTGACATAATTCAAAGCTCAGGTATGCCTTGGTGACAGGGGGAATGGGACATTCCTATTTTGTGTGTCCCTGTCCAGAGACATCAAAGATTTGCACCCCAGTGCTCTGCTGGTAGTCAACCTGTACAGGGGAATGCAGCTGAAAGCATTTCAGTCTCTATTGTACATCAGGTAGATAATGCTTAGTAACATTCCCAGAAAACTGTGCAGTCAACTCTCCTTCCCCTTGTTTGAACAGGTTGTTTGAGTTCAAAGACTCAGAATGTAGATGTGGACAGAGCAAATGCTTTGAAAAACGCTCTGCTTGGAGACTCCACGAAGGCTGATATTCCAGAGGCATCTCACTGGCATCAGGGAAAACACTTGCTTTGAAAATTCCAGCACACTGTGGTTAACTGCAAAGTGCCCTGTGTGACACAGAGCCACGGATTAGGGGTTGGATTTTGGATACTGAGCCTTGACAATACTTGCCCAGAGAAGCTGTGGCTGCCCCACCCCTGGAAGTGTTAAAGGCAGGTTTGGATGGGGCTTGGAGCAACTTGGGATAGTGGAAGGTGTCCCTGTCCATGGCAGGGGGTGGAATGAGATGATCTCTAAGCTCCCATCCCACCCAAACCATTCCAGGGTTCCATGATTTTATGATCCTTTCTGCAGTGTCTTCTCTTGGGTGGCCTTGGGGTTCTTTGCACAGTGAAGGGGGTGAGACAGTAGGAATGGTCCTTCCAGTTTTATTGTGGGGGACTGAGGCACTTCATAGTTTAGTAGGCTTTTAATTATTATTCCTTTAATTGCTACTTTTACAAACTACCCCATCCAGGGCTTTGGGAGTGTGTGACATCTGAGCTGGAAATTTTGGCTCTTTTGTGTGTATTTCCCTTGTGTTCAGAAGTGGCAGCATTTGCACACCGCAGACAAGAGAATATTGCACTGTATGATGAACAGTGTGTGAACCAGAGATCTGTTTGCTGCCTTCCTTGGATTTTCTATTCCTTTTGATAAAAGAACAATGGATATAAAGCCTTGTGTTGGGCTTTTTCCAGGACTGACAGGGCTCCTCTCCTGTTCCTTGCTCCTTTCCCCATGTTTTGCCTTGGAAAGACTGAGCAAGAGAGACTGAGCTTCTCACATACTTATGTTGACATTACTGAGATTTATCTGGTCTGGCTGCTGGAAGTCTTGGGCTGCCTAATTTGGGCCTCTCTGCTTAAAGCAGTGTGGGATTGAAGGTCACCTGTTACTAGACCTAGCTCTGGAGTCTGGCACATCGCACCTGGATTTCCTAACTGTCACAGCTCTGTATTTTAATGGGATGTGGGGGATTTTGTATTCTTCAAGGTGGTGACATCAGGTGTGACAGGTACAACACTCTCATCAAGGCTGCAGATCAACCACATCTGATCACTCCTCTCCAGAGCCAGAGGGGTGTGTTAGCCTGAAACCCAAAGTCTTGAGCAAACCCAAGTCTTCCTGGAGTGTTGTGTCCCAAGGAGAGCTGGAGAGGGGATTCTTCTCAGATGCCAGTAATATATATGTATAACAAATGACCTTCCCAGATCCCTGGTCTATCTTGTGTTTGTTCATAGACATGAATTTATTGAACAGCCTGTTTACTCTGTGAACAGAAAGGACTCCGTGTTATGCTTTTCTTTTTATAACTGCAAAAGAATGAAATAGAAATGCAATGAGAAGTGATAAGGGATATTCTTGGCCATCATTTAATTGTTTCTGGGCCCTGGAACAATTAGACGGAAATTTCAAGGGAGTACAACAACCGTATGAAAAACAACTTTTCTGATAGTTGGAATTAGCTATATTTGCACTGAGGAGTATGGAAATTTGGGTCAAAACCCCATAATATTTTTGTTCAGTATGTTTCTGTCAGATTATTGCCTTTCCTTAGTTTGCCCCCTTGCAATGTGAGCGTGAAGCTGAAGCTGTGCAGCCAGAGCGGTTTTAATGAGAGGGGGGATATGACAGTGCTGGGTGTTAAGGGCTCTGTGCTCCAAGGGGTGCCCATGCAATGGTATTTAATCTTCTTAACAGCAGCAGTTCCCCGATCAGGCAGATTTCATCACTGTTTGGGCATTAGGGCTCTTACTGAGGCTTCCTTCTCAATTTCCAGTTGTGTTCATGGTGTCACGGATCAGTAGTTCTTTATCTGAGTTTCTTGTTGCTGTTCCAGCTGCGGGAAGATCTTGGATGGGCCAAGTTTTATTAGGGAGAAACTAAATCTCTCCTTAGCTAATCATTCTGGAAGCAAAACGGGGAGAAGCATTAAGTGCTGCTGTTCTCCAGTGTCAGCTGGGACTCACAGTTTGTGCTGAGTTCATTGTTTATAGCTGTGGGTGAAGGCCTGAGGTCCCCTCTCACTGTTTACTCTGTCCTTGGGAGTTTGTCTCAGTAAGTAAAGGCTGAATAAACACCGGGTAAGGTTCTCAGGATTTGCCCATCTAGTTATTCAAATGTTTAAAAATGTGTTTAAAATAGTGTGTGAATGCATATCCCATATAATGTAAATCTGCTTCCAACGTCAGGGGTATTGCAGAAGGTTTATTGAACCTGTAGGTGAGACTATTGTTGGTAGTGGCCCTCACTGATACAGAAGGAACACTTAGCTAGTGGTGAAAAAGGAAAATAAATCTCTAAAATGAACTGTATTATATGATAAATAAATAAGAAAAGTCCTTAAGGTACATTGGAAGGGCATCCAGAGCAGATAAATACACCAGACCTCGTTTGAAAACATTTTAGTTTTCCTAGAAATTTCATACTGAGTGCAGTGACAACTGCAGGTTTTGATGAATAATTCCTTTCCCAAAATAATTAGTTTTAGGCTCTTTGGGCAAAGGTCAGTGATATAACCTCTTCTGGAGACCCCGTGCTGGCCCAGTGTGTCCCACTGCTCTATTCCAGCCACAGGGACAAGGACTGGCCCTGCCTTGGAATACGCAGAGTTTGGGGGTCTTGGTGGGGTTTCCTTAAGTGTCATATGGAGGAAGAATTTATTTGTGACACAGCTGCTCCATGAGCAGAGTTCTCACAGGGCTCACTGGTCTCCTAAAGTGACCTGAGGTGTGTTTGTTTAGGAACCAGACCTGAAGTGGAAGGGCTCTGACACTTAAAAAACTCCAATGTCCATCAAAGTCTTAAACTGATCTGCAAGGTGTAATTATAGTAAATTTATTTTCTAATGCACAAATGGAGCTTTTTCCTGAGACATAGATAATGGTCCTAGAACCTGGGGTTTGTGTGCAATCTCAGTCACTTTGGAAGGCCTTGTTTCTTGTGTTGTTTGAAAGTAAGAACAGAAATTTTCTTGAACTTCGGCTCCCTGGAGGCTGGGAGGACATTCTGGGGAGGAATTATTGTACGTTTGCTGTGCTCCTGTGATCTTCCCTAAGCCACCTGTTCCTCCCCACTCTTAACAAGGTAGTGGACCACACGGATCTTTGGGGTTTAATTTTATTTCTTTAAGCACAAGCGAGTTAGTTGATCTTGTGATGAGCTGTAAAGGATTTCATCTACCACAGCAGCAAATTGTTCTAAAGCACGTATTTAAACCGGCCTGCAGTTAGTTGTCTGTGCTGGCAGATTTATAACCTTCACAGAAACTGGCATTTTGTGACAGAGAGGATCTGCCACTGGAGGAGAAGTAAAAATAAATGGTTGGGATAAATTGCTGTAGCTGATTTGAGGGCCTGTATCCCCTGTGAGCCATTGTTGTGAGTCATGGCACTGCTGGAGAAGGGGACAGAGCAGCATCTCAGCAAGGACACAAGGAGAAGCCATGGTGTAACCAGACAACCTCTCACTCCATTTATCAAAACACTTGCAGTTCCCATTTCAAGGAAGGCGACGCAGTAAATATGAGGGGGGAAAAAAAAAGTTTAATCTGTATATCTGTATCCAGACATTTCACTAAATAAAACAATCAAATAAATCAGTGCAGGACTGCTGGTGCTGAAGTGCTGAGCAAAAAGCATCTGAATCCATCACAAATATGGAGGTTATTTGTTTTGTTTTGGAGTTTGAAAATGATTTAACAGATTAAAGGGGTTTTTTACCACGTTATGTAAGGAACCTTGACCTTTGGGAATACGAAGAAAAGGGTGATCTGCTACTGTGTATGTGTCCTGGACTTTTCCAAGCTGAGACATAAATATGTTTAGTGCTAATGGACACTGATAAAGACCAGAAGTAAATATATGTGAACATTCAAGCTTGGAACAGTCAAAATTCATCAAGTGTAAGGGTTTTGTTTCAAAGCTGAGCATTTCAAGATACAAGATAAGACATTTGACGCTTTTGCATGTCTTTTTTAGACAGATGGAAATGGTGGACATTGAATGAGTCTGGAATAATTACCCCAGAATTCCTTCTTATTTAACTTCTTCCAGAGCTGAGACTCTCAAGTCGTCCCAGGCTTAGTTCCAAGTTTGCTTCTTGGAATAAACACGGGAGTTTAACCTCACACACAGCAACACAAACTTAACAGGGGTGCAGATTTTCTGCTGAGGACACCAGTGGGATCTTTCCTGTGTCCAGGGCGAGCAAACCAGGCACAGTCCCAGGGGCAGGTGCTGTGCTTGGACTGCTCTGTGCTCCTCTTGTGATCTGTCCTACAAGTGTCCCTGAATAATCTGACACTGCTCTCCAGACCCTCCTGGCCTCTCCTTGTGCCAATGGAGAAGATGTTTGATCCGCCTTCTCCAGCCCCTCTCTTTCTCCCAATGTAATTTTTTCCTGTTTTTATTTTCTGCTCTTGAAACAATTTTGTTTCATTTGAAACAGTTGAGTTTTGAGTGCAGAGAGAAGTCAAAAGTTTGCAGTAAGAGAGGTAGGTACCAGTCTTGCACTCTTATTTTCCCCTTGGGAAAACGTCAGGATTTTATAATGTGAAAAATATTGTTTTCTTTAAAACAAGTATCAATTGTCCAGCTTTGGTGATTGGATGTTTGAAGCTGAATATCACTGCAAGCTTCTTTCATAAGGTTGGTATTTAAAAAAAAAAAAAGAAAAAGGTAAAAATAGAATTTAAAAATGCTTTTTTATGATCAGGTAATAGGAGTAGAGGCAGATGAAGAAATGAACTGGGTAATCTCTCGTGTGTATTTTCAGGATGTCAGCAGCACTCCGGGCCCTGGTTTCCTGTGGAATGTGCGACGTCCCTGGGATCTGTCACACGATCCACCGCAGGAGGATGATGAGTAGAGGTGGTTTTGCTGGGCAAGTGACCTCCTGGGTTTGCCCATAATAATTTATTCATGTGGCTGTACCCTAAGACATCCTAATACCAAACATACCTGGGGCTGAAAATTGATGCGGCAGATTGAAACAAAGCATAAAACACCCACAGGCAGCTCAGACGGGGAGAGGCTGGACCCGGCTGCTGCCTGAAAATGGGCCCCTGGGCGGAGGTGAAGGGGCTCTGGGCTCTGTTAAAGGGCACAGGGGGTTAGTTCAGCCCCACAGCATCCCTTGGCAGGAGGCTTTCTCAAAAGTGCAGCTCCAAGCTGGTTTTGGTGGCAGAGCTCCAGCCAAGCTGCTCGTGCAAGTGCAGCCTGTGACCTCCTGCATTCCCTGCTCTTGGCAAAGGCCTGATCTGCTGCATTTGTAAAATACAGCTGAGTAAAACTGGGGTGGGGTTTTGGCTAAATTTTGATTTTTTTGTTGTAGTTGTCAGTTTTAAACAACATTTTAATGGTTGTATTTTAACTGTTAAGAACCAGTATTGTCTGGGTGAGGGGGGGATCCCCCAAACTCTGCCTTATATTTTCTGATGGTGAATTACTTTTAAATCTGTAATTGAGTATGTGGCCATCCACCTCAGTGAGGAGCATGTCAAGTCCTTTTCTCCTTCTTCCTCTCTTTCTCCTCCTCCACTACTTCTTCCTTCTTGTTTTCCTTCTCTCTTTCTTCTTCTCTTCTCTTGAGCTGCTGTTCTAGATGAATTTCTCTTTATGCCAACAAACATATACTATGTACAACTTGAATAACTAATATTATTGAGGCAACCTTTTATTAAAAAGAATAATTTTTCAAATACCTTTCCTTAATTCGCCTCAAATAAAAATCTCACCATGCAAATGTTTAATAAACTCAGTGAATTTTTACTCAGATTTGTTCTTGTTAGATTGAAAGCCAGGATGTGCAGTGTAGAGTTTCAACAAATCACTCAACTGAAATACTGCAGGATTTTTTCCTGGTTTGGGTGGTATTTGCCTTTCTGTCTGCCTCCTTCAGCCTTGCCTGGCTCCCCAGTCAGAATCTTATCTTTGCCGTGCTGCAAAAATATTGCCTGATGGCTTTGAGTGTTCTGTTGTTCTTGCAGAACTTGGATAGACATGGTGGGAGAATTTCGTTCTGCTTTGGTTCATTCTGTTGCCATTCTGAGAACTCAAAGTGAGTCTCTAAGGTTTGATAACCTTCCAGGTCTCTGTGGCACAGCCTTGGCAATAAGTGATGGGGAGCACATTCAGGGAGGCATTTATGGAAGTGCTTTGTATCCCATCAGCCAGAATTCTTTAAGTGCGTGTAACCAGGTTCCCCAAACCATCCCTGGACGGATGTGTCCAGGCAGAACCCCAAAGTCCTCTCTCTGTGTTGTTGTCACTCAAGTAAATTCCAGGCTTCCATGTGGGATAAAGTGAGCTCTGTGCAGAAATGTTTGTGGCCTGGTCTTAATATCCTTGCAGAGTAAATCTGTCGCTGTGGATGGCTCGGGGGATGCCAGGCTGTCACATGGAGCTGTGTGACTTGCCACCACAAGCTGTGCAGCTGCATAGCAAACCCATGATGGCCAGGGGACCTGAGCTTAAAATACAAACAAATAAAGTGCTGGTAGTCTGTGACCTATAGGAATGGGAACAGTAATAAATTTTTAATTTCCTTTGTGTTCTGAAGAACATTTCTTGTGTTCCAAGACCTGGTTTTCTGAAATACATCAGGCTAAAGCTGGAATGTTGTTATGTGTTTAATTACTGGTAATAATAAATATATTATAAGAAGTGACTGTGTGCACCATAGGTTTAACTTGGAGAATTGCCTCCAGAGTTATGGGGAAGCTTAGTTTTGAACCCATTTATTGCCCAAGAAATAACGCCAGGATGGCAATTTCAGAGTAGGCATCAGTTCTCTGAAAATACAATTTCATGCCCCAGCTCTACCCCATTAATATAAATGCCAGCAGCAAGTGCTGTTATTAAATCACACATTCAGTAGCTATTACATGACCTAAGTTTGAACCAGAAACCCAGAAATGAAACATTCTTGGGTTTCCCTTTGAATTCTTTTTTTTTTTTAATGAATCTCTTTCATTCTTTGTCAGAGAGTTGGGGTCGAGTAGCTGCGTAAGACTCATCCATCAGCACAAGCAAAATGATCCAGTTTTCTTAATACAGGGTTTTCTGCATCGATGTGAAGCCCCTGAACTGAATGAATGTCAGTATTCTCGATCCACGGGCAGTCAGAAACTTTGAAAGTTAAAAGTCAGTCGAGAAGTTAATGAAAGTATTTGACTTGTCAGTGATCAAAGTGCCCAACTGTAAAGAGCATTTATTAGTTGGTGACTGACACGGTGCTTTTCCTTGTTTCTTTCCCTGCTCTCCATTAATATCTTAGATCTTATCTTCATACCTGTCTTAGCCGAACAAAAGCAGCTGTTACTCTGAATTTCTGGCTATAGAGGCTGATAAGTGAGGTGATTTTCGACCAAATTTTCGGTTCTGCATTCTCGTTTGCAAATGGTTACTCTGAAAAGTTGTGACAGGGGAATGAAGGTTTGATTTTGTTTTCATCTAAGTGAGTATGAGTCACGAGGAGTTCCTCAGAAATGTGATTTTCTGTCTCTGTGGCAGACTGCATGTAAATAGAGAATCTATAGATATCAGCGTGCTGCCAGATCTCAGAAATTAAAATGGCAGAAGATGGGTAAAGCAGTCAATATAGAGATTTTTTTTCAGGTAATAGCCAAATTCTGTGTCTGTGTTACTGAAGGAGTTTGTGTGAGCCTCCACCAGCAACAGATGGTGTCAACTAGGGAAGAAAATTCAGCTGAAATTCATGATTCCATAAACCTGCTCTCACCAGCCTGGTGGGTTTTGTTTTACTTTGTCTCTGATTGCCGTAACATTTACATAAACTGAGGAGGAAACACAAGCATGTGCCTGATCAGTATGGCCAGTCTGGCAAAACAAAGCTAAGGAAAATAAATCTCCCACTGCCACTTGCTCATTTTATGGGATGGCTGGATGCCTGGGAGATGCTCCTCTGTGTTCTGTTCCACCCTTGAACCAAATGACAGTCCTGAAAGCTGAGTTTACTTTGGATGGAAGGCACTGACTCCCTTGATTCACATGAGTTAGCCTCTCTTGCTTTTTTCCATGTAGACTTTTATAACAATAGTGATTTTTTTGTGCCTCTTTTTGTTTTAAAGAGAGAGGCAAGAGGGAAGGAGTAAAATAAATTAAATACATTACAGATCTCATATTATTGCCGTTTGAGTAGGTCCTCTGATGCTTTAGCTTAGTTCTCTACAGCTTTATATATTTTCAAGCCATTTTTCATTTCTGTGGGCGGCCAGATGTACTGCTGATACCTTCTGATCTTAGGTGGTTTGACACTGATTTTCCTAGCACACACCAGGGTTCAACTCTGGTCTGTAACTCATCCAAATGATCTATTCATAACAAAAAGTGCCTTCTGGCAGTTGCACCACAGCTGAAGACTGTTAAACTGAATTCATCATTTCATTTGTTTCTGATTGCTCTATAATGTTTACATATCTTACATATTAGTGTGGTCTTTTATAAAGCACATGCTGAGGTTAAACCCTCCCAGACAGAACTTGATTTCCCTTCTTCCCTCTCTCAGAAGGTGTTGAACTCTTTTTCCCTTCAAACGAGCAGGAATCTTGGAGGGGCTCAGTGCTCATTTCATCTGAAACGATGGGGCTGAGCAAGGAGGAACATGTGTGTTGAAGGGGACATTTTCTTCCCCATCCACAGGTAGAAGAACCGTGAGGTGGAATGGCATGTCTGAGTGTAATCCTTGGGTAAATTGGATCATCACACAGAGAGGGGCAACAGCCTCTGTGTGACCACGTTCAACTGAAATATTTATAGATGCAGCTTATGACTCAAAGTGTGAAGAGGTTCAGCTTCCTCTCATCTCCTGTCTCCCAATTCCTGCTGCATTAGTTGCTGTGCAGAGATCATTGTCGAGTCTAGCAGAGGAAATCCTCTCTGTGTTTCAGTTTCACTCTGTGTTAAAGATAATAAACATTAATAAATCTTGCAATAGGAGTGTGTCACAGGAGGAATTGCAGTTCAATGGAAGGCAGAAAAAACTGAGGCTCCCTTTGAATTCATATTTTAACTTCCAGAGAAGGATGACATCTCTTATTTGCATTCAAAATAAAAATCAATTGGCCATAAATCTAAAACACATGTTGTTTTTCTACTAAAAAGATTAAGGATTTTCTTAAGCTTATTAAAGGAAAAAAAAATAATGACATTGATCCTCCTATATCACCATGAGAATGTCTGAAGGCAATTGAAAGCTGTAAAAGAGATATGGTATTAGTGTAACAAAAATAGCCCAGAATCTGGCAAATTGAATTCTGGCCAGAAAGAATCCGACTTTTCTTCTGGGTTCTGTGGCAAACTTTGCACTGTTTCTCCAGCCTTAGGCATAATTCTCGTCATGTGTTTTGGTGGGACTGGGTGGGATGTATATTCAAACAGAATTTGGACTTTTTATTATGAAAATACAAATGGCAGCTGCTGCATGGCTTGGAAGTCTCAATCACTGTCCAGATGTTTCAAGGAGGGGAAATGGAAACCATTTGCTCTTTCTTACACATAGAGCCACAGAAGGATGTTCACCCTGTTGCTTCTCAAAGGTTGTGTGTCTGTTTTGGGGAGAATGTTATTCACAATTTTCTCACTTTCCATGTGCATCAAAACCCAGAGTCTGCAAAATGTGAATTAAGCTCCTTAAGTGAGAGGAGGGTGTCGCAGATCTGACGGTGCCCCATCATCAGCAAAGCCCAGGATGGCAGCCAAGGTTCTTTATCCCAGTCAAGAGTTCCCACAGCAGCAGAACCGATAACCTGAGTCCCCCACTGGCTTTATTCCTCAGTGTGGCAGTTCCCAGCTCCCTCGTTTGCTCCGTTCAAGTGTTGAAAGTTTGCTGGAATGTGTACAGATGGTACTTCAGTGGTAAGATGATAGGAAGGTCTCAGTGTAATTTGAGAGGAGCCAGCATGGAAATCTCCTGTCCTGGCAAATTCCTGGGGGTGTCCAAGGTACTAGACCAGAAGTCCTGGCTTCAGGGAGAATTTGATCTTTGAATTAATCTAAACCTTCTGGGGTTATCAGACATACAGGACAGTTTGGTACATTGTGGACTGACAGAAAATGGTGTGGGTTTTGGTTTTTATTTTATAAACTATATTATCCTGCTTGGTGTTTAGATTTTCCCCTGATTTCATAAAGCATCTTTATGCCTTCAATGCCCTTTGGCTATTTGGGTTTTTTTCAGACTACAGAGCAGTTGGAATTTAAGCTTGATCCATTTGGTGTAACTAGATTTTTCATTTGGCAGACTACAGCACACTTCAAAGTTTGCTGTATCAAAAGTGCTTTGAGATAAGACTTGAAAACCCTAGGCCCCTTCTGCCCTAAATGTTCCTTGTCCCCTCTCAGGACATGTGCTGTGTCCACAGCTATAGGATGGGAATGACACAGGATGGTTGGGTTCTCCCCACATGCCCATGACCAGTTTGGAGCAGATACTGGTAATTTGGACCCCGTGCTGTGTTCTCACTGATTTGGAATTGATCTAAAAATCAGCTTATTTGAGGACTTGCTCTTCATTGTGCTTCATTGTGTGATTGAAATTGTAAAAGAAGCCTTGCCCCATCGAGGTGATGAAAACTCAAAGCTGTATTAATTTGTAGTTTTAAGAGAAAACAAACCAAACCAAATGTCTTTGCAATGTTTTTGACATAGCTTCGTCCACTTGGAGCCATAAATGCCTTTGTAAATTCAGTGCAGCTATTCTTGCCCTATCATGGCTTTAGTCAGCCAAAATCTTACACAGACACACGTGTGTATGCATTTTTAGGGAAAGTAAATCAGGGCATTCGAGCTGATAAGGGAGAGCTGAGCAAGATCCCTGTGTTTGTTAGATGTGTTCTGAGAGAAATCAGGATTTCTTGACGCTGTGCTGATGTATTTTGAGAAACAAATTTTTGTTGTTTTCCTACTCAACTTCATGACGAGGATCAGCTGTACTGTGAGTTTATGGCTGGAGCAGACTATTGTTTGTGCAGAAACCTCCCCGCTGCTGTATTTACTAAACATGTGTGAGGCACAAATGCCAGTTAACTGCATCTGGGACCATATTCCCTCGTTGCTAGTAAAAACTGGCTTTAAAGTTTGATCCCGTTTAAATATAGGGAGAATGCGCATCAAGTTTAACAGGAACAGACCTGAATTTTTAATTACTCCTCCTCAGAAGTATTTTGACGTGAAGTCTGGACCTTGTTGAAATCAACAGCAAACCTTGAGCATCCTTGAGTTAAGGGTCTAGAATTTTACTAATGAAGAGCAAGGTCTAAATAATAAAAAAGGCAAAACAACACTGTCTCATTTACTAAGACTTCTCTTTTTTGCTCCTCCAGTGTTGGAAGCATTGCAACAGGTGCAGATTTAGCCATTTCATTAACGTGGACTGATAGGAAGTGCATCATCCATCATGTGGTGGTGCAGGACTGCGCTGCTGCTTTCTTTTCCCAGTGGAATCATGGCTACATCGACCTCAAACGTGTATCTGTGGTTCTGCAAGAGGAACTGTGAATCCTGCTTCCAAGAGAAGCAGATAAACCTGGCAGAGGATGGATGACCTTTCTCCTCCTGCCCCTGCTGTGAGAATTTTGTGTTCAGCAAGTTGGGGGAGTATTAGGACCCAAATTCCACCACCCCAGTCCCCACCGTGTGCTGGGCCTTGCTAAACTGGTTAGCGTTACGTCCTTGGGCCTTCTGCTGAAGCACAGTGAAAGTCTAGAAAGTCTCTGTGGTCTACTGAAAGTGGAACAGCTTTAGAAGAGGAAGTAAAATGCCCTCCACCCTTATAAACTGGTAATTTGCCTCTTCAGAAGCAGAGAAAGGAAGTGAACCAGTGTCTCCCACATCCTGAGTGGTGTAACCACTAAAACACCGTGTGGGGCAGGCTGGCACTGCACACTGGGGGGTGTTTGTGTCAATATGGGCCTGTTTGGTTTCTGGAAGATAATGCTCAGATATCTGCCTTGATCTGCCTTCACAGGTGCGAAGGAAAGGGTGGTTTGTGTAAAGCTGAGCCTTCGCAAGGGGCAGAGGCTGATGTTTACTCAGGCACATGTTTCCTGTGGGCTAAACCAGGCAGATCCCCTTTCACCCAGCCCAGCTTTGCAGCTTCCACCCAAGGCACCCAACCCTCCTGACAGCTTTGTGGGTGATCCAGAACTTGGGATCCCGCTGCCAGCCTTGGGACTTGGTGGCAGATTTCAGGGGACATCACTGTCCTCTGTCAGCAGGATCCCCTCCTGATTCCCAACTCTGCAAATGTACAGGACGGGAGCTCTGTAAACACCCACCACCAGCTCCATTGGCTGTATTTCCAGAGGACAGTCTGAGTGTTCTATCCTACATAAGGTGTTTTTTTCTGGAGACATGAGGCAGTTTCCCCTCTTCCTGTAAAATACAACTCCTATTCCTGAAATTTCTCACTTTCTGCTTGGCCAGGCTGTTGTGTCAGTGAGGGTGAGGAGGGCAGCTGTGTGTCAGTAGCTGAGCTGTGTCATCGCACCTAAAAGTGATTCACTGGTGGACATGTTTCTGCACATTCTCCTTGGAGTAAATCTCTACCTGTGGATCTCCCCTCATGTTGGTAACTCCTGTGGGAAATCAGGAATCGTTTCAGTCTTGGACTCCAACAGCAGCCAAGCATCAGTTGTGAAGTCCCTACTCAGGCAATAGTTTGATTCACAGGAGCTTTCTCTTGCTTTTCCAGGTCAGTGAAACACCCATTTTTGTGCCTGGTGTTTGGGGACCGTATTTCTCTGCCATGGTACCAGGGCTGTGGTTGAATGAAGGAGGTCAAAGTGCTACAGGAAAACTGGTAAGTGTTTGGAGACACAGGCAGATTCCAAGGTGGGAGGTCTCTCATATGGGGTAGAGCTCTGCCTGAAACACCTCTGTGAGATCCCTGGGAGATACAAGGCAATGAAAGCAATGAACAATTAGAGGAGTCTCTTACAAACTGTTAATTTGCATATGGATGAGGGACTATATACAGGGCATGTCTTACTATGGTGGTGATGATTCTAGGTATTATTTTACAGGCAAGTAGACTTTATTCTTTAGCAGGAGGCTGAGATAGACTTTGAGATAAAGAAAATTATACATACCATGTTATATAGATAATTGTGCTCATTGATGGCCATAAATGAAAGATGTATTGTATGGACACATCGTAATATAGTAACACGTTAACCTGTCTCCTCAATTCTTTCCTTGAATGTAAAGAATCTGACTGTATTAGGTTAATTTAATTTACCAATAAAAATCAAAACCAAGCTGGGTTCACTGAAAAATGAATTGTCTTTTTTACAGGAAGGCAGTCAGAGCGAAAACACTGATGTCAAATTTAAAGAAAGGCTAGAAGTATATAAAGGTTTTTAGGCTTCAGTCCAAAAGTGTCAGCAAGACTTCAGTGACAGCTTAACCCTGGAGCTTCCAGAGTTCCCTGTGTGTCTCCTTGCCCACTCTGTAGGAATTCGGAGCTGCCAAGGCCTTGTGAGAAGCTGCAGAGTCAGGGCCAGGCCTGGGGGTGTCCCCTGAAAACCCACCAAGTGCAGGTCTGTCACCAGTGCAGGTGTGATGGTGACTCAGACCATGTCCTATTTTATAGGTAACCAGAAATAAAACTGAATTATCTTTGTATATAAAATACATATTAGGAATATTAAGGAAATTGTCTTAGTAAAACACTTTCAGAATCTCTCCTGTGGTTTTCCTGAGAGGGTGTGTACAGAAAACACACGGGGAGCCAGGGAAGGAAACAGTGCCTGTGTTCTGCGTGGAGGGCACATTGCATTCCTTATCTCTGTCATTATAAACCTGAAGGCTTTTTAAGATCCTGCACACTTAAAGTTTTCTGAAAACAAACAAACAAAAGGACATGTTGTGTGTTCTTTCCATTACCTGATCAATGCCCCAGTGTGAACTATTTTCATAAAATTTGAACAGTGTGTTCAACTTGTTTGAAGTACAACTGACACACTTGCCTTTAAAAAGCTCTAATTAATTTTTGCTTTGATAGAGCTGCAAATTAAATCTGTTGGATTTAGAAAACTGTTTCAGATAGAGTCCACATGTTGGATTTGAAAAACTGTTTCAGATAGAGTCCAAATGAAGGATTAAGAAGTCCTCTTGTTCGGAAAAAGCTTGTTTGTTTGTATATTAGATGGGTTCTTACACTGGATTTTCAAAATTTGTAAGAAGCAAGATGTGGAGACACAGATATGGCACTATGGAGACAAAGGACGGCATGACATCATTGCAACGTGTGAAATCAAAAATAGCAGGAAAGGGTTTCTAGCTACATCCCTCATGTGGTTGTGTCTTGAATTCAGGGCATTGAAATATCCAACTTCATAACTCCTGCAACAGTTTTCTGTCAAAGTGTTTTCCTAGCACACATGTGTATGTGATGTTTATTTATGGATTTATTTCTGGATTTATGAGCTGCCCCTGTATTCTGAGGGGGTCATGCAAGATTGCAGAATTCAGCCTTGTTTCCAATGCAGACACACGTTTGAGCTCTTTGATGCCAGCCTCGGGAAGAACAGGCATTATTTTCATTGCTGTGTTCAGATGTGTTTGCTCCATTTTATGTTTTCTGGTTCGGGTCTAGACTCAGGCTGTTAAAAATTAAATACTGGTGTGATTTTCTGCCCGTGGGTATTGCCAAAAATCCTCAGTGCTCTTGAGTAGCTCTAGTTTTGCCTCTTTAGCTTTTACGGTCACCTCTGATGGGATATTACCAAGAGGCCACAAAACCTGCTGAATTATTGTCTTAAAAGCCCACATTATTCTACCTGATACTTTGTTTTGTGAGTAATGGTAACCACTCTGGACTGAAAGGACAAGCTGATTTATAAATTCAGTATAAGACAGAGCTTGTATTGATCTCCTTTTATAGCAGTAATTGCTTCTCAGGGTATACATTTTGTTTCCTGCAATGAATGTATGAAGCATCTATCAGGATGACAACACACCTCGTGTTTTATGAGAACAGTGTGATATAGAAGGATGTGGGGACTTGGGCCAGGAAGATGCTCCCCTGGTGGAATTCCAATGAGGATATCCATGCAGGAGAATGGAAGACACTGGAGGACAAGCTCTCAGGTGGTGTTGGACAGGAAGAAAGTCTTCCTTTGACCTTCTGACTGAGGAGCTGCACGATTAAGATTTTGCCTGGTTTTGGTGCAAGGTTGGATGTTTGTTCTTGCTGTTTACAAGCCAAATCCAAATGTCAGTGGAAGTTCTGCCATTGGCTTCGCTAGGACTAGGACTTAACACTTCATGAGCAATTTAGAAGCTCTCTTGTCTTTGTAAAGTTACAGCTCTGCCTTTCCCTTTTCCAGGAGTGAAGTTTTAAGATGTAACCATCCCCAAAATGTTGCTTTTCTCTTTTTCAGATCGATCATGTGGTCCGAGGCCATGTCGCCTTCCCGGAATTACAGTCAAAGGCTGCAGCCAGGTCACTCTTCTTATTCCTTTGTCACACACCTGCCTGATGACACAGAATGATGACACATTTATTCCCAGCAGTTTCCTTACCCTGAAACAGGGGAATTAACAGTTGCATAGTGGGTTGGAAGTATTTCCAAAGGCTTGCCAGGTGATTGCTCAAAGATGGAAGCTTTAAACTCCCCTCAGATACCTTGGGCATTTCTAAGGGGTGATATTAAATTTCTGCGTTTCAACTTTTCTATCCAGTCAAGGGTATTTCTTGATTCCAGAGCATCAGCAGACCTGTCTCTGTGCCTCGGGCCAACAATGTGTCTTAATTTGTAGACGGCACAATTAAGCTCCAAGGATGAGATGTAGCTTAATTAGGAATATGTAATTCACTATTTTTGAAAGAGCCCTCTAAAGGAAGGTATAGCCACCATATGGAAAACTCCTGCATGGCAGCACAAATAGAACAGAGAAACCCGGGATGAATTTTCATACAAACCCCAAGATGTAGGAGTGACTTGGAGGTAATTCTGGGATTCCTTGAGCAGGAGGCTGTGTGTGATGTGGAATTTCAGTTTGGTCTGCTTTAGAAGTGGATGAAGACACTTCAGACACTTCTGTCAGGTCTGGACTTTGTCAAGCTGCTTTTGGCTTGGATTCCTTTTAAGATGGTTCACATCAATCCCAGAGAGGCCTTAGCTGAACAGTTGGGCAAGTTGGATGACAATTTGATTCTCTTTTAATATCTTTTTCCTCAGAGTAAATTAAAAAACCAGCAAATTTGGCACTTTCTCTTCAGTTTATCCCTGTGGCCTAAAAGACAAGGGTCAGGCCTGATGGATGTATGAAGCACCTGCAGTTACACGGTGATTTTCAGTCCTCCCTGGAGGGATAAAGCTCTACCTGCCTCCTCTGGCTGACCCTTCCATCCCTTGCAGGGCCCTCTGCCTGACTTGTTTGCTAAGAGCTTGACCAGGATTCCCAGAAATGCTTTGGACTTCATTCAATACAAAACAGATTCATGCTTCCTAGAATTCTCTTTGTTGTTCTCTGAAAAAGGAAATCGGGAAATAAATGCATCTGTGTATGTTTGGAATGAAGATTGATCTGGGGCTTTTTCAGAATTCTGGCTTCCAGGCCTTTTTTCCAGTGCCCCCATATGAAGCACAAGCATAAGACAAACAGTTTAGTCTGCAGTGCCAGGATAAAACATTTTTTTTTGGAGGGTTGGAAAAGTGCCTGTAGAGTAGCCTGCTTGTCTCTGCTGGGTCTGACACTGAGCTGCCTGAGCACAGCTGATGTTGTAGTGCAAGAACTTGAATTGTGATGTGAGCAAGACACTAAAGACAGAGTTATTGCGAGTAGAACTCTGTGTCATCTGAGGGCATAATGTCATGACTTTGGATTTGGGTCTCCTGCAGCCAGTAAAGCTGTGGAGAATAGCACTGATAGCAGGAGTTGCAATATTTTATAAAAAGAGCGATAATATTTTATTAAGTTAATTTGCTCAATGGTATTTTTGTAACACTTTCCAGATATTACTCTACTAATGAAATGTTTGGATGGCTATAAATTTAGTAAACAATTCACTTACTATTTCCCTTATCCTCTTTCTCCATTCCTTCAGAAATATCTGTTAAATTTAAAGAGTTTAGCCTTATCATAGGTACCAGCAGCAGAGTTTACGTACATTGGCATATACTTAATAATTGTAGAATCATGGAATGGTTTGTGTTGGGAGGGACCTTAAAGCTCATCCAGTGCCACCCCCTGCCATGGGCAGGGACACTTTCCACTGTCCCAGGCTGCTCCAACCTGGCCTTGGACACTTCCAGGGATCCAGGGGCAGCCACAGCTTCTCTGGGCAACCTGTGCCAGGGCCTCCCCACCCTCACAGGGAAGAATTTCTTCCCAATATCCCTCTAACCCTCTGCCAGTGGGAAGCCATTCCCCCTTGTCCTGTCCCTCCAGGCCCTTGTAAATAGTCTCTCTCCATCTTTCTTGCAGGCTCCCTTCATAGTGTCTTATTTTGGAGGATGATTGGTGATGATGATTACCTGCCTGCAAATCTCAGCAGAATAGTTCAGAGAATCTGCTTTATTATGTTTCGGATATTCTCTGTGTGGGTGTAGGAATTTGAATCCCTTCAGCCACTGCAAATGGCCACAGAAGGAAAACAAAATGAGAATTCCATGCTTGACTGTGCAATTCCAAATTATCTTTCCTTCCCACGGTAGGTGCAGTGCTGTGAAGACTTCAGCACATGCATGTCTGGATCATTCAAAAAAGAGCATCAGAGGTCACAAGTGTGGGGCTGTTTCTTGCTGCTGCCTCTCACCTACTTCTGCCTCCCTAAACCTGCCCTTCCCTTCTCCTCTGGCTGCCAACGAGCAGGTTTGGAAAGGCTGAGCAGCTCATCCCAGAACCTTCCCTGGGCAGGCTCCTTTCCTTTCCCTCAGCAGGGCAGGAGTTTCCCAGCTGCATTTATCACCAGTCCAGTAATTTGGGTAACTTGTAAGGACACGAGAGGCTCAGCCAAGCAGCTCCTGCTGACCACTGCTGAGCACCAGGCTTGACCCTCCCAGTGCTATTCCCATGTTCTTTTTCTTCCCTTTTACTGGAAATGAACGGGGTTGAATTACACACGAGGATTTTCTGCACAGCTGTAAATTTAGCATTTGGTCAAACTGGTTGGCACTCTGCGAACAGCAAAGCTTGGGTTTTTTGGGTTTTTTTCAGGCAATTCAGTGAGCTGCAAAAGTTGTGTAGGTCTGACTTGTAGTCATCACAGATATGTTAAATCCTGTACAGGTAGGCTAGAGCAGGAAATTCTTAAAAAATTAAATAATATGATAATTTATTCTTTAAAGCTTAAATAATTCTGTTTCCTAGAATCACCATTTCTAATCTTTTACAGAAGAAAAGCATCTAACTGACAGCAAAGTGCCCTCTGGCACTTGGTGAAGTGCTGTGTTTTAGCACAGAATTCCCTTTCCTGTATGTCTTGATTCTCCTTTCCCACCTAAAGAGATGTCTCCTGAAAACAAAGCATTGAAGTTACACACAGAGCATCCATCAGCAGCTCTGGGATCTTTCAGGCAGAATATAATAATCGTATTTGGCAGTTTTCTGTTCCTCCAGACGGTCTAGAACACCCCCTCCCCTTTTTTTTTGTTTAGAAGTCTAAAAATTTTTAGATTTTTTTTTTCCCCTGAAAAATACCCGCTGGCATCTTCCAGGATTCCTGAACAGATTAAACACCAACCTCTTCTTGCTTTCTGAAGTGCCAAGCATGAACATAACCCTGGGCAAACTTGCATAGATTGTTTCATTCTCCAATTTCAGCACAGTTCCTCTGTCGTTGCAGGAGCTCGCGCTCAGCTCTGCAGGTCAGATGCAGCTGCCACTGATTCCTTCTCATAGAACTGAGGAGAAAAAGCTCCATGGGCTGATGGTGTAATATTATGTGTAAAGAAGAACTGGCAAAAGTTCGAAGGATTTTGCCAGTCCAAATTTAATCCCTTGAATACTTACCTATATGTAGGAAAAAAATAAAATTGAAAAGGTGTGGGAAAAAACCTGTAATTCCAAGGTTATGTGGGTTTTAAGCAACTTCAGCCTCTTTTTGTTCAGTCCTGGTGGTGTGACAGAGCTGCACAAATGGTTGATCCTTGCGAGAGCAATCAAGCAGGATGGAGGTGAGGGAGAACCTGGGATGTCTGGTGGGTCTGGGCTTCAGTGAACCTTCCCTTTTTTCCTCCACCCCGACAGCCAAGCCATGATTTAGACTCAAAATAAATTGACTTTTTCCTTAGCATGTTCTGCTCATAGCGCAGCCTTTAGGGAGGGAGAAACCAGGGCCACTTCTACAACAAGGGGGAAAAAAAATGAGTGTGACCTCAAAAATTATCCTAATTCACGTCCAGGAAGAGGCATAAAGTACATTTTAAAGGACATGAATAATGATGTAAATTAGTTATTTTAATGTCTTCCAAGTGCAGTTCATTTTGAATGATACCCTCTGATAGTGTACACATGGTAAGGTATAATTGCAAAAACATGCAGCTGAATGGTTGAATGCAAAGGATAAATATACAGCTGCTAGTGGGTCACAAGTCAAACTAGTAAAGCATATGCCAAATTCCCTCAGGGACCTCATTAGTGCATGATTGAATATACATGGAGAGGCTAAATGAATATCACTGTTTGGGTCTGCAGTGGATGAGACAATGACTAATCAATTGTAATTAGGGTGAGATGCTGTTATTGACCCACATGTCTAGAATTAAATGCCCCACTCGGAGATTTCCAAGGAGTTGCAAAATACGTATGGATTTGTCTGTGATAGGATGAGTGTTTGAAAAAAGTATTCTGAGTGTAATTACAGCATTTTTTAAATGGAATGTCACCAGGGTCATTGGAAGCCAAGGCACTCAGGAATTCACCAGCACTCCTAAATCCAGGAAAAAAGTCTGTTGGATGTTGTGGAGTTGGGTGTAGCATCTGAACTTGGAGACAATCATATTTAGGCCCATGTTGGACTCCTCCCTAAAATAGCAGCCACTCACTTTCTCTCCTCCACCCTTAGTGCTGCATTTTAATCATAACACACACTGAAATAATTATGGTTTAAAAAAGGAAAGCTGCTCATGCTATTGATTAATCAGAGAAAATTTTAAACATTTGCAGAGGAATTTGATTTTCATTTCTGTCTGGAATCCTCCTCACTCCTCCCTCTCCTCTTGCTTTTCTCCAGCTTTCCCTCCCCGTGTCAGCACCTTTCTGTTGGAGACAACCATCCACAGCCCCCAAAATCCCAACAGCTCTGGCTGCCCTGGGGACCCTGAGGAGTCACTGGACAAACCCAAGGTTCCATCATCCTCCTCATCCCCTGAAATGAAGGAATTCAGGTGGCCTGTGGAGCACAGCCTGACATCCCCACACTGCCACGGCCTTGGCGAGCAGGGCGATTCTGCCGTTCTTTGAAGGGTTTTGTGCATTTGGTGGGAGTACAAATGTTTAATGTTTGATGAATAACCTCCCCCCTCTGTTCCCAACTTGTTTTTCTCCTAGTGCTCACAGCATATATACGTACTTGAACAGTCACCTGGAGCTGATTAAGAAATCTTTGCCTGTGGGTTTCCTCACTGTTGATTTACATGTTTGGCCAGATTTCCATGGTAACAGATCTCCCTTAACAGATCTGACACTAAAGGGCATGGTAAGAAACAGCCTGTCTTTGCAAAAAGGTCAATATGGGGTAAAAAAGGAAAAAAAAAAAGAGGCAGTTTGGAGGGAGATTTTCTTCAATTTTGAGTGTACTCCTCCTTAGCTATTTACACTATCCCGGGGGGTTTGGGTTTCTTGCTGCATTTCGAAGTGTGCTGATGTTCCAGTAGAAAACCAGAGATCAGTGTAGCTGAAATATCACTACAGCCACATTTATTTTCCAAAACTATGAGGAGTGTCGTGTGTGTCCCAGGATCTTTCCCTAGGAATCACATTCCACAGCTCTTGCTGTGGTTAACTCACCCGTCTACTGAATTTTGAATATTTGTTGCTATGAATTTCAACACAAATCTGGGCGAATCTGGGAAAGGAGTGAAATATTCTGATGATATTATTGATTTAAACTGCTTTTCAGCCCGTCTTTAAATGTTTGGGTGCTTCTCCTCGCTGACCTTCTGGGGTGGATCAGCTGGGACTGTGCAGAACTAGAACAGAAAAATATCGTGAGGGTATCATTTGATGATATGAAAATACGTGGTGATGAATGCAAAAATATAACTCAAAATGGCATTTTGTCTTGGAAATGAGCACCTCAGGCTACTCACCAGCGCCTAAGGTTGAGATGGGAAAGGGTATAAGCACTGCAGCAGGTTTTAAACAACAAATGAGGGAAACATTTAAAAAGCCTGTTTATTTTATTTTATTTTATTTTATTTTATTTTATTTTATTTTATTTTATTTTATTTTATTACCTGTGTTGTTTCCTAAAAGAATTATATGCTGCAGCAGCATCAGAATTTCCTTGCTGTGATGGCTCTATGCAAATATTGGTAATAACCCATTTTCTGGCTGCACTCAGGTCTTGCCTGTGCTGATATTAATCCAGAGTAACTACAGTGCATTATTGATTTATGTCAGAGTAAAGAAGGTTAAGATATAGTATTTAATTATTAATTGGATTTCAGCGTTAGGGTGCTTGGATGGGAGGGGGAAGAAATGCTTTTAAAAAGTTATTTTTATGTAATAGCATTTTCATATTATTACATTAAATACATTCACGAGCAATATCTGAGTCATAACATAAAACTGTCAGAGTTAATCTATCTCTAATCCCATACAATATGCTGTTTGTTCTTGATTTCTTTGCAAGGGCAAGGATAATTTATGTGGTTCTTCCCCAGATCAGGAATAACATGTTTAACACAACATTATGTGTGCAGCTCACAGAAGTAAGGCTTAGAATCAGCACTTAAAACTTGTTACAACAAGAAACCATAGAAAATAATAGTTTTACATTGGCTGGATTTGTACATTTCCTTTTTGATCTTTGCACAGGTTGTTGGACTCACGTTGTCCCGGGGTCTGGATGAACTCGCCCTTATCTACTTGGCCACCATCCAAGCCATTGCTGTAAGGCATTTCCAGTGCATAAAGGAAGGAATGAACTGTCCTGTGTGCGGTGGCAGAGTGATCATTCCCTCCTGCTCACCAGATTTCTAATAGTCCATGAATCCACCTAATGGACTTCTCCAAGGAGCAAGATGTTGTTTGTGCGTGTTGGGGACTATTCCCAACCGTAGGATAATGGACAGAGAATATTCCCCTAAAAAGTCTTTTCCTTATGGCAGTTCTGTAAATGGAGCTTTTTGCTCTTGTGCAGATGTGAGGAGGGAGGCTGATGGTCCATGGAGCAGTGTGACATCATGGGCTGTCCAGAGGAGGGGATAAAAAGCTTTGGCAGTTGTACAAAGCACCTTGTGCTCCCTTAAAAAGCGTCATTTGTTCCTAAATCCATGGATTTCCCCTGCTTGTGGGTGAGGCAGAACTCTGAATCCCAGTGAGCAGGAGGGTCTGTGGGTCTGTCCACAGCTCCCAGACCCAGCAGAGCACATTTTCCCCCTCGTGCCTCTGCTCCACGGGCAGTCCCAGCCCCTGTCCAGGCAGATGGACAAGTTGGCAGGGAGGCCCTGAAATGTCCCTGGTGGTCGGCAACACCCAAATGGGGAATTTTATTGGAGTACTTTTCTTTCTGCCCTAATATTCCCTTGAACCCAGGATTTCCAGTTAATGAGAAGTTCTCTTTTGAAGTGAAACCCCGGGTCACAGAAATTCTTTGGAAAGCCTGGCCTGTTTTCCATGGGGCCCTTTGGTGACCGAAATCCGCATTCCTTTGACATCTTTTCTATGATTTTTTTCCCCCCTCCCTATTTTTATTTTTTCAAAGTTTGCTGAACTTGAGGTGTTTTTTGCAAAACATTAACAGTTTGACGAATTGGGGAGTCTTCCTGCAAAAACTCTGTTCATTTGGAAAACTTCCAAACACCTCTCCTGGTTAAACAACAACTTTTCCAGGCTGGCTCTGAGATGGGGAGGGTGGGCGGCTGCTGTGAATTCACTGGGAATTGTCCATCTTATCTGTTAACCCTCCCTCTTCAGCAAATAACAGCAACAATAACCCCCGCCTGGAATTCCAGTTTGGAGCCTTTTTTAAGATGAGAGCAGCTTGGTTCTACCTGATGCTCCAGGATAATCCCACCATTGAAATCAGAGAGGTTAAACAATGCCCCTGAGAGGAACTTCCCCGTGTGGAGCAGGTGCTCCCTGATTCTTTCCTGCCAACCAAGTGGAAACCTTCTCTGCTGGAAATCCTGGGAAAGTCACCGATTATCTCATGGCATGATACAGCTCAAATTTGGCTGTGGAACACAAATACTGTGTTGAACACCAAATTCAGCAGCTGTGTGGTTTTTTGATACCTGATTGGGCTGATTTAATGCAACAAGGCCCTACTGTAGTTTTCTTTTTGTTGTAAATTAAGGGAAATTAATTTTTCTTAAATCATTATTGAAACAGTGACTAAAAAGTAGCCAGAGAACATTGGGTTTTGCCTTGATATATTTACTAATTGCCAAAGTGACACCTAGGAAATTTAATTTTCCTCCCATGCTCCGTCACTCCCCATTTTAGCTTCACTTTTATTGAAGGAAACAGATGTAGTGATCCTGTACCATTAGCTGCCTTCAATGGGCGCAAGATAAACTTTAAACCTAAGTAAAAATCTTGTACAAAGTATAGGCCTGCCCACAGAATGTTAATCTCTACTTTTCTTTTCAGCAGGAGACGCTTTTTTTCCCCTTTTTTTATGTAAAATTTGCATTTGAAGCCCCTCAATTTGCATTTTCTCCAATCCAGGATTAAATTAGTTCCCCCCCCCAGTGAAATAGGTCTGGCTTTAATTTAAATTGCTGTGTGAATACAATTTTCCAGGCAGGTAAACACAAAATCATTTTCACAGCGTGTTCTTTCTCAGGGTCTTTGACGTGTCCGTGTTGTGAGAGAAAGTTGTTAATAAATTTGAATTTCAGAAGCAGTGAAAGAGAATCTCCTTTTAACTGCTCACTGCAACAGTTGGCTGGATGAGAACCTGATCAGGGATGTAATTGTGGCCCCTTCTGAGCAGACAGGCTCCTTTTAGAGCAGTATATTTTTCCATAATTAAAATCGTGGCCCCTGTGATTTGGAAATTAGCCCTGTGTGTCAACAGGGAAGGGATGGATTTAGTCAGCTGGGGTTGTGGCTGCTCGAGTTCTTTGTAACTGCTTGCCTAAAATTCAAACTCTATTTGAAGGCCTGTCCAGAAGGGTGCTGGTCATTCCTCCTGGGTGTCTCCAGTCTGAGGGAACTCTGCTCCTTCAGTTTGAAGTAGTTTTATTTGAAGATGAGTTTACTGCAGTTGCAGAACTCTTAATGAACTTGCAGCATGGCCTAAAGAAAATTTCAGCATCAGTTTATGAAAACTTGGACCAGGTTTGTGTTGTGTTTTGACTCCACAAAGAGTCAGCCTGGGCAACATTTTGCCTTGAATTTGACATTTTCTCAAGTCTGAGCTTCAAACTTGACTTCCAAGGTATTCAGAGCTGGGAGTAACTTTTGAGTCAAACATTTAGTCAAAGAAATGTAAAATACTCTTGAAAAAGGGAAATAGAAGGTTGTCTTCAATAAGGAGTTGGAGACAAGAAAAGCAAACAAAAAGAGAAAAGTTTTTTGGGTTTTTTTTTTTTTTTTTGAAAATGGCAAAGCATTTGCTTTGGTCATTCCAATTCGAGTTTCTCAGAATGGAGACTATAAATGAAAAGTTTAAAATACTGCATTTGAGATGTTTCAATTAATCCAGGCATGAAACGGAACGTTTTATTTTGTGTAGGGCAAAGGCCAAGAGAAATAGTTCAGCCAATGCAAAATTCTTCAGGTTTTCCTTTTTGCTGAAAAGACAGAAAATGCAGGTTTTTTATTTGCTGTTCTTTGGGGGGGAGGGGGCTCCTGTTTTGCTATTTGGCTTCAGAACTGAAACCTCTTTACTGAGAGGGATTTTCAGCTGCTGTTATACAAAGTAAATACAAGTTAATGCTGGGGATGCCTTTGCCATGTAGGTGTAGTTCTGTTCCCATGGCCGCTCTCCTGTACTCATCTGGTCTGTTCTTGTCCCTCTTAAGTTAGGAACGAGACATATTTTGGAAACGATGGAGGCTGCAGGACATGGCATCAACACCCTGTTCCTGTGTGGTGGCCTGAGCAAGAACCCCCTGTTTGTGCAGATGCACGCTGACATTACTGGTAAGTGTGGGGGAGGGCAGGGAAAGGACTCTAAACTGGTTTTATTTGAGGTGTCTGAGTACTTTTTCTCTGGGGGGGGATAAAAAAATCCTCTATAAAGAACTGTAGTTTTGCTGCTTGGCCAAAAAGTGTGCAGTGAAATATTACTTTATGAGCTTCATCCTGCTTGACTGGTGACACTTCCTGTAATGGCTGGGTGTTGTATCCATTATATAGAACAGCTCTTCCCTGGAGTGTTTCCATGTCTGTGTCCCTGGGATGCTTTAGGGGACAATCCCAGCATTTGTTTTTGTAGAGAGAAGGTCGTGGATACGTTTCCCTGCAGTCTCAGGCTTACATGATATCTTTGGTCTCGCTTCAGCCTGTGCGTGTTGGACATCTGAGCACACCTGCGAGTCACTTCAATGTAGTACTTTAAAAAATGTGGAAAAAATAACACAGTTTGGTGTAAAGGACTTCAGAGAAACGTTGAATGTTGTGTGGTTTGGGTGTATTTCAAATTAAGGCCAGTCGAGCTGTCATGATCACAGAATTAGGGATATCACAGATCACAGAATATTCTGAGTTGGAAGGGACCCACAAGGATCATCGAGTCCAACTCTTAACACTGTCTCCCTGGCAGGAATCGAACCTGGGTCTCCCACACACCAGGTGGGGACACTTACCACTGTACTAAAGTGGATTTCTGAATGAAGTTTAAGGCTCAAATTTTGGGGGCATTTGGTCTGGAGATCTGACTTGCCCTGAGATCAAACCACACTTGAGGCAGGAAGATGAAAACCTGCTTTGTGGACTTACCTGAGAGGAAGACAGAAATGGAGACGCAAAAAACCCATCATGTCTATTGACCTTAAAATTCACTAAATGCATTGTAGGCGAAGTAGGAAAATGATGTTGTCAGCTCTGTGCCTTTCCCTGTGGAACTCAGATGTTTTAGGGGAATTTCAGTATTCCTTGGGCTGCTGGTTTGCGAGGTGTAAAAGAAAAGGTCTGTGAAAAGGTATTCTGATTAAAATGTAATCACAAGTTCTTCGACTGTAACTAATGGCCAAGTACAATTCAGCACAAAAAGGCCTTTTTGCAGTCTGGAGTTCTCCCCCCATTTGTAAAATCAGTGACTGACAAGGGATGTCAGAGTTCATCTCACTGAAATGCTCTTGGTTATGTTGAACTCATTAGAGCCTATCAGATAAAATAACTCACATTCCAGGATCAATCCCCCATTCTTTCCCCCGAAAAGAAAAAAAATCTGAATATATTATTGTGAGCTGCAAATGCCCGTGACTCAGCCATGCAGACATCCAATAGATAATTCCACAGGCCACTTAAAAACTATCTTGATCTTTTTGTTTGCCTGGTAAGAATTCCGTATTCATTGTGATGATGCGGGAAATGGGCAGTGAATTGGAGAGCACGCTGAAAATTGCTCCCTGACGCCTGGCAAACAGCCCTGGAGCTCTGAGCTCCAGGTTTAGATTTGCTGCTCCGAGTTGACCCAAGCCCTGAGCTGTGATGCAGCTGAACTGGAGGAATGCTCAGGTGACAGGGCAAAGTTTGCATCGTGTGACTGGATGTGCAAAGTGAATTTGCTTTGCATCAGTAATTGCTCCTTGTGTTAATAATTTTATTTCTCATTTTGCCTGTTCCTCTGTAGGAGTCGTTCAGGGCTGGCTTTAGATCTTCCTCCAGATTTCAGCTCCTCTCACAGCTGGTCCTCAAGAGCAGCATTTTTGGGGGCAGAATACCATGGAGACTGTTCTCCGATGGAATCCCTCCTCCCTCCCGCCCTGTGTTTGCATCATCATTCACTCAATGGCATCGGCTCAGTCATGGAAATTCACACACACGCCAAATACTGAAGGAATACTCAAATTTTCAGCTTAGGATAAGCATCTAGGGAACAGCTAGAAAAGACTTGTACTCTTGGTTTAGACTTTTCAGACGAATTAAGAAAGCAGGCTGATTTTTATTTGCTTTTTAGTATTTTTCCTCCTGTTTTTACACCTGTCCAGGTCTCAGAAAACTGCATGAACCAAGGGAAAGCATGATCATGATAGTGCTCATGGGTGATGAAACACTCATTTTTAATTTTTAATTCTACTTCAGAATATATATTGTTTGTTTGTTTTTCCAGTGTTTTAATTTTGTTTCTGGGTATCTTGCACAATTTGGAAGACAAGATTCCCCTTATTATTTTTACACATGGCTTGAGAAAGTTTGCCACTCGTATTTTCATGTCTTCCAGCAAACCCAGGCTGGCTTTGTTGGCTGTGTAATATTTAAAACCAAACACAAACAATCTTTTCTTTGTTTGTTGCAAAAGAAACAAAAAGGACACCGCCCTGTTTCCCCCTCCAGGTCAACTTTTAATGGGCACGTGGGTTTGGAGGGTGTGGACAGCAGGTTCATACCGAGCCCTCTGAGATAAATAGCCGGTGTCAAAGATGTGGGGGTGGGTTTTTTGTGTCCTTTGTGTTCTCTGTTAATATCTGCTGAAATTGTCTTATTTAAATCCTGCATTGTTCATGGAGCCTGGAACCGCAGGGCAGAGTGATTCACATGAACCTACAGAAGAACATCGCTCTGAATGGAGTTGGGAATCATGGTTTTCAAGCCCTTTTCTGATTCCTTTTTTTTACTTTAGTAATTTAATTCATTTATTAATTCATTATTTAATTATTCCTGGGCTTGCTAGGTCAGTCCTGCTGTGTTCTCCCTAACAGACCTGGCTTTTTCCTGTGCAGGGAAGCCTGTTGTCCTGTCCAAAGAGGTGGAGTCTGTCTTGGTGGGTGCTGCTATTCTTGGAGCTTGTGCTTCTGGGGATTTTGCATCTATACAGGTATGAAATACCTGGTTTTATTTATATTAATTTTTTTTTTGTTCAGTTTTAATGTGTTTTACACCTTGACTGTTGGCAGCACACACCGACTTTATTCCAAGTGGAAAAGTTTGTACCTTCCACAGAGCCAGACAAGAGCCAGCACTGCCTTCTCTCCACCCTCTGTTTAACTCCATGTGTTATTTAGGTGGGTTGAGGATTCATTTGGCTTTTCACTGCAGGGACATGCACAGAAGCTGCTGTCTATGAAGTTGGGCCGTGTAATTTTACAGAGGAATCAGGGAAATTGGCGTGGCTCTGATCCTGCAGGAAGGTCATGCTTTCATCTCAGTTATTTGTCCCACTTTCCTTCCTTCGCGTTGAGGAATGTTCAACATAAGAAGCAACACAACACTATTTATGCAGTGAAAAATAACACACCTATAGCTCTTGCCTCGCCCACAGTGAATGCAGAGGTAACAGTGAGGATGGAACTTCATGTTTATTCATGTTCTTTCAATCCATTGACAGTGGCAAAAGTAGCCAGTAAGGCTTTGATTTGCAGTGAATCACTCAAAGCGTGACTTAGCTGCATTTATATACACACCAGTAGTTTACAGAAACCCAAAGAAGGGTCTGAGTGCCCCAAATACTTCCTCTTTTCCCACCTGGCAATCCCACTGGTGTGACACATCTCTCCTCATTCTGCACAGGGACACTAAACAACACCCTGCATTTCACTGCACAGACTGACTTATCAGGATGGTCCCCGGTACATTTAATACATTTTCCTTTATAACATCGGGCACAGATACTTGTAGATGAAATTTTGCACAAAAGCTTTTCTGGGTGTGTTTTCTGAGTAGGGATTTCAGCTCCTCGACCTGGTGAAATGGAATCAATAAACATCCCAACACAGGCCGAGGAGCTGGGCTGGCTCTGCTTGGCATTCCTCCAGAGGGGAATATCCTACAGGGCTATGGAGGTTAACAGGAAGAGCAGTTTCCTTCCATAAGAATTTTTCCATTAAAGTGAATCCCATTGCAACAAATATATAGTGAGATATATACACATATCTATCTATCTATCTATCTATCTATCTATCTATCTATCTATCTATCTATCTATGTAATAGTTCTAGTGCTTTAAAGGAGATCTCGTTTTGATAAATGTGATTTCAGTAGCAACTCCTGGTCAGAGGAATTCATATTTATTTCTTACTCTTCTGTTAATCTTCTGCCTTCAAATACAGATTTCATTCTGAGTCTGCAATGTTTGCCACCACTGTGCAATAACTGAACATCTCCAAACTGGTTGTATTTGGTCTGTTTTACTCAACATTAGAAAAATCTAATGCCGTGCCATTTTCTGTGATGTGTTTTGTATAATTTTGGTGTATTCACTTTTAGTTTTTAACCCTACCCTTATAGAAAATAAATATTTCAGAGGCATCCAGTAATGTCAGAGCAGACACATGTATTTTACACATTCATTCATATGTCAGTGTTCATTACACCCCCCTTCAGTGCCTTTTCCAGCAAAACTGGATCCTTTGAACCAGCCATGGCGCAGACTTTTTAATTGCAATATGTTAGATTGTGTAAAAATATTTTAAAAAGAATTTAAGTTATGTGGGATCAAGAAATGAGAAGCTGTGAATAAATTCCTTGTAGGGACAGGGAGGTGTAAATGCATTTCTAGCACTGCAGTTTAATAACCTCTGTCACATTTATTTTTGTAACACGTGTTCCAAAACAACTCCTTTCTTAGAGGTGCTGCTGCAAACATTCAGCATCATTGCAAATAATAGAGGTTATTACCTCTCCTCTAATAGATGGTTTGTGCCTAATTACTGTGCTTTCCAAAGCTCCTTGTTTTCTCAGTCTAATAGTAAAGGAGAAAATTGTGGGTTTTTTACAGTAACCTCTCTCCTGATGTCTCTGGTTTTTTGAAGGGGATTTTTTTTACTGTATTTTTCCAAGTCCCTGGTCACATTTCTCAGAACGATTTTTGGACATTTCCACTCAGTGTCAAAAATCAAAATCCTTAAAACCTATCTGGTTTTTATGGGTTGGCTGTTCTCCATTTTCTAAAACTAAAGCCTTTTTTTAGGATAGCTTGGAAGTAGCCCCCAAACCTGAATCCCTCAAAATCACTTCTGAACATCTTAGTCCAGCTTTCCCTTGCTCTGCTGACAAAAGAACAGAACAAAAGACTAGTGATGCTGAGTCTGAACGTGCCCTGTGAGGTGACCTGCTCGTGTTTTCAGTGCCTGCAACACTAAAGACCTTTGATATCCCTAAATAAATTTATTCTCTTAAGAAACAAACACCAACCTGTCTCTGTCCCCTTCCCATACTACAGCAGCAGTAGTTTGCAGGATGCAGCATTTTGTTCCAATTCTTAATTTTCATTTATTTTTCTTTGTATTTTGAATGAAAAAGGGTTTTCATGCTTTCTATTGACCACATTTGTATCAGCAGCAAAATTCTCAGTGTGCTGAACCTTTACAAAGAAGCTTTGGAAATTAAGGTCAGTGCAAAAGTTGTGATCATCCAGGTTAATTTGCAAGCTCCTAGTGTGGATTTAAAAGTTCAAGCCTCTCCGAGCTGCAATTTCATCTTTAGGTTATTCTATCAAGGGAAGATTTATAACCTCCATCTCTCAGGCCTGGTCACCATATGTTGTTGCTTCAAAGAATGTTGATGTCCCTATTTTCCTCTTCATTTACTCTCCCTGCATTTTTCTGCTCTGTGGTTAAACAATTGGTCTGTCCAAAAAGAAAAAAGAACATGCAATGTGGTGAGTTCTTCCCCATTTCATCTCGTGGTTATTTAGTTTCTAGAAACTCCAGAAATCTTCCGAATTTCTTCCTGGTTTATCTTTTAATTTGCCCCTACAGATGCTACAGGCTTTTTTCCCTGAGGGGTTTTGTGGTGCCTTTGAGGTCCAACACAGCCTGGCTGGGTCTCAGCAGGCAGTAAAAATACTGTGACATAAAGATTTTTGAAATATAGGCTGTATTTTGGGGGTTTGGACGCTTGAAATATGCGCTGCATTGAGCGAAATAACCCTCCCATGGCTGCCTTAGATGGGTCAATTTATTGGTTCTAGCCTTTCCTTTCAAGCTGAGCAGCAGGATCCTGGTTTTCTATGGGATTGTTTCTATAGTAAAAAATATAGTTTCCGGTTGAGCGAGCCAGCAATTCCTTCTCAGTCAAAATGTTCAATAAATAAATGTCAAAGTTTCCAGTGTATCCTCGTTACTCTGCCTCGCTCGTACGTAATTGAAAATGGGAAGAAGGTGCTGTTTGATTTGGCAGTTCTCCAGCTCGTTTTTTTTTTTTTTTTTGTGGATATCCCACTCTTTGGGACAAAGCTGTGCACCAGGGAATGGGATTATTGCCTTATAAAATCCTGCAGCCCACTGACTATTCCTTGATTGGGTATTAAAGCAATTAATAAAATTACCTGTATGGAACCAGATTTATTTTGGATATGCTGCATTCACGTGGGACATTGTTGCTGGCCAATATGGGAGAGAAGAAATTCTAATTTTCTGTAACGCATTTTTTGGTAATTCTCTGTGATCAGCTTTCTGTAATCAATTTTGGTGTCAAGCACTGAGGCAGAAGTTAGAGTCTACATGACTGCAAGATTTTTCAGGTATAAATGGACTTTTAAGGGAGGTTTAGTCTTTTCTGTGTTAATTTTGGTTGTTTTGCAAGTTGGTGGTATATCCTGCAAAAAGACAGGGAAAAGCTTTTTAATTGTTTTTATAAAGCAGATTAGAGGTCTATAAATGAGCTGGAGTCTATAGAAGGAGGTGTCAGGTAATTATCTGATGTGGATAATGTGAATTATGTAGCAGTTGAGCGGGTGAAACAGCCCTTGGGTACAATGTGCATCCCTGGCAGCAGCCCTGGGAGCTGTGTGGAGCGTGGTCACCTGGCTCAGGTGTCCAGAACTCTGCACTGTATTGCAGGGGGGGAGCTTGAAATTACGGTGCTGCAGGAGAAATTATTCACTTGCAGCTCCACTGAAGGAGCTTGGAAGAGTTTTGTCTGTGCATTGCTGGGTTTAGTGGACATCGACATCTCGGTTGTTTCAGGGTGTTGTTGGGTTGTAGAGCAAAGAGGACAAACCCAAATATCAGACCCCACAGTTAAGACAAGGTTTGTGAAGATCAGCCAGGAAGAACATGTGACACACACTGTATTTGCCTCTTCACAATTCAATTTTTGCAGATTTCCCAACGTAAAGAAGTTCCTCAGCACAACAGTTGGTCCGCAGCCTTGGGAATGGACCAACTGGCACTGGGGAAGAGACAACATTTCCTAAGAACACCCATAAATAGTGCTGGGACATATTCAGCGTTTCTGCTGACAGACCTGGAGAGGATTAGGCCATTTCCATTTCTGGAGCAGGAAGTCTCTGGCATAATTTTGTTCCATTTATTTCAATGGAAGTACTTCAGTTGATGATCCGATCCTCTATTCCTCTTCCAAAGCATTACCTGTCAGCTCACGGATTGAAATTAATATAAGCGGCCTGTTGATTTCCATATTTTCAAAAGGAAGAACCAAGTGAAAGATCAGGGAGGGGATAGTTTTTTTTCCCTTAGAAATGGTAATAACTTTGGAAATCAAAAGAGGAAATAAAATGACTTCTCCCTGTTGAGTTAGGGAATGTTGCCTTCCCTCATCTCATTAAAAATGTAAAACACTCTTGTTTTTGAGCAGAGTGATTTAGTAATTAAGTGCTATAATCAACTTATGTAAACATAATATTGAAGGAGAACAGCAAATTAATCATTTTGCTGGCTTGCCTTGCCCAATTCATGCACCTTTTAGTAAAGACCTTCCTGCCGTGTTGGGATGGATTTTCTTCTCCTGTTCCCTTAATCAGAGGATTTTGGCAAGGCAGAGGAAGGAGATGCTTGTTCTTAGGCCCCATGATGTGGGTTAAGGTGCTGTGACCTTCCCTCACTTTTCTTCAAAACCCCTAATTTGGACCTGTAGAGTTCCAGCCCAAGGTTTGGTGGAGACGAGCTTTGGGCAAACCCCCAAAAGTTGTGACTGTTCTCTGGCATGGCCTCTTCTTCTGAGGGATATTTAGAACCAAAGTGTTTTCCTTGTGAGATGTTCGATGTCTGTGGAGAACATGGACAGCTCACCAGGCCTGACTCAAGGCAGTGACTCGGCAGGAGAACAACTCCATCCCTTTACCTCTTTCCTTGGTGTTCTGATGCTGAAATGTATCTTTCCCTAATTGAAAGTGGGTTTTTTTTTTCCTTGTGTAATGAAGTTAGACTCAGTATGGCATGCATGAAACCACCAAGATACTGGCAATGCCTCTGGCTTTTGTATAGAGTCAGCTGCCTTCTTACCAGAAATCTTTAGAGAAATATAGATGAGAGAGAAAAATGAAAAGGCAGTGATTTGATGGCCACTGTCCAGTTCCTTGTGGCCTAGAGTTTATGGTACAAAGAGTGCCTTTTTAGTTAGCATATTTTGGCCTGACTGTCAGAAGTCTTTGCAGTGAGGGTAAAAAGCAGATGAATCACAACTACTCTTTTGCCCTAAGGATGATCCTTCTGTATTAAAGCTGAGAAATATAAATGCTGGTTTGTCTCTGCCAAGCACAGAATGAGCTTTTAATCAGTTTGAGAGTGTGATTTTTTTTATTTTTTTTTCACTTTTCAAGCCACAATACATATGTATATAGAAACCTTTCTACTTTCTTTCAGCTGACTCCAGTGAACAGCATTTCCATGTGGTTGGAGATCCTCTCTTGGTGGGAGTTAAATCACAAATACAAGCACCACCACTTAGGGTCACACAGCTGAGATGTGGCTGGAGCTGATCACACGGTGCTTTCACAAAAGTGCTTAGAAAAGTACCCTCAGTCTTGTTGCTGTTTACTGACATGTGATACTGGTTGACATCTGTTGCCCTTCTCATTTGAGGTCTGTTTGCTTTACTAACTTTAACATTTCCACATTGCTGTGCTGCTGAAGTGCAGATACACAAATCTCCTTGCAGTCCCCAAGGTCCTTTTATGAGAAGCAGAGCTGCCATCATTTGATATCATCCTGCTGGCTGCCTTTTCTATTGGAGTGGAGAGAAATAATTCTGTTGCTGTGAAATGTTCTGGTGGAGTGCAATGTCTGGAGCTATATGTTGTCACACATTTGATGTAAGACCAGACCAGTACATGCTGTGCAGTAGTGTTTAGTTCATTGTCACAGCACGTGATTTGTGGTCACTTTCTATCACTTGAAATTATTACAGGTAAAGACTTGTCTAAGAAGACGTCAAGGTTTGTCATAGCAGGTCGTACAGCTACTGAAGTGACAGATGATGCAGAATTCCCAGTTAATGTAAATCAGAAATGCTCCAGGATTTCAGAGCAGAGACACCAGTTTACCCCAGTGCCACGATCCAGTCAGGCACTCAGGTACATCATCAGGCAAGAAGCTCAGCTGAAGATAAGCAGGACTGGCCGTGTGCTGATCCTGGATCAGAGCCCAAGCAGGAATCTGACACAGTTCACTGGGAGATGTTGAAAAGATAAGGATTGCAGTTGGGTTGCATTATTGCTCCTTCAGGAGCAGGTTGTGGAGGCTACAGGTAACGGTGTACAAGGGTGATGTCTTTTGTTAAGTGCTGTCCCTCTGTGGTGACTGAGCATGCTGCATTTTAAATGTCATCCAGGACAGATTGTTCAGATTTGGAATTTCTCAGTAACTCTTTAATGACGAGGAGAGGCAGCTGCAGTGGGACAGGATAATGTATCAGCTGGAACAGAACTGCCCCTTTACATTAGCTGAGTATTTGTTCTAATATTGGAGACAACAACCTCAGAAATCCAGTGCTTAGAGATGTGGCCATATTATTTTTCTGCAAGGAGGTGGTTTAATGAAATACCCCACTAATGAAAAACGTGGCCTTTCATTTGGTCATGGGTGGAAGGAGACGTGGCACTGTGTGTTGGGATACCAGTGTGACTTACCAGTTTATTAATTCTGGCTGGAAGTGGTGATAAAGGTTTTATTGCCTATTTTCCACATTTACGAGGGTGGACAGAAAAGGTAATGAAGACCTCTGAGGGGGAAGGATGATGAAAGAAATCCCTTCAATCTCTGTCTTTAAGGTGAAGGTGTAGCTGGCTCTGCACACTGGCACTGAACTTCACCTGAGCTGTGGATCTTCCATGCCCACACCCAGTCACTGCATTAGAAACAACCGCATGCATGTAAATATAATCCCCTCTGTCTGTAGGATTAACAATTACATTGTCATGTCTGTTTTAAAAGCTCCCATCAGCTCATGCTGGCAAAGAATGAGATGTAGTGTTTTGTTAATCTGCAGAAGCTGAGACTCTTACTAAACCAGTGGTATTCTTCTCATCTGTCAGAAAGTCCAGGACCTGGCAAGCAGGAGGAAAAATGCTGCCTGGAATAGTTCAGGTTCTGCTGCTGCGTGTTTTTGTAACAAACCATGAAATGACCACGGTGGAGTTTGTCTAAGGAAATGTACAATTAGTTGATTTTTTTTTTCAAGAAGAATAAGATCAGCTTGTAGAAGTTTAATAATATCACAACTTAAGAGTTTTTCCAGCTTGCTGACCTTGTCTTTTCTTGAGGAAAACCATAAATATGAGAAAACCATAAATATGTCCTTATAGTAGATAGATACTTTGTGTAAAATGTACTGTGATCTTGTCCTTTCTATTTTAAGGACAAATTTTACCCACGTACTCAGAGACACAGCTGAAGTCATTTGGACCTTGGACTCCCCTTCTGTCCAGGCCGTTCGGGCAGGGAGAAGTGTGGTAGCAATATTTTATGGGAAGGATGAGTACAAAGGAGGACACCATGGATCCTTTGTGACTCTCAGTAGACAAGAAGGTCCTTTTCAGAGCGTGTCTTGTTTAAATGATGTTCAGCATGTCAAACCAGTTAAGGTCTCTCTGCCCTCACCTCCTCAGCAGCTGAGCAGAACAACCTTCGAGTTATACACTGGAGGATTGGAAACTCAATCTGGCTACATTGTGAGATTAATTTTCCATCTGGGATTTGCACTCTTGCTATGTCAGCGCTGGGATCAGACTGTTCCGTGGCGGAGCACAAGCGTGTGGAGTCACAGCTCTGTCTGAAATCCTGGAGGGTTTCTCACAATAAAGTTTCTGAAGGACATTCTGATCACTTAGTCGTGGGATTTGATGCCAGTAGTTCAGACCACTAGAACATACTTTTACCACCCTGTATTTGAAAACGTTTTGTGTTTCACATATACTGTGTTCTCCTTTCTCATGAAGATGTCCAGAGAGATTTGTTTCTCAAAATTCACCCCATCTGTATAGCTTAACAGGACTGTTTACTATCTATGAGTTTCCCATGCATTTCATTTTATTATCGTTAGCAGGAAAGACATTTTTCTTCATTCCCTTTCATATAATCATGGATCTGAAATGGCAGAGGAGAGATCCCGTAACATTTATTAGTTTTATTAGAAGGCAGTTACATTTTTAGCATTCTGGGTTTCCTCAGAATTGGAATCCAGTTTTGATTCTCCTTTCTTTGTTCCCTCATACGCTCTTCTTTCCTTGGTTTCTCGGATACAGACATAAAATAACCATTCCCAAGCCTTCAGTTCTTGCTTTTTCACACCTCCTGTGCTTAAACATTCCAGAGGAACAGTTTGAAACTGGACAGTGAAATATGGAGAGAATCCACATGAAGTTCCTTCATGGCTCTGCTTTGTTTTTACTGGGACAAGTGTCCATGTAATGAGTAGCAAGACCATAATTGTCCCTCTTGAGGGAAGTAGAGGCAGCAAGGCTGACCACCAGCGGGCTCGGAAAAGCCGAAGCTGCAAATTTTTGCACACAGATATTCCTCCAGATGAGGGTTGAAAAACACTGGGAGAGCACAAATCAGGAGAACTGTGTGCCCTTTTCTTCCTGTGCCTTATAAATGTGTATAAGCAGCAAAATTGACTTGGGTTGTTGCCTTAAAAATAATTTATAGGGCAAGTACTCAACGTGTAGCACTCCTGGGGCAGCATTCCCCTGCGCATGGCAAACCTGGGTGCACAGATACCTCCTGACCCGTGACACCTGCTGTTCTCTGCACAGCTTTCATACAATCCTTTACCAGGGAGAGGTTTTAGGGAGGACTGGGGGTGTGGGAGCTCTGGTGGGAGCACGTTGGTCAAGGAACAGAGTGAAGGGATGTGGCGATGCACTCCTCGCTCAAGAGCGATGGGTAGATCCAACCCTGGCACTTCTGGAGCTTGGGAAGCACATCCTCAAGGGAAAACACTCTGGAAAATAATCCAATTTCTAATCAATATTTTTTCCTTTGAAGAGTCTCTGCATGACAGGAATATGTGGGGAGGGCTGTAGCCCAGGGCCCAGCCCAGGTACATCCACCCCAGGTGGTTGATAAAATGTCGCATTTGGAAAGTTCCTTCACTGCAGCACAGAACTGACTCAAACACTTTGGATACATTCAGCAAAATATTGCTGAGTCTGGTATCCTTGTGTCAGACTCCTTTTGCTTTCAAAATGTCTGGTAAGACTTCATTTTTGCCAGATTTGTGTCTTCCTATCTGGTGTTGTGAAATCACACATTTCAGTTAACTTTAAGTAGTTTGGGCACTGAATCCTGTATCTTTAGACAGAGGGAAGCAGCTTGAGTGTCTCACAGCAGATAAATGGGATGTGTGTTGGGCTCCAGGTTGGGAGCTGGCACACATTTTAGGTGTAGGAGGTGAGTAATGGCCCTAAAGATGCTAAACTGTATGAAGCTCTTCTGACAAATGGGGTCTTCTTGTGATGAGCTCTCCTCACGTTCCTGGGCTGCTTGGTGTAACAACTTTGGATGCACAAGCACATTACTCATTATTTACTGGCCGTGGTTGTAAGGTTGTTTAATTTTGCAATAGTCCCATCTAAGGGATGATTCTTGCATTGCATGAAAGGGAGACTAAGCAAGATCCAGGTTTTTATTTGCTGTGTATAACTTTGCCCCTGTAGATAATCAGCACATTTCCCACAAAATGCCAAACTTGAGGCTTGTTGAGCATGGAAGTTCCACTCATCCCAGGAGAGAACCAGGCATGGAAAGAGAGTAAAAGAAAGAACATAAGTGTGGTGGAGAATGGGACTTTCCTCTTTCAGCACTAAATCCCAGATATCCCTATTTCCCTACTCCCTCTCTGATGTTGTTTTTCCTTTCCTCTTACATTCTTGCCCTCTTGCTTGTGCTTCTCATTTGTTTAATCTTCTCTTCTCTTCTCTTCTCTTCTCTTCTCTTCTCTTCTCTTCTCTTCTCTTCTCTTCTCTTCTCTTCTCTTCTCTTCTCTTCTCTTCTCTTCTCTTCTCTTCTCTGTTCTCTCTCTTCCATTTTATTCCTCTTTCGCTCTCTCTCTTTGCCAACTCTTTCCATATCTCAGTCCCTTACCCTGTCCTCACATAATAAAAAGCAAAGACAAAGGGATGGTTTGTGCTGATCCCTCACCTCAGGTCCACTCCAAGGCTTGTATCACTTCAGTACAGCCTTGTGGCATAGCCTCTGTTTTATGGGTACAGCATATCCACATACCCAGCCCTGACTGGGCTGTGCCAGGGTTCTTGGACTGGAAGAGGGCAGATTTATGGTGGCACTGATCACAGTGCTAAAATAAACTGCCCTCCCTCAGCCAGAGGAATATGAGTTTGTAAATGCCAGCGTTTTATACACAAAGTGAAGGGCATGGGCTGAGGGAGCTGCCTGGGTTGGCTGTGCAGGATCTGAAAATGGCAAGTCTCTAAAAGCAAAGAGCCAGAAGAAGTCATTTATATTAAAACAAACTCTGTCATGAGTCATTTGACTTCTTTTTCTCTTACACACATAGTTTATGTCTCAGGCCTTCTAAGGCCCGAGTAACATCTGATACTCCTTAGGCTGAGCCGGCTCTAATAGGAGTGGGATCCTGCTTCCACTTACACTGTACCGCTCAGAGCTCTATTTAATTTGAGTCTTGTGTTTACAGGCTGTAACTATTACTTATTTGTCATTTTTATGGTAATAAAAAGATTGTTTGTCTGTGATTCAGTCCTAGCCATGCTGTTGAATAGGTCTGGTTCCTCAGCAGCAGCAGAAGAAAAATGGCCCATGAGGGGCTTTTACTTTTTTGCCTCATTCATTTTTCTCCTGCAGCTCCAGTCGAGTGGGTCAGGAGACAGGAGTGGGGATGCAGGTCCTTGCCATCCCTAATCTCAGTCTAATGATACCAGCAGAGCATCTCTCCACATTTCTCACACTGTTTGCACTGCTTATGGTTTTTCTTCCCTTTTCCTTTAAAAGAGCCAACACCAGAGTGTACAGGGTTTGAAAAATACAGCTTTGCCTCTTTTACCATTTTTATTTTTTTTAATCCTTTCTCTTTGTCTCCTCCCTTCTCCTCTGAGGGTTTTTTAAAAATATTTTTACCAGGTGTTTCAGGTGCAAGAAAACAGTTATTTGCAGCTAGAAAATAGGAAAGATCTATGAACTAAAGGTTTGACTTGTGCCAAAGCCTATAGATCCCTGGAAGGGGTAAATGAAACACGGCCGAAGGGCAGAAAAGCTTTGTCCCGGTCCAGGGTTTACAGGGAAAGGGTTCAAACGCCTTATCCAGCTCCCCTGGACAAAGATAACCCTCAGGCCCCTGCTAAAAGTGGCCGCACTTTAATTAAGAGCATGACTCTTGTTCCCTCTAGTGGCTAATTACACAGCGTCTCTCTCACACCAGCGTGTCGTTCCCCTGCCTTTCCACTCCCCTGCCCAGTTTTCCTCCCATCCACAGGTTTTTGATGTTTTGTAAGTGTCTCAGTTTCTCCAAATAATGGCATTTGCCATTGTGACTTCAGAGAGCAGAAAACCCTCCTATGGATAGATTATTATATATTATATTATATATTATCTGCAACAGCAGCAGCATTTGGGGTGGGAGAGGGTTTTTCTCATATTCCACCCGTGTTGGATTTTTCGCAGCATTAGCAGGAAGGGTTAAGGATTTCGGGCTTTTCTTGGTTTATCAGCATCCCTGTTCCCATTGTAACTCCTCAAGAATGAGCAGATATGGATGCCCAGAACTGTTAGACACCTCAAATCACAGCCTTGTTTAATGTCCTGGAGATAAGGACTGAATTGCTTGGCTTTACAGATCAAACAAATGCCACGTAAAATGTAGTGTACTATTTCTTGGTGACACGGGAGAAAAAGCTGTGCTTGCCAAAGTAGTTCTTATTAAAGACTGGGAATGGGAGACACTCTGTGCTAGTTCCAATCTAACATAAACTGCTGCAGCATCAACTTGTTCTGAGTTTACCTCGGTAAAAATAAAAGCAGAATTTTGCAGTGAGGAAACAATATGTTGTGTAAGTCAGAGTGCATAGGCTTTATTCACAATTTAACTTCTTCTGTCTGTGTCTTTGGGCAAGTTGTTTAACTTTATTCCTCATCCAACTGATTTGTGAAGCAGATTTAGAGATGTTTAAGTACCTCAGAGGTGGGTTTTATACTTAAATTAAAGGGGATAGAACAAAAAGTGCAAAGAAAATCTATGGTGATGCTAATGGTGTTGCTCTGGGGAATTAAAATCAATAAGAATAGAAAGGCTGTAAAGTAACAGCAAAGTTACACATAATGGAACCTCTTTTGCCTTCAAAATGTCATTTTAGAACTGCAGTTTATTATTTGTGAAAGTTTTCATTCCTGTGTATATAATATGGACAATGGCCTGTGTAGTATGGCATGGCCACAATTCTGATATTTATATCTTTTTTTAGTATTTACAACATTCAGGACTCTTAAAAGTTGTGCTATACATCTGCACTGAAATGCACTTCATATGCAGAATTCTTGTTTTTAGAGAATATTTGGGCAGGGATGGGAGACCACATCCTTTAAAGCACAAATTCACTCATGGTTTGTATTGGCAATTCCTTAGGAACAGCAAAGGCTGATTCCAGAGCAGCATTTGCCTTCCCAGGCCCGTAGCTTTAGAGATCTCATGCTGTGCCCAACATGTGGCTGAGGGACTGGGTGCTCTTCGTAACTGCAGTTGTAGACATTTCTGGAGACTTCCAAGAATCACAAGTTATGGTTTTTTGAGCACAGAGGGACTCGGATTAGCAGAAACAACAGATGCATCTTGCTTTGCTGAGCAGTTACCCATTTGCATCTGAAACTGGTTTGGGAGAGACCAGTAACCCAAGGAGTGTAATGTAAAACATTCAGCAGGGTAAGACCTCCTCCTTAGAACTGTATCCTTTTTCTTGCATGTCTGGGTTGTATTTTTTTAAATTAAGTTACTGGGTTGTAGAATGGCCCACATTCCTTCTGTTCCTGTAAAAAATGAAATGACTGACAGCTTCGCAGTTGCACGTGGTGCTGCTGTTTTTTGGGAGAGGAGGGGGCAGGACGGGAATCTACCAAATTTTTACCATATTATATATAAAGATTGTTGAGCATGAAAAAAACGGCTTCTTATCTAGGGTATATCTAGATTTGTTGCTGCTCCAGTCTGATCTCATAGAGATCTTCACTAATTAATCCAATACCAATAACCAGTCCAGGGCAGAGCAATGGATCAGCGTGTTTAGAAAGTGTACAGTAAAATTAAGACTTCCATCAGATAAAAGTAATTTAATATCTTTCTCTCCGTTCTAGACTTGTCACAGACAAAAAAGCACCTTTTGTAGAAAATCAGGGGTTGTTCTTGTTTCAGATTCGCCTCATTAGGCGATTTCCAAATTATTGCTGCTAATGGAAAAGCGGAACAAATCTGGGACTTTGAGCTGGTGGAGTGTTCGTGCAAGTGATTATGCTGTACAAAAGGAGCATTCATCTCGAAATGACAGATAAGTGCTAAGGACAGGATTGAAAACTGTAAATATGTTAGCACTTTAAGCGAGAGCACAGCTCCAGCACTTGTGAGACTCATCAGCCGCTGTGAACAATATGGATCTTTGAGATGATCTCTGCCGAGATCTCAGCACGTTACAGAATGATGGGGTTGCTCATTTTTGCTGCTTCTGTTTTGGGTTTTTTCCTTTCTGAAGGTACTCTTTTTGCAGGGAATTGGCCTGTGGTGGTGCTGCTTCCCTCCCTCCACGAGCAGAGGCTGTGGAGTCCCCGTGGGGAGTGAAGAACAGCCCGGCTCTGCCCTTCCCCATTTACGCATCAGGGAGGAACAGTATGTGCAGCTGCACCGTAACTTTCCTTGCAGGGCTGTGCCTCCACCAGGGCTGGGAAAGGCTCTTTGAGGTCACCCAGCCTCCGTTCACAGCTGGGACACTTCAAGTGTGCTTTTAAAAGGCAAGTGTTCAGGTGGTGGCAGCAGTTTGTTCCCCTCGCCGAGCACTGCCGAGGGTTAACAGCGTCTGAGCTGCAACAATGGAGGGTTTCATGTTGTGAAAGCTGCACAAAAGAGAAATTAATTTGAAACCAATAAATCCCCTTTGCAAAGGACACCATACAAAGCTGGCATACCACGATAGCTCCAAACACTCCCTGACCTCGCCGAGGTTCTGCTCGGTGACCTACCAGTGAAAAGCTCCATGAGCCATTTGAGTCTCTGCTATTCATCTCCCTTCCCAGCTTGCTGTCTTCAAATAAAAGGACAGATCCTCAGCAGCAGGAACTGGCTCAGTTCTTAGGATCAGCTGAATCGTGAGGCACAAAGTGTTTTTATTTCAGTTGTGTCCCACATTGGCCAGATTTTCCTCTGGAATGTTTGATCCTAATCTAGTGGTGTTATTGATTCGCATGAGAAACTGAGGTGCAGAACGTTTGTGTGACTTATCCAAGGTTAAAATTCGGGATCCAGTGAATCCAGCTGCCCTCCTTAGAGTCACAGGAGTGCTGGGAAGAGCTTTCCTGCAGAAGCACTTCAGGAGCAGTGGGTTAGGAAGTGACTCAAGGGGCAAGGTTTGCTTGGAAACAGGAGCCACAAGGTGCAGCTCACTGGGAGATAGGATGGGCCAGCAAGGTAAAAATAGGAATGGTACTGGCAGGGTATTGTAAGGTGAGAACATCCCTCTGGAAGGATGCAGTTCTGGGTGGAGGTTTGGATTTGCTCATTAACAGAGGTCATGTAATATTACTGTAATCAAAGGCTTTTTTTATGGCTCTGGAGCAGGTAGGGATTAACAGCCCTTGGTTTTGGTTTTGGTTTTGTATAGAAGAATGTCAGATAGCCAGAGTGGTGAGGAGGGTAACTTGGCATTTACCTATGGGAACAGTTTATTCCTAATTAATTTGTTCAAGTTGGTGCCTACAGGTTTTCTGGGCAATAAATGTGATTTTAGTAGACAGAGAGGTTGTGCATATAAAGAGGCTCCTGCTGACAGAGCAGTTTTAATTCTAAAGAAAACTGTAGTTACCATTTCCCAATGGTCTCCAAGAGGTACAAGCCAAACTTTTTCGGAGCAAGGGGAGCAGGACACCTATTCTGATGTGACTATTACAGCTTCCTCAAATATGTCTCTCTGAATTCTCTGTCCATAGGAATCCCACAGTTCAGATTGAGAGTCTCCCTTGCTGCTGTTTGAGCATATTTGGCACAGCCATCCCATCCGCCAGACCAGACTTCCCAGGGTTTTAAGGAATCAAGAACTTCCTAAAATTATTTAGCAATACGTATCCAGGATTTAAAGTGCTTTTTTAGAAACAGCACTTTCCTTAGAAGACAGTTCTAGTGGCAAAAGAGCAAATGAGAGCAGTAGCTTCTCATCCCTGCCCTCCGATTTTCAGCCCTGGAGAAGAAAGAATGCTCAGTTTTTGACAAAACAACAAAAAAAAATACCCTCAGCTGATCAGAGTTTGGGTTGGAAGAGACCTTTAAAGGTCATCCAGCCCAGCCCCCTGCAATGATGAGTGTGCCTTGCCTCAGCCTCACTCGGTTTAGTCACTTGTAGCCTCCTCCAAGTTGGGAAAGAAAAATACAGTCTGGGGCAGTTTGCTAGAAAAGGCTGCTGACCCCAAGGAAACCAAACTCCCTGTGCCATGGGCAGCTGTGCTGTGCTCCAGGAGGAGAACTGGCTGTGCAGCCCAGCTCTAAACTCATTTCTTTTAGGATGTGCTCTCCACTCATAGGAGAGCTACAAAACACCAGCTTCCTCTGAAATTATACTTTAATTTTTTTTATTGGACATAGGATATCCGTAAGATTAGTAGAAAGGCTCCCTATAACTTAATGCAGTTTGACTCTCTGTTTTAACATCTCAGCCTTCTACTGGTTTACAGTAGGGAAAGACTTTTTCTAAAGGTCTCTTGTTTTTTATGAGCCCCTGTCCAGAGTAATTTCCCAAATGCAGTCCAGATTGGGCAAAACTTAACCGTATTTCTGAGGTACAGATTTTTTAACAGCAAACCACACATCAGATTAACCAGATAAAAAATAATCTCAACTCCAAACTCACAGCAGGGATTTGCCCCATTAACCTCAGGTAGACACTGGAGCATGGCAAAGAATATTGTTGAAAGTTAAGGGTGAAAAGAGGAACCTCCTCAGCCAGTGGTGGAAGCAGGGAAAGAATAATCAGAGCGAAACGTTGCAAGTAATTTTGTTTTCTTGATGGAGTAGCCCTAAAGCAAAGTATAGGCAGAAGTTGGTTTTATGACAAAACCCCAGCTAGATGCCCCCAAAATGCTGAAACCCAGCGAGTGGGGAAATGAGCAGAGAGACGTGTGTGGATTAATTCGATTGAAAAAATGTTTTGACAGCATAAGTGAACATATGGAAAGAATTGAGAGAACCTGATCCAGTTCCCCATGTGTAAATGATGCCTTAGCCATAGCTCATAAAGCAAATGCAGATGCAAAAAAAAGAAAAAAAAAAAAAAAGGAAAAAAAAGCCCTTTCCTATCCCCTCCCCCAGTAAAGCCCAGTCCATTGCCAGATGGCAAATAAAAGTTTGAATTCGGTTATTAAATGTGAGGAAAGCTGTGTGTTCACTGTGAATGTGGACAGAAATCAGCTGAATAAATCTGAAATTGGCACCTTGAAGGAAGTGGTGCAGCTCAACTAAATATTGTGTCAAGTGACAGCTGAGCATCAGGAGATCCTGTGGGGATGATTGGTCCTCAGCTTCTCCTTTCACCCCGTCCAAATCATGGAATCACAGGATGGTTTGGGCAGGGACACCTTCCACTATCCCAGGCTGCTCCAAGCCCCGTCCAACCCAGCCTTGGACACTTCCAGATGGAGCAGCCACAGCTTCTCTGGGCATCCTGTGCCAGGGCCTCCCCACCCTCACAGAGAACAATTGCTTTCTGTCCAGTTTGTTTCTTTTGTTGTGCAAATCCATGTGGAGTCTGCCCTGCCTCCCCAAAGGTTTTACCATCTAAAATTGAGGGGAAAAGCACTGGGACAGATGCTCCAAGCAGAGGGTGAGAAGGGAGCCAGAGAAGTGAAACGACTTGTCGCAGGTTGTGCGGATGAGCAGCGTCCCAGGATTACCTCACTCCATCCCCAAAGTTGGGAGAAGGCTGTTTCAGCAGTGCCTTGCATGGGGAGATGGAGGGATCTGCTCTCGTGACTCCCAGGTGAGCTTGTGTCCTGTTAAACACAGCTGCCTGCCACCATGGCATCTCCAAGCCTAAAGAAGTGGTTTAAATCACTATAGTTGCCTGTGGTTTATACGGACAAACCACCTCAGCCTATTGTGACAGCGAAGCTGTGTGTGGTTAACGGATTTATTCCACCTCAGAAGGGGGTAAGGGAAATGTGCTGTCTGTGCCAGGTGGTGCTGGAGGCAGGAGCCTGTGCCAGCTGTGGCATTGCCACCCACGGCGTGCGACCGGCGAGGAGGTCCCGGGATCCTCACACACAGACCCTGGGAAGTGAACACTCACCTCATGGGTAAGCTGTGCAAGCCCATGGCAGGGTAAGAACAGCTCAACCCTGCCCCAACCCGCTTTGGATGTTGCCCCCAGACTGTTGATTCATGGCACCCAGTGCCAGCAATCTGTGAGGCTGAAACAGGAGCTGAGCACTTGGGCTCTTTCCATTGCCTGGGTAAGATGAAACCCCTGCTAAGCCGCCAAATTTGTGTCCAAGCAGCTTTGGGCACTGAGAGGTGCCAGCAATGGAGCCCTCACAAAGCAAACTGCCTAATTATTTGATAGTCAAAGGCAACTTGGGAGAGTGCAGAGTCAAGTCAACAACTAACCAACCTATATTTAGTAGCAGTGTGGCTGGAGCTTAGACCCAAACATAGTTTCCAGCTGATAGATGATGTGGCAATCATAGCTGACCCTCATCCCGTTCTAAATTTGGCCTGTGGAATAAGTCATTAATATCGTTGCTGGTATGGCAAGGCACCCTCACAGCAGCTGCCCTGCCACTGCTGCTCCTTAGGGCTGTGCCTGTGGGTTGGCGAGCCTGCCTGGATCTCTGGGACACTGAGCTGGGCCACCACGGCCTGTGGCACTCTGTAGTCACCAAGGGAGAGTAAAAGCTGGTGCTCCAGAGGTAGAAGTGGTACCATGGCCTTGTCTGCCCTTGTCTCTGGTCATATGAGCCCTCTTCCATTTGTCCTCGTCTCTGATACTAAGGAGTGAAAACTGTGCTCTGATGGTACAGGACAAGTCAGGAGATCCAGACTTTAGTGAGATGTGGAGGGTGCAGTGGGGACTGAGAGCTCCTTGTAGGACCCAGAGGAAAATTAGGGAAAAACAAAACTGAGGATACAGGGCACAGCCTGTCTCAGAGAGAGAAATCACTGAAAAGTCACTGAAAATCAAATTTCATGTCCCAGATAACTCAGGGCATTTGGTGAGACTTTCTGGATCCTGATTTAGTGCTTGAACCAGAAAACCCCCTTGTCTCAGTACTGAGGATCCATCCAGTTGGCCTCTGTCAACTCAAGTTTGATGGTTGAAGGGCAGAATAATGTTGGGCTTCTTCTAAGCTGCCTGCCTGATTTCCCTCCCCCACTGTAACAGATTTCAACAAATAATGTATAAATTATTCCTCTAAGATGGACCAGTGCTGTTATTAAACATATGGACAGTGAGATTCAAAAGGCCAGTGACTTTTCCTGGAAGACAGACTTGAGCTCAGGTCCTGAGCTGGTGTCCTGCTTGCTGGACCTCCATCCTTCCATCCCCTTCTCCCTCCTCCTCCTCTGCAGTCTCATGGACAGACACAGACAGAAATTCTCTCTCTGTCTCTCTCTCCCTGTGGTTTGATATGGACATGGAAATGTATGGATCAGAGCAAAAGGAAAATACAAGCTTGTGTGAAATTTTCCACCTTTTCACTAAATGAATCAAAGCCAAATTTTCACACTTTGGTCTTAGGTGCTAGAATTTTGCTCAGCTCTAATATTTATCCATAATGTGTTTTAGAACTTGGCTCGCTCCATTCAGAATACCACAGAGAATTGAGTTACAGATTCTGGGCTTTGTGCACGCTGCCAAGAGCTGCCCCTATAACTCAAACAAATTTAAGGGGGGGGAAAAACCCACTAGAAAAATATTGTATATAGTCCATCACATGCTTTTTTCATGGAGTCATATACCACTAAAAAGTGGTAGGCTAGCCCTGTGTTACAGAAATACATTCGTGTAACTCCTGTGAGGGTAGATAAGATGAATTCTGCATCTCCAGGCTGTGGAACAAATATTCCCTAAATCAATGCTATAAAGAAACAGGAGCTTTACTTAAAATTCTTAGAGAAGTTTAAAAGTGTTTCTTGAACATCAGCATTTCAAGAAATCTATTTATTTCCCTCAAATCCAAATATGTCTATGGCTGGACTTCTTAAAACGATGCTGAAGAGCATCTGTTAGTCTGAGCTCACATGTGTGAAACAAAGGTGAGTGAGAGGTTCTTCACTGATGGACAGTTAAAATTACAGCATTACATAGAACATTGTCTGTTGTTTTTGTTGTGAGGAGAAAGTCTGTTAGTTAGACCTGCTGAATCCTGCAAATCAGGACAGATCTGATGGGAGAAGTCCCTGCACTTCAGCCTGCTGTGAATGGGGGAACTTTTACATCATTTTCCTCTGCTGCTGGACCTGTGACAGCAAAGCTGTACAGAACCACTGGGGAGTTGGGACTGAGTGGGAGCCTCGTGTCCCCTCACAGTTTGGTGCTGTGCTTTATGTGCAGCCAGCTGCTTCCAGCCACTGCAATTGTGCAGGGGAACTTTAAATGATATGTGGTTGTTTTATTGTTAATAACTAAGCCAGGTAAAAGTCCAAACATTTCTTGGGATTATTGAAATGACTAAGTGGGGAGAACACCGCTGGGAAATTACATTTGTGCTGGAATGCCTTATCCATTCAACTCTGGACACGATTTTTAAAGTACCTAAATAAAGCAATCCCCCAGTTTCTTAAGGGGACTTACGTTCCCAGCTCATTCATTAGCTAAGGCTGACGTCCCTAAATCTGATTTCCCATTTGCTGTGTCCTTTAAGGGCCAACAGCTCACTCATTTTCACTAATATTCAACCTCATAAGTCCTTGAGTCACTTCTTAAAAATCAGACTTGGGGGCTATTCACAGGTTGGTTGATGTGCCTTGGCTCCCTCTGTAATCCCAAGGGAGATGGGCTCCTCTGGATGTGCTGGGTGCTGTGGCTGCTCTTGGAGGAGCACATGGAGTAGGGAATCAGAGGAGACAGCTCTCCCAGTCTAAAGCTATTCCTTGTGTGCACCTTCTGTGGGCTCCTCCAGCAGGCTCATGGGCTTGTCCTGGTGCCTCCTGCCCCACGGGGTTAACAACCTTTTCATTCCCATTTCTGAAGGGACAAGGGTGGAAATGTCCAGCTGTCAGATGTTGTGTCCAAGCAGGGACACAGAGACAGGGTTTTCCCCTGGGTTCCAGTAGGGCTTTACTGGGAGATCTGCTGCCTGTTGAGGCTCGACCCTGGTGTCTTCAGCTTGTCTCCTGCCCCAGATGATGCTGGAGAGCAGAATTCAGCCACCAGGACCGAGTGGATTTGACTGACTCCTGACCTTCCCAGCAGCAAAAAGGCACCTTGTTCTGGAGCCTTGGTGGGCCTTGGAGAATTCGGTTCCCTGGGCCTGTTCCCTCTGTCCCAGGCAGGGTAACCCCATTTGACTGACTCTCTCCATGGAGAGCAGAGTGTTTACTGGCTTGTATCTGTCTCAGCGTTGACACTCCAACAAAAGGTTAGGAATCATGAATGCATCCCTTTATTCCTGCTCCACAGTGCCTCTCTTTTTCCCTGTGTAAACCCTTCACTTGCCTCTTGCCCAGCCTTTAGAAACCATCATCAAATGCGAACTTTCAGGGGTTATTTATAGCATAGCCTTTATGGAAAGAGAGAAAAGAAATTATTAAAAAGCAATTTTACAAAATATTTTGTTTTAAGAGAGAATTCATTGTGTTTTAAATCACTGTATTCATTGTACTGTCTAGACTGGCAAACAAAGAAGAGAGAGCGTCATTCAAATTAGGCTTGTGAAATTCTTGGTGACTGGAATTATGGATTTGGATGTCAACCCTCCAACAAACTATTTCTGAACGGCAGTATTATCACTTTGCTATATTTAAGGCTTTGTTGGGGACAGAGCAGTGCACAAGGTTGATCCGATTCAGTAACGCGACTCTAATGTTCCTTTGTTTCCCGTTTCATTATAAATTCATATTTTCAATGTTCTGTTCTTCTTTGTCCCCAGAAGATTGTTGAAAAGACTCTCCTCTGGGAGTAAAGTTTTTTTGTTCAAACTAACAATGACCAAACTGACTTTAAAACCCAGAAAAACACACAACTGAAATGTGAATTAAGAGAGGGAATTCATTTAGGATATTTTGAACAACACAGAATGGGTGAGTTGCTGAAAATTGCTGGTGGTGTATTTTCTGACATGTCAATTCCACATGACCGTGGTCATTGCTGTGAGACTTCAGTGATTCTCAGAGATCTGTGTGTTTTCAGTAGATTTAAAACCACAAAAGTATTTTAGCTGATAAACTGGAAAGGCTGCTTGGGCATCTTCCTCCTTAGCTCAGGGTGGACGGCTTTTTCCCTTAGGGCCCTCTCCAGCCTGTCCTGCTCCATGGGAGTGGTGACACCCTCCCCAGCTGCCCCACAGAGGATGGTTCCACTTGCTCTGGAAGCTGGGCCCCAGCAGGGCCATGGAGGCGCAGGTGGGGAGGGGGGACATGCAGAGGGACCCTGAGCTGGGTGGGATCACCCTGAGGAGTGGGGCCCCCCAGCCCCCCACACCTGGGGGGAGGTTTGGCTCTCCTGGAGCAGCCCTGCAGTGCAGTGGGTAAAAATAAAACCTGTCTGGAGACAGGTTTATCTCCGGGCTGGCTGCCTTCCCACAGCAGCAGCGAGGCGTGTTCTGCACGGGAAGTGTAGGAGGCCCTGGAGTGAAGCAGAACACGAGTGTGTGGAGCACTTGTGTCAGAGCCAGGACATGTCCTGGGAATGGTGAAGGTGTTGTCCTGGTGTCTTATCGCTGAGTGGACGTGGAGCAGGGAATGGCAAAGTCTGCCCCTCCCTTTCATTTTTATTGCACCTGTAGTAAAAAGTGGATTTGTCTGAGAGGTTCAGACCCCTTAGATGTTTTGGTTTCATATCCGTGCAGCATTTCCAGGGCAATTCAAAGGGAGATGCAGAGCAGGGAGTGGAAAACAAGGTGCCTCTTCCATCAGTGAAAGAAAATGCTTCAAGGGGCTTTGCCTTACATTTTCCACGAGACAGAATGGAAAAGCAGTATCCATTGTAACAGAGGGAATTGGCTTTTATTTGGAGGGTTTTTCTGTGTCTTCATTCAGGTTTTTGGGTATCTCTAAATCCAGCTGGCCATGTAAGTGAGTAGTAAGAGATTTACTACTGTAAACAGGGACTACCCTCGGCTACAGTCTATCACCTGTTAAAGGACAGGGAATAAAATGCCCATTTCTGCTAGTGGGAAAGATGTGAATCTTTCCATGCCAGTATTTTAATCTGGCTGGTGTGGGGAGTCTCAGTGCCAGCAGGCTCACGTGTCCAGGGAAAAGAACACACTATCTCACTGGAAGTGTTATTTCAAGGGTGTTCCTTGGGGAATCGAAGTACAATCAACCCCTGCACATAGGAGAGAGAATGGGCAACTGAGAGCACAGAAATATTCCCTGCTGGTTTCTCAGCAGCCCTAGCAGGGTGAAATCCTGACTGCACACACTGGCAGTGCTTCTTACTTTGATAAAGCCACAATTTCATTCAGTATCGACACCCTGAGGTTCCCAAAAGTAGGAAGCAAGTGCTCAGCGTTCTAGCAGCACATTTGGACTGTCAGGATGAAAGGATGTGTTGATGCTGAAGATGAAGGACACCCCCAGAACATGGCAGGTAACACTTCAGATTCAGCCAGGCAGAACTTATCCTTGGAGCCTCCGTGGCTGCCCTGGGCTGGTGACACTGCGATGACATTGCTCTTCTACCTTGGAAAGTTCTAGGAAATCTCTGGCTATGAAGTGCTGGATTAGTGGAAAGCACAGATTTCACTGCAGCAGATTTTACAGCCTATAAAATCATCCACCCCTTCTAAAAATCCCGCTGTAGCCGTTGTCTGGAAGGTCCCAGCAGCAGCACAGGCTGCCAGTTCTCCAGGTCATCCTGGTCCTTAGGCACTACATTACAGAGAAACTCTGAGCTCTGATTGAGTCACATCCTGATTCTTGATCCTGACCTTTAATGATTTTAACGTTCTTCCATCTAAAGGCTGTAGCCTTGATGCCCCTTGTGAGGTAACTGAGTGCCTCCTGTCACCACTGTATCTTGAGAGCTTGGTCCTCTGGTACCTCCAGTGGTTCTCATTCCAGCGGGATTGCTCAGAAGAATCCACAGAAAATCAGAATCTTGCAGAGATCAGGAAAAGAATCAAATTACTCGTCCTTCTCCCCTTCACACGTGACTGTCCCAAACTTCTTCTGCAGGGGATTCTGCAAAACCTGACTTTGTTCTGGCCAAAAGCAGAGCAGGAGCAGAGTTTGCCTCTTACACCTTTATGCTGGAATGTGGAGGCAGCTCCAGGCTCCAGAACAGACCTTTCCAAGTTCCCTTCAGCTTCTGGAACACCCTCCAGTCCTCCTTTGCTGCAGGGGACCGATACTTTCAGAACAGGATGAAGGAATCTTATGTACAGTATCATTTTATTTGAGAAGCTCCCCTCGGGGGACACAGTGTTTAACATTTCCTTTGGTTAGTGTAAATAATAAAAGCTAAGTCTGTTCTGCCTGGGACTCCCAGTAAGAAAGAGGAACAGATTTTGGTGACTGGGGGTTCTGGAGTGCTTTGTTCTCATGACGACTCTCTAATGGGATTGAACATATTTGCTGCCATCTGGCCCCTTCAGCCGAAAGAAAATACATCACTAATGTTCCGATTGGTTTTGAAACATCTTGTTCTTGTCAAAAAGTATTTTAAATTAAAACAGGCTTTTCCAGTTTGTGCTCGTGTCTTTTCCTAGGAGGCCATGGCGAAAATGGGGAAAATTGGGAGAGTTGTGCAGCCCAACCACGAGCATAAAAGGTAACGCTGGGCTTGGTGTGTTCTGCAGGGGGAGTTCAAGGAAGATGAAGTTGGGGTCTGTCTCTCTATAGCCCTGATCGAGTGCAGTACTGTTCAGCACCCAGAGTTTTTAAGTGTCATTGTATATTATATTTTTAAAAAATTTCATCTTTTCAAAGATTATTTATATTAATTTANGGACACGGGCAGACACAAGGGGGACACGGAGGGACGAGGGGGACACAAGGGACACTCGGCACAGGACACACACAGGGAGGGGGTGCAGCGTGTCCAGGGAGGGTGACGGAGCCGGGGAAGGGGCTGGGGGGGCTCATCCTGNTAGAGAGAAACTCTGAGCTCTGATTGAGTCACATCCTGATTCTTGATCCTGACCTTTAATGATTTTAACGTTCTTCCATCTAAAGGCTGTAGCCTTGATGCCCCTTGTGAGGTAACTGAGTGCCTCCTGTCACCACTGTATCTTGAGAGCTTGGTCCTCTGGTACCTCCAGTGGTTCTCATTCCAGCGGGATTGCTCAGAAGAATCCACAGAAAATCAGAATCTTGCAGAGATCAGGAAAAGAATCAAATTACTCGTCCTTCTCCCCTTCACACGTGACTGTCCCAAACTTCTTCTGCAGGGGATTCTGCAAAATCTGACTTTGTTCTGGCCAAAAGCAGAGCAGGAGCAGAGTTTGCCTCTTGCACCTTTATGCTGGAATGTGCAGGCAGCTCCAGGCTCCAGAACAGACCTTTCCAAGTTCCCTTCAGCTTCTGGAACACCCTCCAGTCCTCCTTTGCTGCAGGGGACCGATACTTTCAGAACAGGATGAAGGAATCTTATGTACAGTATCATTTTATTTGAGAAGCTCCCCTCGGGGGACACAGTGTTTAACATTTCCTTTGGTTAGTGTAAATAATAAAAGCTAAGTCTGTTCTGCCTGGGACTCCCAGTAAGAAAGAGGAACAGATTTTGGTGACTGGGGGTTCTGGAGTGCTTTGTTCTCATGACGACTCTCTAATGGGATTGAACATATTTGCTGCCATCTGGCCCCTTCAGCCGAAAGAAAATACATCACTAATGTTCCGATTGGTTTTGAAACATCTTGTTCTTGTCAAAAAGTATTTTAAATTAAAACAGGCTTTTCCAGTTTGTGCTCGTGTCTTTTCCTAGGAGGCCATGGCGAAAATGGGGAAAATTGGGAGAGTTGTGCAGCCCAACCACGAGCATAAAAGGTAACGCTGGGCTTGGTGTGTTCTGCAGGGGGAGTTCAAGGAAGATGAAGTTGGGGTCTGTCTCTCTATAGCCCTGATCGAGTGCAGTACTGTTCAGCACCCAGAGTTTTTAAGTGTCATTGTATATTATATTTTTAAAAAATTTCATCTTTTCAAAGATTATTTATATTAATTTAAGGCTTAATTGCCGACATCATATTTTACGGAATGATTTGTATTATTTTACGGGTAAATTATTTATGTTTTAGAGGACGATATATTCTGTTTCAGGGCTTATCGATGGTGTGTTTTTGACGAGTCTCAGTTCCGTGGGCGGCGGCGCGCGGGCTCCTCCTGGCGGCGGGAGCGGGTCTGCGCTCCCCGGGCCGGGCCGGNCTGGCGATTGGGCTCTGCTCTCAGGGAACAAGGGAAAGGACAAGGGCAAACGGCCCTGCAGATATGTATTTAAAACACATGTGGATGTGGCACTTGGGGACATGGTTTGGTGGTGGCCTTGGCAGTGCTGGGGAGCTGTTGGCCTCAATGACCTCAGAGGGTTTTCCAACGGGAATGATTCTGGGAATGGTGTGTCCCTGGTGTCCCCCCTCCCACGGCAGAGAACTCTGGGGAAAAACTGTCTGAGAGCCAAAGGTGGTGTAGGGAAAAGGAAAGGTGTAATTACACCTTGAAATCACCCCTTTGGGTGGAAACTGCTCCGGCAGTGCCCAGGGAGGGCTCTGATCCCGGCAGAGGTTGTAATTAGGAAAGAGTCAAAGTTTCTTTGATGTTAAGGGAGGGAAGTAAATGTGTTTATTACAGGGGATTTAAATCTTCACATCTCAGGCTTTGCTGAAATTAACTTTCTTACACAGATTTTATGACAAGAAATACCAAGTATTTTTGAAGCTTGTGGAACATCAGAGAGAGTATCGCTCCATCATGGACAGCTTGTGAGGCAGAGCCATGGAGAACAGCAGGGACAATCAATCTCCAGGCACGTGTGCCACGGGTAACTTCTTACTGTCCATGTCAAAAATGTACTTTTATCATTTGAAAGTCTACATTTTAATTTTTAATGAGAAATAAAATGCACTCACTTTGGTGTGAAGCACTGGGTGTTTCCTGTCAATAATCCCTGCACCCCAGGGACGAGGAATATTCATTTGTTCCAGTCAGAGAACACAAGACAGATCTGCAGGTACCCCAGTGCTGCTATTTGGACTGGCAGAAACAGCACAAATGACAACAGGACTCATTTGGATGGAGTTGAATCCAGAGCCAGTGTTCACATAGATGGACTTTCATCTTTTTTACCCTTAGCTTGAGAAAAATTCCTTCTTTGGCATTGGCATAGGCTGCAATTCCCAGTTAAATGCAAACAGAAGTCACACAATAACAAAATTAGACTTGTAGTATTTGGAAAATAATCGTTTCTGGAGGGTTTTTTTTTTACTGTTTGTAGTCAGCCTTGAGAAACATCTGGTAATTTTTTTAAAGAAACAATGCGCTTCCTGCCTTGTAGTTCATGGAAAAGCAATTGTTGCCATTTCCAAAGTACCTATTGTTAGGAGAAACAGCTTTACAAGTTCAGGGACATAATTAAAGACAATGCAAGTTGATGGGAATAAAGTGAAGGAACATCATAACAACAAAGAGTCAAACAAGCGAGAAAACGGCTGGGACACGGCGGTGTCAGAGCTCACAGCTCAGGGGCACCAGGAAACATGGCAGGGAGACACACAGAGGGCGAAAAGCAGTGGGAGACAGGGTGTTGTAAACAATAAATATTCATACATTTTAATAGATCTGTTTTAATACACAGCTGGTGTGTAAAGATGAACCCCACAGACTCCACATGAATAGACAATGTACAGATCACGCAGGGACAGATGTGCAGGGTGGGCTGTACCAGCACTGCTGCCTCTCTGCAGCTCAGCACAAACACAAACAGCTTCAGCAAAGTTTCAATAACCTTTCTGCTTGTTATATCGCTATCATCAAACTGCCCTTGATTTCTCTGCCTGAACTGGTACCAAGATTTAAAGAACACAAGGGGTGTATGGAGTTTAGAAAGGAAACAGTCGTCCTGACTTGGTGTAAAATGCAGATGCACAGAGTTCAGGGAGTCCCTGGACCTGGTACAAACTGTACAGAGATCTGGTCACATTTCCTACATGGCTTTTTAATGCCTTTCCCCCCTTGTCACACTTTTACTTTACAGTTGTATTTTTGTTCCAAGCCAGTGTTACAAACAGTTTGACATTACGCATTTGAAAACCAGAGCTGTAAATGTTCTGTGCCCCAGTGTCTGGGGACTCAGCTGAGGTAACACAGCCCTGATACAGGATTTTGCAGTGCCACTGTCTGACCATCCTTGTGTTATACAAGATTTAGCAAATTGTGCAGTTTGCCAAGTTTTCAAATTAAATTTTAATTCAAATTGAACCAAGACGTAAAATGTTGGAGCTCCAGAGCTCTAACCCTCTACAGCTGTGAGGTGATGGGCATTTTAATGTTAAGCTCTGTTCGTGGCTTTAGGCATTTTTAGTTTGGGCACTTTGTAGGAAGAGAAGTTACAGAAAAATGCAGCGTGAGAGAGTGTAGTGAGTACAGGGTGTAAAACTGGCCTCTGGGGGCTTCACACTGAGTCACTTGGCCTTGCTGGGTCCTGCTCCAGCCTTGTCAGCAGCAGAGTGACAAATCCATCAGACATGTCTGCGGTCCAAGAGAAGTTTGTCATTGCTCCAGGAGGTTTGATGGAGGGCCCCGAGCTGGAGTCAGGCCCAGGCCTTGCCATCCTCTGCAATTTCCTGACAGATGTTTATCAGAACCAGTAAATCCTCTTTCTGCAGTGGACTGTTAAAATTAATGCACTTATTTGCTTTCTTTTAAGCGCAGTCTTACTCTGCAAAAGTGACTGTGCCAAAATGGAGCCTTTGCTCTTCTGTGTTCAGAGATCCCCAGCCAAGGGATTGTTTCCTTCCCACAGTTTTCCCTGGCACCTTATTCTTTGAGCTCCCTGGATTGTGTTTGAAGCCCTCAGGAATACGGGCACCCTGTGGACAGAAGCATTGCAGCTGCACCAAGGAGGAGTCGTCCAGAGCCAGTCTGGCTTTCAGGCCTGTTGGTTATCCCAGACAACCCAACGGGCACAGCCAAGGAGCAGCTGGTACCTCTGGAAAAGCCAGTCGCAACATCCTTTTCCATTCTTCTTACTCAGATAACTGCTGATTTCCAAGTGCAACACAGAGAGGTGTCAGGGAAGAGGGCAGAGTGTGAGGGCAGGAGGACAAGGATGGTGAAAGGACTGGAGAACAAGCCCTATGGGGAGTGACTGTGGGGACTGGGGTTGTTCAGCCTGGAGAAGAGGAGGCTCAGAGGTGACCTCAGTGCTGGTTACAACTCCCTGAGGGGAGGTTGGGGTGGGTGTGAATCTCTTCTCTCAGGCTGACGACACCAGAACGAGAGGTCATGACCTTAAGCTGCACCAGGGGAGGTTTAGGCTGATGTGTTTTTCCCAGAGAGAGTGATCCCTCAGTGGAATGGTCTGCCCAGGGAGGTGGTGGAGTCACCATCCCTGGAGGTGTTTAAGAAAAGACTGGATGAGGAGCTCAGTGACATGGTTTGGATGGTGGGAGGGTTGGATGGACAGAGCGTGGTGCCCGTGGTTCCACACTTGTGGGCCTGATCCCTGGGTGGGTGTTCGCTTGGGAGTTGGACTCGATGATCCTGTGGGTCTCTTCGAACTCAGAATAACCTGTGAACCTGTGACCAGGCTGCACGTGCAGTGCCAGCAGTGGTGACACACCCATGTCAGGGCTGGCATCAACAGCAAAAACCAGCACAGCACAAACAGCAGCTAATGAGGAGCAGCACAGCTTGACTGGCCGCTCCCGGCACAGTGAGGGCTGTGACAGCTCAGGGAAAATAAAACCTCTCAGCATTCAAACTGATCAAACCTGACATTCCATTCGGGTGGAATTGTTCTGCTGCACTGAACAGTGATCTTTGTTCTTAAAAACAACCAGCATTTCTTGTCAGCAGAGCCCTCAGTGCAGGGTTTCTGCACCCGGAATTACTTTGTGTCCTGTCACTGGCAACAGGAATTTGGGAGAAATCGTGTTCAAATCCAGTATAAAAATGCTCCTGATGCCATCACTTACAAGGACTGGGGATGTTAAATGTGGCCCAAAGGTGTTTTTATGAAACTCTCTCCACCTTGTGCTCTTTACTCCTGTTTTCACCGGAGTGCAGGGTTTTAGTTTGTGCTTGTTGTGTTTTGTTTGTACACACAGACCAGTTGTTTGGGCCCAGGGCTGTGTTTATCCCTAAATCCCCATCCAGTGTGTACAAACCCAGGCTGGCACCCAGCTTCCAGCTTCCCCCTGAGCTTTGCTTTGCCAACCATCCACCTGAGTTCAGCTTTGCCCCCCTGGCCCAGATCCCACGGCAGTGCTTCATCCCACGGGTGGACCCCAGAGTTCTCCAAGGCCTTCCACCAAAGAACTCTGTGGAAATTAAGATTTGCTGTGCATGGAATCCTTTGTTTGGTAGAACAGGAAAGGAAGGACTCCTCTGGAGGTGACCTATTTGTGCTTTGGTGCATTTTTCATAAAACAGCCAAAATCCTGTTTTAATGGAACCCGCTGCACAGCCTTCCAAGGGAGTCTGCAGGTTTCCCTAAAATACCTCTGTGGTTATTGTTAATTAGAAAAAAATAATATTGCTCAAGGATCGCTTTTCAGTTGAACTTCCTGAACATATGGTTCAAACTGAAGCTGAAAAGGAAAACTTCAGGACAAACTGTATGAATTACTACTAATAATAAAATCAGACATTTTTTATAAGTCCACATTAATCTTCTTTAAAAGCTCTGGGTTGACCACATTTTTTAAATAAAACTTTTACCGGAGCGGAATTTATTAAGAGAGCTCAGCGTTGCCTGAGCTCTGATCCACGGGGCATCAGGAGAAGTTTTACTGCTGATTTCAGTCACAACAGACTTGGATCTACAGGGGATGGTTTTGATAAGCCCAATGTAAAGTTTTATTGGTTTAAGACATGAAAAACAGACATGTTACAGAGAGCACTTCTACTCTATAAACACAGCCATAACACGCGTAATGCACTGCACTGAGTCAGTGCTGGGAGTGTAAATAATGGTGTGTGGGGGAAAGGAAAGCCTGGCTAAATATGTACAGCTAACAAAAACAATACAGACCAAGCTTGGACATGGTACTTCTCTGCTGCAGATCTCAAAATTAAAGACAAATAAAGTCTGTATCATTAGGTCACACTCACAGATGGAAAAGGGAAAATGAACCAGGCAAGGGAAGGAGGAAAGTTGATGCTCTTTGTTGTTATGTCTGTCCTTGTACTTCGAACTGTAACTACTGTGGCATTATTTGAATCACGTTTGGAGGCCATGCGCTCGTTGTTTGTCCTGGGGGAGTTCTATTCAATCCCCCTCTTCCCGTGTGTTATAAAACAGTGTTAGAAAAACATGGAACGGCCTCAAGTGTTCCGTGGTGTCTCTCCTGAGGTGGCTCTCGGTGATCCACCAATTCCTCGTGGTCCCAGGGGATGGAGATGGTGGCAGAGGTGACAAGGGGCGGTGCTCTGTGAGCATCACTTCAATCCAGAGAAAAAAGGACATTTCCTGAAAATAAAAATGTGCTTTTATTCCACCAGCATTAACAACACAGCCCCTTGTTCTCATTTGTGCTTTTTATAACGCCCCTACATGGTGAAAAAAGTGCAAATGGCTTCGAAGTGGAACTGGCACTTGCCTTAGGGTGCCAAACTCACAGAGGCCCCAGTGGTGCAGAATGTGGGGTTAAAAATCCTGAAATCCCCTTTATAAATGCAATTATGAACATAACTCCCTCCACTCCCCTATGCTTCATCCCCGTATTCACTTGGAAAAACTGTTGAAATGGTGTAATCCCAACCATATGGCTCAGAGCCTGAGGGAAGGCCCGTAGCAGACACGTTTATCTGGAGAATTATGGTTTTACAGAGATTATCAGTGACTGTAGGTGCTCTGGGCGAGCACAGAAGGACCCTCTAAAGCTGATCTGCCCCTTTCCTGTTCAACAGATCCTGGGCTGGAACAAACAGTTACTGAGCACGTGGTGGTGAGATGTCTTTGAACAGTTCTCCCCTGCGTGACCACACAGATTTACTTTAAAAGCAGTAAACAGATTTAAAGAAACTTTATGAGTGGCTGGAAACTAACTTGTTGAATTATTTAATATAGAACTTCCATTATTTTGTTTGTTTAGAAGGCTTTTACATGACTGCAAACCAATGTAATTATTGGATCACCAATATAAATTAATTTTATGGAATAGCTGGATTTTTATGCTGATGGTTAAAAAGACAAGCTGTATTCTCAGAAGTGAGTTTGTGCTTGAGGATGAGACTTCGTGTTTGTTACAACTTGAGCTTTCACAGCTACAAATGCGTGATTATTGGACTGTTGGTTTTTATAATGGGTGAGTTTGGTGTTCTTTGGGGTTGTTTTTTTGCATACAAATGGTGTGATTTCTCTGGTGCATTTTACCCATCCACAAGGCTGTGTTGTAAATTAACAATGTCCTCTGAGACAATTGTTCCTTCTTGCCATCATAAGACTTCTCATAAGTCTTATGGGTGGCAGAACAGGATTCTGTGTGTACCACAGGCTGGGTGGCAAAAAGAATCCTTTATTTAAGTAAATTAATTGCTTCCAAACAAGCCTTCCCTTTGCTTAGCCAAGTCTGAAATTAGGAATAATATTAAGCCTTGTTTTTAGAGTTGGAAGATAAGAATTCTATAAGCCTCTGAAATGATAAAGGGGCATTTTCAAATCCAAAGTGTGTTATCAGATGTTCCACTGCCACAACCACAATGATCCTTTGAAAACACTGTAATGATAATGTGATTAATGTCCTTGATTTCCTGAGATAAAATGATTTCAGTGTTTGTGTCAGTCCCAGAACCAGAGTTTCCAGGGAAGTTCCTGCACTTCAAGGCCAAGTCTGGAAGGTTATTGACTGTCCTCCACTGGAGATGGTGTCCAGCACAGTTTTATTTTGCATTTTGAGCAAAAAATGATGAACTTCACATGTTTCTTAGGCACAGAGGTCTGGCACTATGTGGAGGGTGTGTTTTCCATCCCTGCAGGAAGGCGTTCCAGTGGATCCCAGTACCAGGCTGCCCCTTCCCGCCCAGGCTGGTTTTCAAACACCTCCTTGTCCATGTGATGGGTCAGTGAATGCACCTGCAAGTGTGTGACCTTTGGGGAGAGGTCTGTGGTTTGTATCAAGAGAAAATGCAGTAGGCTCCACATTTTGTACATCAAATAGCGGGAAGGGCCGGAGAGACCGGGAAGCTTCAAGATCAACTGACATCAAAGTTATCTTTAAACAATTGAATTTTTCTAATGAAATCATTCCAAGGAGGAAGAAAGAGGTCATTGTGTAGGACTGCCAGGTGAGTGTTCAGGAAACTGGGTCTCTTGCCAAAGGCATGTCTAAAACTACGAGTTCACCAAATTAGCAATTTTACATCACTGTTAATGCCACTCTTCCCCCCTAACATGAGAAGCTGAGGTTTTAAAACAGCTTGTACTCAATGATATTAGAGGGCCTTCCAACCTTAACAATATTGTGTTTCTGTATCTACTGGAAAATGTCTCCTTTGGCTGTTTGTGAAGTTATAAATGTATTTGTGTCCGATCCTTCTGAAAATTTCAGAAGGCCTTCAGGTTTTCAGGTTTTCCTTGCCCTGCACCGGTGAGAGTCTCTCCTGCTGAGGTAACAAGCACACAGAGCTGGGATGGCTGTGTGGGGTAACCACAGCCATGGGCAGGTTGAAGCCCAGGGCACTGCCAGGTGAACTCCAGGCAGAGCCTTTGTTTAACTCAGTGCTGCCCCAAATTCACCAGCATATCCCACTCATGTTTTTAACTCCCATGCAGGACCAGGGGGATATTTGCAGACCCAGAGGAGCCTTATTTCAGGTGCAGGCTGTGATGGTTCCTGTGAGCTGGCGCTGCCCCAGAGCTGTGTTTACAAACACTGCACACATGACATGAGCTGACTCAGGTATACTCTGTGTTTTGCACGGTAACAACACACATTTCTTGAGCTTTGTCTGTACAACAAAGGGAATGAAATGTGTTTCTGATTATGCAATAGATTCGGAGTCCAGGGAAGCCCAGCATTCCCAGACCATAACCAGTGGAAATTCTGAAAGGCTCTCTTGCCCTCTGCAGCCTCAACAAGTCGAAATCTCTTGTGTATTTTGTATTAGCATGTGCTGTACAATAATTAACTTATTATATGACTCCTAGGGGAGGAGTGATTATGGTTTATTTCCAGATGACTCACGAGCCAGTCTGCAGAAAGAGAGTTTGTGCTGCTCAGAAAATAGGAAAATGGAATGTTTCGTGTTGCTGGGGATCCCAGTTGAGCTGCTGAGCTCAGGCACCACACAGAAGGGCTGGAAACTCATCAGCTTGTGAGGAAGGCCCTGCTGAGACGCTGAAAGTGCTCAAGCTCTGCTTCCAAAGCATTTGAGTCAGGGCTAGGAATTACAGCAAAGAACCAGGCAGTGATCCTGCCCTAGGAGAAGAATATGTGCATATATGGGAAGAAGAAAAATCATTCAAACCCAGTATTGTGACATGGCATGTTTGGGGGTTTTGTGCTCTCTGAGTGAATGAAGCAAAGTGGGAAACTAGACCAGCTCTTGCAGGATGTCTAAGAGGTGGCAGGTCCAGAGGATGCAAAAACAGGCAGTTCTTTAAACCATAGACATTCCTCTGGATGCTGGAAATTTCTGTGTGCAGCAGCTGGTGAGGGCAGGGTGGCCCTGGGTCTCACCTGGTGCAGCCATTCCTTCCTCCAGGTGCAGTAACGGAGATTTGGGAGGAAAAAGAGACTTGGGCTCACCTTCCGCAACAACATCAGTGGCTTGGTCTTGTCCTGAGTAGATCAGCTGGTGAAAAGCACGCCAAACATCTCATTTATTTTTAATAGATTATGTGCACACAATCATTTTTCTGATTTATTTAGTCCAAGCACTCAAAATGATGCTTGAGTTGGCTCCGTCCTGGTTCTGAGGGGCCTGCCCAGCTGGATCTGATAGAAGGAGAAGACAGATGATATCTGACATTGCTGTAACTCTGCCAGAATTAATTTACCCCATCCAAAATCCTGAGCTGGCCTTTGAACATTTGCATGAGCAGATTGAATTAGAGACTGAAGGAGTGACTGTGGCACTTAATGTTTTTGTCGTGAGGCTTTGAGTTTTTTAATGACATTAAACAGTCTTACCAAAATAAAACATTTAGTATGGCTTTGCCTAAAATGACAGATTTTTAGGGAGCTTCCTCTCATGCAGCAGTTCTGTGTGTAATTGCAAAGAGCACAATTAAAATTGTCATTCCTCTCAACATTTTAGGCTGGAAACAGCGAGTGCCCATAAAAGTGACTGTTCCATAGCCTTGTATTGAGATCTTGGTGCCAATATATTGGTGTTTCTAATCCCTGTCTTCTTGGGAATTCTCAGCCAGAAGTGGATGGTGAAATGTTTAGCCCATTGAAAGTCAATTTCTAATTAATTTGGAGGAAGTAAAATTAAAAAAAACCCCAAACAACAAAACCAAACACAACCAATCCCCATGTTCAGAAGCAAATTATTCTGAAAAACAGAACTCAAGGATCCAGAGAAAGCCTTAGGCTTTTTCAGGAATCAGGTCCTTATGTTTATATTCCTTAGTAAAAAAATTATGTTCCTATTTTTAAACATTAACTTGATCAGGGACAAGTGCAGGTATTTTGGTCACCTGACAGAGCAGCAGCTTGTCAGTGCTGTTGTGAAACTGCCCTAAAACTTGCCAGACACTTGTGACTCTTCGGAATTGTGTAACTGCAGAATTAGGTTGTGTAATACAATATTGTCCAATTCCCAGGTGAAGTGCAGAATTTAACCAGAAGGTCCAATATGCTAAAATAACACTGATTGCTGGGCATTTATACCCCATAGGGCATTTATTCCTTGCCATGCTCTGTGCTCCTTGGGAAAGGTTTGATTTCTATAAAGGTGCTCTCCAATTGAATGCAGCAGGGCTTGTGCAGGGCAGTGTTCACCATCCTGCTCCTGATTCACCGAGGCACTGGAGCACAAACTGAATTTTCAGCCCTCAGGTAACACACCACCTCTTCAGCGTCAGTAACACTGGCACAGGAATACCCTCGGAGCAGCAATAATGCCCCCGGCGCTCCTGCTGCGGCGCTGATAAGCCAAACAAAGCACTTTTCAAAGACTAATAACCGGATGGGATTTGTAGCGCAAACAATGCTCCTTGTTAGTCACCAGTCCCCGGGGCATCTCCCTCCCGTTGTTACTGATAAATTAGCCACAAATGAAATGCCGTGTGCGGTTCCCTGGCCTGGCTGTGCCAGTGGGAGAGCTGTCAGTGGTTATTTATCCCTGGATGTGCTCGTGTCCGCAGTGTGATTTAATCACTTATTAAAGGTGCCGGAGTGGCAGATGCAGAAGCTGGAGCCCGGGGAAGTGCCGTGGTGTGAGCAGTGACATCCTCTCCGGGGTGTTCCAGGAAAATGTCTCACGCTGATGGACTCCCCAGATCTTCCTCTGCTCTTCCCACCTTCTCTGCTCGAGGTGTTCAGTCCATACAGGCTGCTCACAGGGATGTCAGGTTGTCCTGTGGTTTTTAGACAGATGAGAAGAGAGAAATCCTCTTTAATAAATCAGCTGTTAATTTGCCACTTAAAAATAATGAATCAAGTGATTCATATTTTTTCGGTGAATCTTCTATGCTGATGATAAAGTTTATGAATAATAAAGATAATGGGATATAAATGGTACAACGGAACACAGAGGTTTTAAAATTACTTTGAGAGATTAGAGATACATTAGTTTCTCTGGTAGTACATATCAGTGCCATGGCACAGAATCAATTTAAGGGGATTACTTGTTTTTGGAAATAAAGTTGGGGACTCCTGAGTTTACCCTTGGGGTAATCCCAGACTGTGGTGAGAACTGGAGGCGTTTGGAACACAGGATTAAATAAGTGCAAGGATATTCTCAGGGTGAGAATCTCCAGAATGGCCTTGTGAGGACACAGCCCCACCTGGCAAACAGGTGCCTTAGGAGTCCCCACACCTGTGGAAGCAGAGTCCCAAAGTGTGGGTTTGTGTGTGGCTGGTACCTCTGTGTCACAGCTCATATCCCAGCCCTGCACCAGCTGAAACCGCAGCCGAGACATTCAATACCTGGGAGTTTGCAAAGCTGCCGTGGCAGTGCAAACTGTCCCGTGATGTCAGTGAGCGTCAGCCGGGAACTGCAGAGCCCACCCCCACGTGTGGTCACTAAAAAAGGTAAGAGCACTAAAATAGAAGGGAGGAATCAGTGAGAAGGTACATGAAAAGGCAGGAATTAAAAAAGCATACACGGGAGACTGACAGATGTTAGGGAAACAACTGAGGGGGCCAGAGCAGCACGGGAGGGGGGGCACAGGGGCAAGGTGGGGTCTTACTGAGGGGAAATGATGTTGTAGAGCTGGAAATATTTTATTCTGCTCTTAAAAGTTCCTGATTCTGAGCTGTTGCCCTGAGATAATGGATATTAACCATTGACTCTTCTGCTGTGTGACCCCTCTGTGTAAAGGGTGTGGATGCACTCACAGCATCACGTGGTAACTACACCTCAAAGTTTGTAACCCTGGGCCCCAGAAATTACTGCGGTCAAAAGGAAATTAATTATAAAGCAGAGTAGAAATGCCAGCCCAGGCTTTCATACTTTTCATGAGATGACTCTTTCTTACCAGCAATAAATCTGTGGGGATAAGGAAATGCTCATGGAGTTAAATGTGCTGAGAAAAGGGTAAAGAAGAGCATAAATGGCTCAGGAATTCCAGGAATCCCACTGGCTCAAACACTCTTTTATTTAAAGCGAATGTTCTCATAGTTGAATGACTTCCAAGAAGGGCCTCAAGTGATGAAAGTATTTCCATCTAATGTGAAAATACTTGAGAGATGCTTATTCCCTGTGAAAATATTGCTGCCTTTCAGAAAAGCCTGAATACAAAACTCCTTTGATTAATATATTCCTGTGCAAGGTAGTAATTTTCAGAATTAATATACAAAACATCCACGATTCCTACTCTGTATTTTGATGATGAAAAGACTCCAATGACTTTCATCTCCTGTAAAAGCCAAACAAAGTATTTCAGAGTATTTTACAAAACAGACACTTCAGGGTAAAAAATCTTACATCCATCATCATGACATTGTCATGCAGACTCCCATAAATCAAACCCATCGAGCTACTGAACACGACTGAAAAGCCCAGGGACGTTTTTCACCTGTTTTCTGCTGGCAGGAAGGTGCAAGGAGCACAACAAGGGTCAGTTCAGTGTTTCCACACCCTGACATCTTTGTTCCCGAGCGCTTAGAAAATCCCTTTTTTGCAGTTCCTTATACTGGGATTCTCCAACAACAGTATTTTTAATTGACCAGTGAGAGGTGCAAATGTGCCACGTACGGGCAAATTCAAGTGTCTGGGTATGGGGATTTTTTGGGCAACCCCCCCGAGTAGTGTCTGAATTAAATACTGCTCACATTACTGGGGATAATAATGCAAGTCCCATTGAAAAAAATAAACCCCCCACCCTTAGGAATTGGGTTTTATTAATTGCAATTCAATTATTAGTGCAGCAAATGCCACTCAGCTGCTTTGTCAAGAAGTCAAGAAGGCAAGAGAGGCATTCTCAAAAGGAGTGAGCACATTTTGAATAACTCCTTGTCTTGAGAAGTCATTTAACCTGACTTTGACATACAGTAACCAGGAGACTGAGCCGCAGTTCTGAGATGAGCAGCGCCCGTCACTACAAACCCCAGCACACAACTCCCTGGGGTTTTACTGGAAAAACCTTTTATTCCTTATTCTACTTTTAATAAGGATTTACGTTAATCTTCCACGGCAGCCAAATCTCTTTGAGGAGCCTTTGGTGAAGGAAACACTAATAAGGTTTCCAGAAATCCGAGTCCACTCCTGAGCCTTTATCAACCCCGGACAGCACTTTGAGGGGAATAGTCACATAAATACTGTCCCTGTCATCACCACAATTTTAATCTCTGCCAGGCTAAGCAGAATCAGTAACAGAAAATTCAAGTATGGGTCTTGAAGAATGGCTGAAAAAAGAGCTTTATGATGCGTGTAGCAGCTTTTATTCAAGATGCTCAGCCCCCTCTTAGGCTGACCTGAACGCTGATGTGTTTAATGCCGTCCTGCACAGCCCAGTAATAACAGACAATATAAGAATCTTTAGAAAAAACAAAATATAATGGTTAAAGAATTCTAGTAACTAAGAGGAAAGTTACAGCAGTTGTGTTGCTGGAACAGCTGAGGGACAGAGTAGTCACATTATAGTTTGATGTGTACAGAGACTTTTCCCTGGTGTTACAGAGGACAAGATTCTGATCCGGGCACCCACAAGGGCTGATCACATAAGGTAAGTGTTCCCTGGGAAACAAATACAGCAAAGGGAGCGAACACATTGGTTGGTTTGGTGTTTTTTAATTGACACAAATGTGTGCTCCTACGTTTTAGTTATTCAGGGAGTGAAGCTGTGCAGGCAGAGGGGACACTATAAATGAAGTAGAACTGCCGTGTCCCTTCCCAATGCCCCTGCTGGGAGGGGACACGTTGTCCTGTGCTGCGGCGCTCCCCCCTCACGAGACAGAATTGGTATTTTTCACCGCATTTAATAATTATTTTTAGAAATTCAGCTTTTAAAGGATTTTGAACGCTGCTCTAAAATGAGCTCGCGGCGGGTACAGGTACCCTGACCCACAGCACAGGTTAATGCTGCACCGCACCAGCAGNGGGGAACACGCGTCCGCCGTGACCGACATGGAGGCGAAACCGGGGGACCCGCAGCTCTGCGACAGCCTCATCCTCTGGGTGAGTGACGCGGGGCTTCCGCCGCCTCGGGGGGCTCTCCCGGCGGCGGCGAGTTCCGTATGTCCCCTCCGTGCCCTCCATCCCGCCGTCCCCCCCGAGGGCCGGGCACAGGCACAGGCGGTCGGCTCTCCCAGCCAGCAGAAAGGTTCCTGAGGCACCCCCGGGGTGTGCGTGTGGTGGCCGGGATACCCCCCCTGGGCCCAGCCGTGGTTCTTCGGCGTGGGAGCTGCTCAGTAATTCATAATAACAATAAATAAATGCAATTAATTTGGGCTGACAGGCGCGGAAACCTCAGAGGGCGTTCCGTGTGTTGGCCGGGCACACCCACACAGCCGGGTGTGTGTGTTCCGTGTGTTGGGAGTGTTGGGATGCCCGGAAGGTTTCTCAGGTCACCGCCGTGTTTGTTCCCTCTGCCCCTTCATCTTCGCTCCCCGAGTGACCTCGGGTGTCAGTCCGGGGTTCTGCCTGGAATCCGGGCAGGGAGGGGTTTCTCCGGGGGCAGCAGGGGTTGTGTCTCTGTGAGGTGTCAGGCAGGGGACAAGGGGGTGTTTGGGAGGAATTGTAGAAATCCAGGAGTGAAGCTGGGCACGAGTGAGAGCAGCAGCCGCCAGAGCAGGTGTTCCCAGTTTCAAAGCAAATCACTTAAAGTGGGTAATACTAAAACCCCGAAAAACAAATGCCGTCTTTCTTTTCCTCCTTTGAANCGCGGGGGGGCCGCCCCCCGCCATGTTGTCACGGGCGGGCGGGGGAACGCGGGGACTGCACCCGCCCAGCCCCGGCCCGGGAGCCCGACAGGGAATGGGCGACACAGCCCCGCCTCGGCCCCGCGTCACCCCCGCTCAGGTGACACATCCCGGGAATGGGCGACACAGCCCCGCCTCAGCCCCGCGCTCCCGCCCACAACGGGGCTCACTGTGATTGGCGCGGGCGCGGCGCTTCTCCCCCGTGATTGGGCAGGCGCGCTGTCACTCCCGTNGGCGTGGGAGCTGCTCAGTAATTCATAATAACCATAAATAAATGCAATTAATTTGGGCTGACAGGCGCGGAAACCTCAGAGGGCGTTCCGTGTGTTGGCCGGGCACACCCACACAGCCGGGTGTGTGTGTTCCGTGTGTTGGGAGTGTTGGGATGCCCGGAAGGTTTCTCAGGTCACCGCCGTGTTTGTTCCCTCTGCCCCTTCATCTTCGCTCCCCGAGTGACCTCGGGTGTCAGTCCGGGGTTCTGCCTGGAATCCGGGCAGGGAGGGGTTTCTCCGGGGGCAGCAGGGGTTGTGTCTCTGTGAGGTGTCAGGCAGGGGACAAGGGGGTGTTTGGGAGGAATTGTAGAAATCCAGGAGTGAAGTTGGGCACGGGTGAGAGCAGCAGCCGCCAGAGCAGGTGTTCCCAGTTTCAAAGCAAATCACTTAAAGTGGGTAATACTAAAACCCCGAAAAACAATTGCCGTCTTTCTTTTCCTCCTTTGAGCGACATTCGAAGGTTTTGTTGGTCTGTGGAACTTCGAGTGTCTTATGCTCAACCACTGTGGACTTGGGTTGATATTTGTTGTGTTTTCCTCTCAGTCGTCAGGTGAGAATAATTCCATTAGGATTCAGTTGCAAAATAAATCACTGCATTCCTGAACTGCTGCTTAAAGTCATGTAAGCAGTGCTGGACTCTTTGATAATTTTTACAATTCCTCCTTGAAATATTTTAACTTTGATGGTCAATTTTACCATCCTCACAGTGCATAGCTGTAATTACATCCTGAATCCTAAAGGGAATGTTAATGGAACTTAAACTGGCCTGGAACTGGGGAAAGGAACATCCCTCCCTGTGCTCAGGGTTTTCGTACCACACTCAGCAGATGCATTGTCAGGTGCGTGTTTTTAGATTTAACACCCTGTTTCTCAGACCCAGTTTAACAACTTTGTGCAAGCTGATGGTTAACACTGGGATGTGTTTCAGTCATCCTTTCACAGCTTGAACTTCAGCGTGAATAACAAGGAATAAAGTGATCCAGGGAGAGGGAATGAAGTGCTGCAGAGAAGAGGGTTCTGTAACTCCCTGGTCCTGAAGATTTCTCACTTCGTTTACTCATTAATGTAGCAAACGAATGCTTTTGATTTTCTGGGTTCTGCTGCCAGATCTGATGTTCTTCTGTTTTTATTTTACCAAACTCTATGTTAGAAAACATGCACTGATGGTGCATTTGGGCTGGGATTCACAGAATGGTTTGCAGTGTGAGTAGCAGCATGTCCTTGAAGCTATATTTAGTAAAACTGAAAAAAAAAAAGGAAAAAAGAAGAGCACTGCTACAGCCCTGAAGTGGCTGTTTCTGCCAACTCCTCCCTGTGCTGCTGCTTTCGTGGGGTTTGCAGCAACAGTAAAATCCCATTTTGAGGCAATGATTGGGTTGGCGTGAGGTTTGGAGAACCCGTAATTAATACTCCCACTCTAATATTATTCCTGGGCCCTTACGTGATTTTAAATATATTGAGAAACTGTCAGTCCTGCTTTTTAATTAATTTTAATTAGCTGTTTCTATTCTGGCATCAAGCGGTGTTTCCTGTCACAGGGTTTTCCGAGGCTTTGCTTAACGGGCTCAGGTGAAGTGGGAGCTCCTTGTGCCTTACAATTCCCTTGGTTTACGGGGGGGTTGTATCCCAATGGCAGCATCACAGTGTTGTGCTGTAAAACTGGGGGTTCTGGGAATGTCAGCCCCGAGTTTTAGCCTTGCACGGCCGTGTTGGTGTTGAGGCAGCTGGAGAGGTGGAAACCAGGGCTGTCAGTCACGGCAGCTTTGGGTTGTGGTGTTCCACTTAATCTTTTATGTAACCTGCAAGGGATTACTGACTTCTCACTTCCCCTAATACAGGATTTAAAACCTCTTTTCAAATTGAAAAACAAATGAGAAAAAAACCCCCTAAACACTTGCTCTGCGCATTTTTCTCTGGGCTCGATTCAGCTCTTTCTGAAGCAAGCAAACAAATATTTAGAGTTGTGGTCAGTGTTTGTAAACACGGAGTGGACAAAAGCTGCCTGGAATTCTCACAGCTGGAAACTGCTTTTGTGTCACTCTGGTCCCAGTAGCTCCATTCCCCAAGTACATTTGTCAAGGTCATGCACCAGTGAGTTCTGAAGGAGTTTGTGTTTCACAGAATGTTTGGGAAGGCCCCCTCTCAGGTAGTTTAGGACATTGTGAATTTAAGTAGGATTAAGAAGTCAATTTCTGCAGGGGACAGAGTTTATGTGGACCTGTACTTGCTCCCTTTCTATGCCACGTACACCTCATGTAATAACACAAACTTGCTCCTTCCTATTTTGTTCATCATGGTAAAGGTGGCTCTTATTTTCCTGAGTAACTGTGTGTTGAACTGACGTGTGGAAATGTATCTCACCTCTAGAATAGTAAGTTCTGAGCTGATTGGTTTTTGAGGAATTAAATATATACGTATGTATTACAATTCTGAATATACAGCTAATTCTGTCAAAATGTTAGATATAAGGTTGGGGATAGTTTAAGAAAACTCACAATATCTAAAATGGAGAAATGTTTTTAACATTGAGGGAATCCTGTTCTATTTCTATTATAAAGTTCTTGTAGTAAGTGACTGGAATTTTTTTTTTCTCCCTCAACTTTCACACCGTATTCTGATATTGTTTTTTTCAAGGTAGTTATGGCCAGAACTGAGCACTCCAACATAATTCAAGGGATGGATAAATACAACTGTAGTTTCCCAACCTCTCATTCCATAATTTGATTTACAAGAGAAGGACTAGCATGAAAAATCCAAGCGTGGGTGGCTGTGCTAACTTTTCTAGCTACTAGTCAAAGCAGTCACAAATACTGAGATAACTGGGTTGGCTTAAAACCTGCGTAGTTCAAAAAAAAAAAGTGAAAAGATGTCTTGAACTCAGAGGAAAAGGAAAGTGGTGAGTGCTTTCCTTTCCTTTCCTTGTGTGTGCTGGATGAGCAGCACCGTGTTTTCCCCTGTTGCAGCTGCAGACCTTCAACACTGCTGCACCCTGCAGAGACGTCCAGGACTTGGCCAACGGGGTGGCCATGGCACAGGTGCTGCACCAAATGTAAGTTGATGCTTCGGTTTGAGGAAGAGGTGTTTTAATTTCTTGAGGGTTTTTTTTTGTGTTGATATGTGTAGTTGCTTTTAAAGCAGACAAATTCTGAGTGGAGAGTTCGTAGCACAAGACAGAATATCCCTCTGTGTTGCTGTTTTGCGGATAGTAGTTGAATAATGACGTGCTGGAGAAGGTGATGAGAAGGAACTCTAGTACTGCAGTAATTACATAATTAATACTTAGGGATAATTGGGCAAAACCAGCATGACCTTTTTCACTTTTCCCACCAGTGCTGTTTCTCTCAGATAATAAATGACAAATCTGTATTACTTATCCCCTTGTCAAATTTTGGTTCTTAAGTAATCACTTAAACACCACCACAGCACCGTCCTCTCCCCCCTAAAAAACAAAACCCAAACTAGGAAGCCCTCCTGTCTGCTTGTAAAGGTTTTAAGACAGAACTCACATTTTTCCTGGGACATGGCTTTAGGATTTGCTGAGGGTCGATTCCCATATATTTGGAGTGCTCAGCTGCCACAGGCTTGGAGCAAACTTCTTTACAGCCAAGTTTGTTCACGTGCAAGTGGGGATGATAATTGTCCTTCATTAGGTGCTTTGAGAGCAGTGAATAAACAGTAGGTTGTAAAAGTTAATATCTTGTTACATATGCTGTGAGTGTACTGCTTGGCAGCTCTGTGTGTGTAAACACCCCCCTCAGCAACTCATCTTTATTTATGCTGGCAAATTGAAAATACTTTTGCCTGGGGGTACCAAAAATACAAAATGCCAGTAGTTCAGAGTGATTTTTTTCCTTGATAAATGCCTTTGACAAGTTGTAGTGAGTGTTAGAAAGTCCAACCTTGTCAGCACTCACAGCTTTGTCAGGTACAAAAATTCAGCATGACAAACATCTTCACATCCCTGTGTTCCAGCTGGAAGGAGCTCAGGCTCACCCAGAAATTCTTGTTTTGATGCAGCCAGCAGGATGGGAGTTCCCCGTGACAGGAGTTTACCTTGCAGTCTCCAGGAATTCCTGTCCTTCAGCATCTCATGGTTTAATGCTGGGAGTTTGGGGTCTTGTTTATTTTAAGTCTGTGCTTCTTGATTAATTGTTTAATTTTGTTTCAGAGACGTTGCTTGGTTTGATGCCTCTTGGCTGAATCGCATTAAAGATGATGTTGGTGACAACTGGAGAATAAAGGTATTTAAAGCTGAGGACAGTGACATTTGTGGGGATGGGTGTCACGGTTGTCCTGAGAGTATCTGGCAGTCCAAAAACTACAGAACAAAGCTCAGGCTTTTCAAGGATATTTTAAATGAACTTGAACTGTGTGTTGGTGGTTTAAGTGCCTTCCGGCATCGTTGCATGGGGATTCTCTGTTGTGGTATTTCATTGAAATAAAAAATTTTAATAAAAGCCTGTAACCTTGTCTTTCATGTACAACAATCAGTCCAGCAATCTGAAGAAGATACTGCAAGGAATTATGGACTACTACCATGAGGTAGGGGTTTTGTCTTCCTTCACCTCCCCTGTTTGTTTTCTTGGCAAATTAATTTATCCTAAAGACTTTTTTTGGCAGAAGGTGCATGATACGTAATTCTCTGTTAAGTGGGAGGTCTGAGTGAATGTAAAATTAATTTGAGCAGGTGTTTTTTAGATAGGACTCTTGGAGTATAATCTGTAAACCACATCCTTGCCCAGGTGTAATTTGTAGATCATTTTCTCTGGGTGTCTCACTGAGTCCACATTTCTTGCATGGTACCAGAATTTCATGTTACACAAAAGTGGCATTCTACTTTCTCTTAATTTTATTTTATTTTATTCTTCCCAGTTCTTGGGTCAGCAGATTTCAGAAGAGCTTGTTCCAGACTTAAACCAGATATCTGAGAACTCAGATCCCACTGAACTGGGCAGGCTTCTGCAGCTCATTTTAGGCTGTGCAGTCAACTGTGAGAGGAAACAAGGTAGGCACTGCCTTAACCTGTTCCAGTCGACACACTGCCTCAGGTGACAGTGAAGGTGGGAGATGTAGAAACTTCTTCCTTATGTGTCAGAAAGTCTCTTCTTAACACTTCTGAAACTGGGGTTTGCTTAAAAGCAGAAAATCTGTGGGAAACTTCTTTGACTAAAACTCAAAACTTTGTTCAGGGTAGGTTTAAAAAAATAATCTGAAGTGTTTGGGGATTATTCTTACTCCTTAAAACATGTACCAAGACCTAAGATTTATTACTCAAATGCAAATCTTAACAGACTAAAGCCCATATTAGGAACTGCCTCGTTTGTTTGCAGAGCCTCAAAACTGAATTGGTTGTTTTCTCTAAACATTGACATTGCTCCTTGCTCTTTTGTGCAGAGGATAAATTTGTCCAGGTCAGAGTTTATAATCTCTGGTGTTTATTACTGCATGATAATGTTGTTGGTTAATGGGAATGATCTGTGCAACTCCCTGTACTGGAGAAGCTTTGTGGGTAATAGTTTTGTCTGGATCTTTCTGCCAATACTTTTATCATGTTACTCAAGCCATTAAGACCAACGTTGTCATGAGTCACTACAAACTGTTTTTCACAGAACACATCCAGAATATCATGACCCTGGAGGAGTCTGTCCAGCACGTTGTCATGACGGCCATTCAGGAGGTAGGTGCCAGTTCACAGCCTGGGGCTGACAGCTGAGAAGTCCAAATACACATTTGTTGATCTTTGTCCTTTGCTTGAATGAAAGAATTCACAGGGAAGAGCGTTAAGTCCTTGCCTGAATTATTCGGGAGGTTCAGGACCAAAAGCCCCCAGGCCCCATGAAAGGGGTTTGATTTTAGCCTTGTGCCCAAACATCCAGCAAATGCTGAAGATGTTTCATTCCACACAGGGAATGTCCATATTTGCCACCCACTGAGCACACTGGAGTCAGTGTGAAGTTCCTGTCCCAGTGCTGTTGGCTTGGCCCCAAAGTGAAGCTGGGGTTGTTCTGACAGACCATCCCACCCTCTGATTGAGTCTTGCAGCTGCATCTCTCCTTGTCATGGTGTGTTCCTCCTCCTCCCTGGATTTGTTCTGGTTGGATCATCTTGGTGACCCAGCTCACAGCTTGGCTCTGCAGTCACTCGCACTTGGGAGCTCAGGACTGTGAAGCAGAATGTGGAGAGAGGCAGAAACTGAATCCTGACTGGGGAGAAAAGACAGTGTGGAATTTCACCCTCATCAGGGTGACAGTGGAGTTGATAATAGGCTTTAAAACTCAGATTTAAATTGACTGTATAATCTTTAAAGCATTTTCGTGGTAGAAATAAATCCATAAACCTCTTGTTTGTTGTCTTCTGACTAATGAAACTTAATGAAGAAGGTCTAAAATAATACAGTAATTCCTGGGTGGAAAGTAGAGCCCTTTAACAGTTGACAGACACCCTGAGTACATCTCTGTCCTGGAGATGAGTGAGGAGCAATGTTACTGTTGCCATTGTTTGCTTGGTGGCAATTAATGGGACACAAAGAAGTGTCATAACTATTAATTTAATTGAGTGAAATCCTTGTTCACTCCATTCAAACTTTAATATTGGGAGGTAAAAAAAAAGTGTTCTTATTCTAGATTTGTTTGAATCCTTTATCAACCATGATAATAATAATGGCTTTACTATTATTATTATTAACCTTTTTGATATGTTGAAAAGGTGGAAAATACAATCCTATTTCACTTCGTGGACAGTGAATTTACATGTATTTAACCTGTAATTTAACCTTTTTTCCTGTGGCCTTTTCCTGTAGCTCATGAGCAAGGAAGTAACGGCTCCTTCCACGTGTGATGCATCAAGTGAAGTGGAACAGCAGGTAAGTGCCAGACATTTGTTGCTGTTTAGATCAAGCCTGAACCATAACTTGGTATCTTGCCCCTTAAATGAGTGGTGCTGTTTTTTCAGTGCTAATTAAACACTTCTGTGCTATTCTCCAATAATTTGAAGGCAGCAAAATGAGCAGGGACCCAGATCTAACAGTGCACATGTAGGTTTGTGTGTCAGTGTGTGCACCTGCCATCCTTTTGAAACAGGTTGCAGAAGCAGTTGAGTTGTTTTCTAAACTACACCCTTGAGTACTGTGGATACACTGATTGACTGGCTTATTTCTTGTAAGCTTAAAAGAGCCTTGGAAGATCTTGAGGAAGCACTGGCAGAAAAAGAAGAGTTGGCACAAAGATGTCAAGAGCTGGATTTGCAGGTAAGAAACAGCAAGTTGCTTATTTCTGTAGTGTGTGGTGGTGCTGTTGTTAAGATGCAAAGGGAATTATTTAAATTTATTAAATTTATTTAAATGTCTGTGAGAATTCTTAGGTGATTTTGGGAGAAAAGCAATCCTTCTGTGCTGCAAAATACCATTAGTGGAAGGATTTTTTCTGATGGAAGTGCGAGCTGAGGTCCTGTGCCAACTCTTTATCTCAAAGGTTCTTTGATCCTTCAGATTTATGTTTACCCTTAGTAGCAGGTAGTGTTAAAACAATGTTATCGTGGTTATAAAAATTGCCCTGTCTCATTTTTAGTCACTGCTTCCTCTGGTCTTTTGTACTGTGTCCAAAAAATCAGTTTCATGTGATAATCAGTCATTGGATTTAATCATAGAAAAATGAGGCTGTTTCAATAGGAGTTGATGAATGACTAGAATTTGATATTTATCTAAAATTTGCTAACTTTGTTTCATGCACAATTGCAACATGGAGGGTGTCTCAGGATAAAAATAATGGACCCTAATAGATCTTTGCTAACATTTTCAAACCACACTAATAATAGGACCCTTTTTGTTTTAATGGGTGTAACAGTTAATCAAGCCCCTCTTGAGAAAAAGGAGAGAGGACTTCATAGCAACAAAGAGAAATTTGCATGTCAATCAGCTTTTTAAAGGAAAAAAAGGCAAAAGAAATCCATTTGTTAGCCTTAAGTGTGATTCCTCCTTCGTGGCACCATAATCTGAGAATAGAAAGAGTTTTTTTCTGGTAAGGCAGCTCATCTCAGCTTTGGCTGTGCACAGAGAGCATTTTAGAGGAGCCAGAGGGCTGTACTGGCTGTGAGAGCATCTGAAAATGAACACCCACAAAAGCAGAGGCCAGTTTTACGTTTCTAACAGCCAGTGACAACTGATAAAGTGAAACACTTGTACATGAAGTAGCTCAGAGCTGGTTGCTGTGCCCAGGAAGCTGCTGTTAAAATGGAATTGGTCTTTAATTTCCTTTTTTTCTTGGGGCAGTACTAAAACTTCCTAGTGAGAGCAGAGATCTAAAAAGGCTGTGAACAGAATCTGCTGGAGAAGTCCCAGACTTTCTCCTGTTTCCCACAAACTTTTCAGATTTCTCTGTTAATTAACCACAGGTTATGCAGAGGCAGTTGCTCATGGGACAGGTGAGAAGTGTTTGAGGGAGAGAGACCCCTGAGTAAAACCAGAGGAGTTAATGACTCCACAGCCCTTTGTGTTTAAAATACCTGTCCATAATTTGTGTTGACTTTGACACCATTGAAATAACAAAAAAAGAAGATAAGGCTCTCAATTAAAAATACAAAAGACGTAAAACTTGCTCCAAGTTGTGTTATAGTTTGATTTTTAGGGTTTTTTTAGCCTGAGATGGTTGATGCTTTAATGTTATCTTAGAAGTCTGAATGTTGCCTGTGCTTAAGGAGGGGCTGGACCTTGAACAGGAGCTGTTTTGCTGAGCAAGGCTCAGGTTTGCTCTCTGCTCACAGGTGTTTGTGTGCGTGTAAATAATAAATTTAGTAGTAAACTGGGATGGCAAAAGGAGTGAACCTAGAAAGCCAGCACTTAATGAAGTGGTACATTAATTGCTGTTTGACTTTTACATCTGTTTGACTCATAGACTTTTACATGATGATCACAAATTGTTTTTTAATGTTTGGTTTTGTTTAATTTTATGTATTTGAAGCCATAATATTGACTGACGCTTCTCATTTAAACTAATTCTTAATAAATTCACTTGTAAGGTCTCAGTCTTCCTTGATATTTTCCAAGAGTGTAAGAAAGGTAGGTTTACTTTCTGATTCAGGAAAACATAACCCCAAACAGCGTCTTGTCCCTGTTGAGCGCCAGTCGACTAACCCGTGCTCTGTGTGTGACACAGATTAACACACCAGCTTTCTTTCCCCAGAGACACTGCCAGGTTCTCTCCTGTTAACCCTTGCCTGTTGGATGGCTGTCGATGCCCTGAGTGTCCCGGTGCAGTGTTGTCCCCGTTGCTTAGCTGTGAGCACTCCGACTGTTGCATGCTCTCTGCAGAGCTGCCCGGGGTTTGCTGTGTGTGTGTGCTGCCCCCGCTTCTGCTGAGCACGGCAGCCCAGGGGTGTGCTGGCCATGCCATCCTGCTTTTTAGTGTCCCCCACCAGCAAGAGGGAGAGTTACCCTGGCACCAGGACTTGGAGGGGTTTTTTTTTGTGTGGTGTTTTTAATGAAGCACCGATTCCTCTCCGTAGCACTTTGTCCTTGCCTTGGTTTCAGTTACAAAGAGTTGTCTCTTTATTTATTTTTTTTTTTTTAGAGGTACTTTTTTCTTTAGTGCTTCATAGCTGTCATACACTAAAGCATCTGTATGCTCAAGTGTGCTCTGTAAACCACATTCTAAAGTTTCTAAACGCTCAGCCTTTTTCATGAACTAATTTGGTGACGTCCTGCTGCCTTGCTTTGGTTCTCTGGACAGGTCTGACAGTGTTGATGCTGTTTTATCTGTACTAGGTGGCTGCCCTCCAGGATGAAAAAAACAGCTTGATGTCAGAAAATGAGATTATGAATGACAGGCTAGAGCAATTAGATGACTCTCTTGATGATCCAAATACTGTGGCTGCAAAAAAGTATTTTAATGCACAGTTGCAGCTGGAACAATTGCAAGAAGAGAACTTCAGGTATGACATTATTTTCCTCAAAAATCCCTCACTTGCCAGGTCAAATATACCTTGAGAATTTCTGGTACTCTTTCAGGATTTTCCATCTCAATTTCTTTTGCATTAAAAGCTTTCTAGTGGTGCCTAAGTGTATTTTGAAGGCAGTCCCTATCTTCAGAAATAGAGAAGCTGTTACCTGTAGAAAATACTGCTTTTCAATCGCCATATTGTAGCCATTTGATATTTCATCTTATTTATTTTCAGTAATTCCTGCGCTAAATGAGAATTTGTAATAACAGGGAGTTCCTAACAGAGTTCCTGGTTTTGATCTTGGCAGGCTGGAAGCTGCAAAAGATGATTATCGTGTCCATTGTGAAGATCTGGAGAAACAACTGATTGAGCTGCAACACAGAAACAATGAACTGACCTCTCTGGCAGAAGAATCCAGAGCCCTGAAAGATGAAAATGATATTCTAAGGTATGTGGGGGGGGAGAGTTCCACACACATGAGGAGGATTTAATGACTGAATCCAAGGCTTTGTATTTAACAAGGGTTTTTTTGGTGTCAGTGTTTTTAGGCTGCATTTGGGTTAGTGAGATCATTAACAAAATGAAGATGAAATACACTATGGCCTTCATGAGAATTGAAGGTAATATTCCAGCTTGTGTAAACTCTGTTAAATGCCAGACCACCAATTCAAAGTAAATAATACTGTGAAAGCAGGCCTGGTATTCATAAGACAGTATGAATAAAACATGGAGGAGAAGCTGTTTCAGGTGTTTAACTCACAGTGGTTCTTAAATGACATCTGAAACAAACCTTAACTGTACATTTTGTCCATAATTTTCTTGTACCAATTTTTAGTGATATGAGCAGGCAGATATTAGACACAGACATTAAAATTAATGTGAAATTTATGATCCCAGTATTTTCTTCCCATGTAGATTATTGTTAATGATCAGCTGATCATCCTTGGTGATATCTCGGTCCTTTTGCTACTGATCATCCTCACAGTGCAATTATGTTCTAATGATGTACAATCCCCCAATGAGAGCACCCGAGTGCTTTCCTTTACCAGGTACCAGTACTTTGAGATCATTATCTAGGACAGGATGTGGTTTATTTACATTACACCCCTCAGAATTCCCTAAGGACACACTAACCCTTCCTCAGACTTTGCATATGACTCTCAGTCTGACTCCCACTCAAACCCTGGGCTGATCTCACTTTTTAGAAGCAATTTTGTGTTGATTATGCATTTAAAACTAAAGCAGTAAAATTCAACTCTGCTGCTGAGATTGTTGCATCTCTTTGAAAACAACTCGAATGCTCATTGCCAGCAGAGCCTGACTTTGGGAATCTTATGGCAAAACACCCTCTGTGCTGTAATTGCTGTTGGTGTTTGCAGGGCTACAGCAGACAAGGCGAGCAGGCTGGAATCCACGGTGGAAGTTTATCGGAAGAAGCTGCAGGACCTGAACGACTTCCGCAGGCAGGTGAAATCCCTGCAGGAGACCAACATGATGTACATGCACAACACAGTCAGCCTGGAGGAGGAACTCAAGAAAGCCAACGCAGCACGGGCCCAGCTGGAAACCTACAAGAGACAGGTGAGGTTGTATTTGTGTTGGGAATGTTCATTTTTCCTCATGGCTGGGAACAACTTCATTTAACAGCCCACGGGCTTAACCTGCATTGGCTCTGTAGAGTTTTTTATTTGTGAAAACTCTTTGATATGCTGGGGTTTTCCCTGTTTATGAAACTAGCAGGCTTAACTGGAGTTGCTCTATCAGTTCAGGTGAGAGTCCATGGCTTGCAGGCTTTTCCTCTCTCTGGGGTTATTTGTGTGCCTGGGAGAGGTGGTTCAGCCGTTGTGTGGAATCCCAGAGTGGTTTGGGTTGGAAGGGGACTTCGAAGGTTATCCTCTTCCAACCCCCTGCCATGAGCAGGGACACCTTCCACTATCCCAGGTTTCTCCAAGCCCCGTCCAACCTGGGCTTGAACAATTCTGGGGATGGAGAAGCCACAGCTTCTCTGGGCAGCCTGTGCCAGGACCTCCCCACCCTCACAGGGAAGAATTTCTTCCATATAGTTAACCTAAATTGCTCCTCTTGCAATTTGAACCAGCTGTTTTATTTTGACTGAACTGGGCAGGAGAGACTGCTTTAATACAGCTTTTAGCAGGAGCATCTTGCAATATTCATGGAGTGTTTTTATAAAAAGGTCCAGGAGCTTCATAACAAACTGTCTGAAGAGTCAAAGAGAGCTGATAAGCTGGCATTTGAAATGAAGAGACTCGAGGAAAAGCACGAAGCTTTAATCAAAGAAAAAGAGGTAAGTCCCTTAAAGAGAGTTTATTTGAGAAGCTGATCAATCTCTCCTGGAGTGCTTGAGGAAAACCTTCATAACAATGAAGTTTAGTGCCTTGTGTGTGTAATTAATTCCCTCTCCAATGTGTCTCTGCAGAGGCTGATAGTGCAGTGTGATACTCTGAAGGAGACCAACGAGGAGCTGCGGTGCTCCCAGATGCAGCAGGATCACCTGAGTCACACAGGTACTGCCTCACCCTCAGAGGCTTTTTCTGTGTATTACAGATTCCTTTAAGTGTGTTAAATTTAACTTGCCACGTGATTTCAGGTGGATCTCACGTTAGAAGCCATGAGAATCTTGCTGCTGAAATTCTGCCAGTGGAATACAGGTGAGAGCAAAAGGCTGAGGTGGTTTTGGGATATTGGTGGGTGGGGTGCAATGTTGGCTCTGTGAAAGATCCTGACTCTCTGTCTCTGTGGTCCTTGTTCAGACCCCCACGTAGCTGTTCATAATTATTTCCCCATAATATAATTACTTTCTTTCTTATACACAGCAATCTGATATGCTTTTAAGTTCAGGTTTGGAGTGACAGTTTAAAACTTTGCTCCTGTCTCTTAAAATCTGGAAACATCACCATATTTTAAGTTCTTTTAATAAAAAATGGCATTGTTACCCCAACTACATCCTTAAGCAGAACTTGATTTGCTCACTTTGAGGTTGGGGGAGCAAGCAGGAATGTTCCTTCCTCCTCTTAGTCACCTTTTTAATTAACAGTGAACTTTTTGGTTATTTTTGTTGCAGAGAAATGTTTATTCGGCTGCAGCACGAAAATAAGATGCTGCTGTTGAAACAGGAGGGGTCAGAAAATGAACGTATTGCAGAGCTGCAGGAACAGCTGGAGCAGAAGCACCGGACAGTGAATGAACTGGAGACTGAGAAAAGGTGATGGGTCAACATCCTCAAACACAGCAAAACGTGATTTCTGAGTCACCTTGTGGCTTGGATCTGTGTAGGAGACCTTTCCTTTCACCAGGGCAGTCGTAGATGAAGTGCTGCTTATAGAACACTCCTCTAAGATCTTAGTGATTCTTGGTAGACCAGCAATGGATATAAACTCTATTTCTAGAACTTCAAACTGACAGACCTTGGGATATGGTCCGAATTTCTCCATCAGTTAGTGCTGAGAGCAGTTTCCTAGAATATGGAAATTTGAGATAATTTTCTCAAAATGATTGTAGGTACATTATAAAATGTTCAATAAAGCTCCATGTGTTTGTTTTAGCAGAAGTTCAGGTCAGACTAAAAGCATTTGAGATCAGCTGACTTGTGCCTCAAGTCGTGCAGGTCAGACCCTCTGACATGACACAAATAATTCTGTTGTGATTTATTCAGATGGACAATAACTGTCATTTCTCCCTGAAAGGCTGAATGAGGAACGTATTGGGGGATTGCAGCAGCAGATTGAAGACCTGCAGAAGACTTTGCAGGAGCAGGGATCCAAGACTGAAGGAGTAAGTGAAAGTTCAGACTTCTGGCCTTGACGGCAAAGCACCAGTTTTTTCTGAAGTCCTTCTGTGTGACATCAAGTCTTTTGTTTATATCTGCAGCTTGTTTTTCGCTGTCTGAAGAACACCCCCACACCAGCTGCATTTCAGTTGCAGACCTCATGTTTTGTATGATTCCTTCCCCCCAGTTTCTTTAAGGAACTGTAACTCTTCTGCTTGACATGTAAAAATCTCTGACTTTATGCTGTGGTGGCATAAAGAGAGAGATGGCTTCAGAGAGCAGAGATACTGGAATTGGTGTTTGTGGGCTGCCAAAAAATATAAATGTGGTTACAAAAATGCATGAGAAATTAAATTTGTTTTGAATTACTTGTGCTGAGTAATTTTGGCTGATTTGTGAGAGCACTTTAATGTAGCGTGATAGGAAATACTGGAACAAAACTGATTTTTAACTCTCTCCTTTCACAGTCCAGCAACCTGAAGCAAAAATGGGCAGCACACATGTAAGTAAGGCACATGCATCCAAAATAACTTATTCCTGCTAAATATAGCCCAGAAAGTGCTTCAGTCTGTTTATTTGGTCATTTTTATAGGTTTAAGTAAATGAGACTCATTTCAGGAGTCAGAACTTTTATGGCTCTTAAAAAATACAGAGTAATATGTATTTCTGTTAGAAGAATTATTAGAGCTTAAAACAGTTATTTTAGCACTATTGCTATAATGTTTCAGCTCTTAAAACTGCATGGAATTTTGTGTGAGCTTAATCCTTAGGCCACCTTTTCATTCCTAGGGAAAAGCTGAATGAAGTTGATGATGAGCTACAGAAGAAACAGGCTGATCTTGCAGAGCTGCAGCCTGATGACAGTCAGAACCGTAAGTTGTTTTGGTTTTTTTGTTTGTTTTAGTGAGACTATGTCAAGTTTGTTCTGAAATGATTCCCATGGGATACTGGTCTGGATGAGGATTTCTGCTCCAGTTTAGCTTTAAGCCTCAAATGAGGGGGGTGGAGGGATTTTTTTGTGCCTGGTGACTTGGGTTGGACAGTGCTCTGCAAAAGGGGAATTCAGGGTCAGGTGGGTGGGACAACTGCAACAAAAATGATAACTTGGAGACTTGTGTAGTGGCCAGAGGGTTTATCTGGAGGGTGGTGAATTCAGGAGAGCACAGAAGCCTTGGAAGTACCACGTGTGTTCTTATTTTGGATGTCTTTGTTGGTAACTTGTGTAAACAGCCCAGAAGATTGGAGAGCTGGAAGCTGCTCTACGAAAGAAAGATGAGGATATGAAAGCAATGGAAGAAAGATACAAAATGTACCTTGAGAAAGCAAGAAACGTGAGTGGTGTATTTGTGAACACACACGTTCCTCCCTCATAAATTGTTAAACAGATCGATTTGAGTGTGTGTGTCCCACCTCCCAATTAAAATGGCAATTTTAATTAGATTGCCTAACTGCACTCACCTCAATGTATGAGAGAACAGGTTTAGGCTACAGCATGAGGTGCATCAATGACTCCTTTGTTCCCTTTGGTCTCTGTCCAGTGAACTCTGTCCAGCCTAGTTTTGGTCATAATTCCCTGAGCAGTGCCCAGTCTTCCCCTTCTCTGAGCACATGAGGTGCAGAGCTGTTGGGAATCAAACCTGACTTGTAATACTCTCTTTTTGCTTTGTCCAGGTAATAAAAACCTTAGACCCCAAACTAAATCCAGCCTCAGCAGAAATTATGCTGCTCAGAAAACAGATTCTGGAGAAAGACAAAAGAATTGAAGCTCTAGAGGTAAAAGTTTGTATGTATTTAATAATGACTCGTATGCTGTGTCTCTGATACTGGACAGTCAAGATTTTGTTTCGTGACAATTCAGTAAAATCTGGAGGGCTGAAATCCTGAAAGGATTGTTGACAGTAGTCCCACGTATCAAAGCAATCGTGGAAATGCCTTCAGCTTTACAGCAGCATTGATGGGACTGCTCAGAATAGTTACATGGGCAAATATGTACAAATCCACAACACGACTGAGTGTCCTCAAAAGTCTGCCTGGATAAATGCTGTGCCCTCAGACGGCTTTCATGCAACATGGAGTGAGTGAGTGTATTATATAACAGCACTTCAGGAACACAAGAAGAGTCAGGCACTGGAGGTACATTCTTCTCTTTCAGGTGAAAAAATAACTGAATTATTTACAGAATTCCCAACACACCCTGCACTTCTCATGCACATCACCACACAAACCCTCAGAGTATCATCTCGACGTTGTTGCTGTTTCTTGAACTGGAACTTACGCAAAGTTTAGCCTCTTTGAAGTAGTCTGATACTTCCTTAAAAGGCAGAGAGAAACTATCTTTGTTTATGCTTCTAAGCTTTCTAGTTATTTTTCCTCTGAAAGCATTTCTGCTGGCGGTGTTTGTTTCACTCAGTGGGCTGCAATATGTTTGTGCAGATGATTTCTGTGTTTTAACTGACATTGCTTTCTCTCTTGTCTAGAATGAATACAAACTGGCAAAGTTACGTGACTATGAGGAGAAGCTGATTGTCACTGCGTGGTATAACAAGGTGGGTCAAAAATTCATTTGTTGCTGCATCACAAAAAACATGTGCTTTGCTAAGCGTGGCAGTTAAATTTGAGTCAATCTAAGAAATACAGCAAAAGAAACTCCGTGTGCATACCAAACCAGCCTGAGCTTTGCCTGGGGAAGGTGGCAGGTTGTTTTCCCTTCCTTTATTGCTGTTACTGAAGCTGTTTGTGTTGTTCTTTGCAGAGCCTGACCCTGCAGAAGCTGGGCATGGAGGCCAGGCTGGTTGGCAGCAGTGGGGGCTGCAAGGACGGGCCCGGCCGCTCCTTCCTGGCCCAGCAACGTCATGTCACCAACACCAGGAGGAATCTCACTGTCAAAGTACCAGGGGCAACAGCTGAATAAACCACCAGGACCAGGGGAAAACCTGCCTGCCAAAGTGTCCTTACGTGTTTTGTAGCTTCCACTACTCCAGGAAAGGGGAGATTAGACCTGGGCAGCTGCAACTGGAACACCAGAGCTGTGGGGAAGGGAGTGGAGTTGGGCAGAGGTTTGTCTGGAAGGCAGCACGTAGTTTTGCAAGTAGATTTAATAACTGTGGTATGTGTTGACAAGCACAACTTGAAAGATTTATATTTGCCTTCAGATTATATTGTAAATACGAAATCTGGCACTATATATTTAAGACTTTATTTAATGGGTTTGGGCTAGGAGGGTGACTTTTATAACGGGAAGATGTGATGCAAAAATGTCCTTCAGGAAACTGGCAATATTGGACACTTTTGCTGGGCTCTTGGAAAAAGAGATTTAAGGGATCAGAACCATGTTTTAAAAAAAATGCTTTTTTAAGAATAGAAAGTACAATTTTAAAAGCAAGAAACACTTGCATTTGTAGAAAAAGAAAATAAAGGTGTAGTACCACTTGCTGTGTAACAGAAGACAGGATTTGTTTGGTGAGAAGGAGAATTACTCAGTTTATCTAAAAAAAAAGCCCAACCAGCCAGCTTAAGTTTGTGCATATACACACTAAAGAAAACCTGTCTTTAAGATGTTGAATTCACTTAGGCCAAAAAAGCTTGTCTTTTCCTGTGCAAGAAAAAAAGCTGTTAAAACAACCCAAAAGTCTGGCAAATGCAGGAAGGGGGTTGGGTGGGAAGGAACCCCATTTATTTCGACCTTATTTATACAATCCTGTGCATGAAAATTTATTGTTCTTTATTTTTTTTTTTAAATATACTTCCACTTCATTTATTCTGAACTGAGTGTGCTGGGCAGAGGAATGAAAGATGCCTTTGACAGTTGCTGGCAGCAAAGATTATTTGTTGGCAGGGAGAAAAGTGCACAGACTACAGTAGTTTCTTAGAAGATGAAAAGGGGATTGGCGTGTGAAATTTGTGTGCAGGAAGTTGGTGTCTTTCACAAGACCTGTCACTTTGTTTTCCAAATGTCTTACTTTTGTTTTGAAATGTATTTTTAGGAAACCTGCTAGTGTCTGGTTTTCTTTGCAAGTGGTCTAGAACAAATTAATCGTCCCCATAATTAAAGGAAATTAAATTGGAGCAGCCCTTAGACCAAGTATTTTAGGGTGCTCTACTGGACCCTCACCTAATACAAAACTCAGCCTCATGAGAGAAGGAAAACACTCCTGTCTCACCGTTAAGGGCAGCTTTGCGGAATTTAAGTCTTAAATTGTGAAATTCTGGGTAGTCCTTCATTTCCCATGCCCCTCACCATGCCTAGGCCTTTGATTTCTTCCTTCCCCCAACATCCTAAATTCATTACTGGGCACTGCATGTGAGGCCAGGGAGAAGGCAAGTACTCATTTCTAGTATTGGGGTTGCTTCTTAGCTGTGGTGGTTGTTTTCCTGTGTTGTGCATTTTGGCATTCAGCAGATTTCCTCCTTCCAGAGGTTTCTCTGGTGTGAGCAGAGAACAGGCTGCTGGAGAGGAGTGTCTGTCTGGGGCTGGTTTGGGGTCTCTGTGCTTGGACTACCTCTTGGGTTTTGAGGTCTGTGGTGCTGCAGTGGTGTTTTAGTGGAGTTTGTGTTTTTAAGGTAGTTGCTTTCCCCTGCTGGTGGTGTGGGAGGGGGTGGTGAGCAGAGGAGCCGGGGTCTCGGTCTTAGCAAGATGCTTGTGTTCCTAAAGCCTGGTGCTGGTGTGGTCTAGTGAAATGTGGAACTGTCACTGGTGGTGTTGAGTGGGTCTCCTAACCCTCGTTCTTTACAGCATGGAAACTTTGATGGATGTCCTTCAAATCCTTACCTAGTTTGTAGGCTTGATGCATTTGTTGTACTTCTCACAGTAGTAGAGCTGTGTCAGTGTCTGTCGGGTGCTGAGTAGTGACAAACCTGAAGCAAATGTCTTTGACTTAAACTTCTCAAAACTGCAGACCCTGGGACCAAAAATAACCAAGAACCTCCCTATCATTTAATTGGAAGTTTGTCTCCTAACTGGTGATGGCAGAATTTAAATCCTGAACTAGAAGCAGGGATCAGCCTTTTCCAGGGCACTGTTGTCCCCAGGAGCCTTGTTGGGGTTGCCAAAAATGAACCAGGTTTTCAGATATTGGATGAAATGTTGCTTGTTTGGGACTTCTCCAACCTGTTGGGAGTTAAGCCCGTGAATACAACTTAAGCAGTTCTTTGGGACTGAGGAACTCCTTTAAGAGCAGCTGTTCCACAACTGGTTAAACTGGGCTTATGCCCAACGAATGAGGAACTAACCAGAAATAAATACTGGATTATAAGCCATGGTGTTGTGTTCACTTCAGCTCATCAGGCTGTGCAGGAAGGACCATTAGATGAGTGAAACTTTAATCTTCTCTTTGTTCCTGCCAAAGAGAAAAGCAGCTGCTGGCAGTGCTGTGTGACAGCCAGGCTGTGCCCACAGCAGAATCTGTCCACACATCCCCACGGGGCCTTTCCTCCACTGCTGGGGCAGGACAGAGGCAGAGGCAGCAGGAGAGGAACTCCTACCACCCCCAGTGCAGGTGGGAACACATCCCAGCGTGGGCTGGGATCACTGAACGCTGCTGAAGTTAAACAGCATTATTAGCCATTGAGCCAGTTTCCAGAAAAACGGGTAATAGAGATCCAAAGAAACAACAAATGTGTCCTGACTGACACAGTGTTTGTTAATTATTTTTTATATAAGATTATTACGAAAGAGAAGTGTTTTATAGCAATAATACAAATTTTGGAGTAGTAGGTTCTTTTACTCAAGATGGGTCAGGCAGCAGTTTTGAGAAGATTCTTTTGCGACAACTTTATTATAGTGGATTAAGAAACATTCACTGAAAATGAATTTTCACCTGATTTTTTTTCTCATTAAAAATACATATCTATATATATGGGTATTCTATTTTCTATGATATACACTTACTTGGAAATAAGTAATATAAGCAATACTGATGTTCTATTTGGGTAGCCATAAGTAGTTTAGAAATTAGAAAATAAAAGCAATGGTTTAAGACTTGGTAATATCTCATACAGTAATTTTCAGACTTGTTTCTTTTTTCCCTTCCCCTAAAACTAGAGCTAAGGATTTCAGTGTATCAGTGTCTACATCTTCTGTTTAAAACAAATGTAAGCACTGTGTTGCATAGAACTTGAAAATTGCACTAATTTTTAAACTTTTGGTTTTATTTTTATTTCTTTGGAAAGAATTGTTTTATATGCACATAAAGATTTTTAAAATGAATTCTTTGGTGTCTTTATTCCAATGGTCCCTAGCTGGTGTAAGCATCTGTATCTCTGGGCAACACCTGACCTGGGTCTGGATGTTGATACATCTACAGCATCAAAATGTCATCCTGCAGGATATGGGATGAGCTGTGCTCCCTTCCTCTCCTCTTTTCAGTTCCTTCCTCCCACCCAAAGCTGGTTCCCTCTGCTCAGCCAGTGGGCAGAGCTTTGGAGGTTATTTCTGTGCTCCTTTCTTAGTCTCGTTGTCTCCTTCCTTGTTCCCTTGAGCACCAACCCCAGCCCAGGAGTGATGCTGGGAGACAGCAGGGAGCCTTCAGCCCTCCCGAGGGAGGATCTGAAGGTGAGGACTGGGATGATGCTCCATGTGGAAGGGCCTTTACAATCACAGAAATTTGGGTGAGTGTGAAATGAACGACCAGACCCAGAACTTCTGCTTCCTGAGGCTGGGGGTAAAAGCAGTTTCAGACACTGAAGAACAGAAGCTGCAGGTGTGTGTCTGAGGGGAAAGGTGTTCCTGAAGAGCCAAGCACTGTGGTGGGAGGTTTGTATGTTTGTGTGAGGGGTGCTGCTGGAGGAGAGGTGCAGAAATAAAGTCCTGAGTGGAAAGAAAAGGAGTTCAGGTCAATGTGCGTGGGAGGTGGTTTTGGTGGAGGGGGCACAATACTGGAAAGGAAACGGGAATCTGAGCAAAACATTGGGGAAGAAAAGTACCACAGAGCAGTCAGATGATACCTGCGAACTGGGAGTGCTCTGGGAGTAAAGCTGCACACGTCAGGAGCTCGTCACTGCCCCCCTCCCCTGCTCCCAGTCCGTTCCAGGCACACAGCCCATGTCAGCCTTCCCCTTCTGCNAGGTATGAGGAGAAGAGGGGGTGGAGAGCTGGGATTGGGAATGACAGGTTCTCCCTCCAAATGAGATGAGACAAGTCTCCTGCATTTTACAAATGATATGTTTGTGTCCCGCCACATGTTCTCATGTCTGCACTTTATGGATCTGTGAAACAACCTCAAGTGCCAGAAATGCCATCTTACCCAACCTCTCATTTCCACCTGGCACAGACAGGCAGAGGTTGGCAGAGCCTCTCCACCAAGCCTTGTGCTTGAAGGAGCCTTGCCAGCAGCCACGTTCACTTGGGAGACATTTGCTTCCTCTAGGAACACATGAACAGTGCTCCAGGGAAAACTGAAAACTAACAGGAAAAGATCTCTCTCCCCATTTCGTCAGCAAGTGAGCAGGAGCTGGAGGTGTGTTCCTGCTGCTGTGCTGCTTTCCTGTCAGGCCCCAGTCCCACTCATGCCTGGAGGCCTCACTTGGTGTCCTGTGGTGCAGCTGTTACCCAGTCAATGCACTGGGATTAACCATCAGTTGTGAAACCTTGGGATGGTTTCACTATATATGTGATGCTTTAAAAATAGTAATCTGTTGGCTAATATTTTCCAAGGGAGCCTTTTCCTTGTTAGACTGTTGAGCAGGTTTAGCCAGTTGTCATCTGTTGCTGGAGCTCACCCCTCTGCCCCTGGACAGACCAGCCACTTGCTCATGCTGGGCAGGTAAACAGGGAGGATTTTGCACATTCTGACTCTGGCTTTTTTGTGCTGTCAAGGTTATTTATTTCCATTAGTTCTGCAGGAATTGCCTTTGCAGTTACAGCAGCCCCATGAGGGCAGGAACAGGGCATGGCCAATGGCTACAGCCAGTGCTGGCCATGGCCTGAGTTGGTCCTTACTTTGCAGAATGCTGCAGGACAAAAACGTTCTGGTGAAGGTTTATTGATGCTTGAGACGGAGGAGTTACAGAGTGATTATTTTTTTTCCCCAGGAGTCAGTGTTAAGGAAACAGCAGTGAACTAATGCTTGTATTGGTGGTACAAAACAAGGATGGGTATTACTCTTCCATTGCACGCAGTTACAGCCTTTACAGCCAAGCCCCTCCTACAGTTCCAGTGCCATAGGANTCTGGAATTTTCATGGGTTATATTCGTCCTCATTTCCCTTCTGTGCTTGTGAAGAGAGTCAAGAAAGGGCTCCGAGTGTGGTTGTGGTTCTTTGGGGCGACCACAGGAGCACTGTTGGAGTGGTGGCACCTCGGTACATCTGCCTGTTCCATCCATGTGGTTGGTNATTGAAAACCCAAGCTCAGTGCCACAGCACAAAACCACTACAAATCAAGAAATCTTACCCATTGAAAATGGTAGAAAAGACTCCCTTCTCCAGAACTTGCCATCCTTCAGGAAATGCCCAGGGTTAAACTTGTCAGGGGTTTCCCACTCGTTCTTGTCAAACAACACAGAAGTTAGATTGATTGTCAACACAGTGCCCTAAGAGCAGAAAAACAAAAGTCACACTACCTGTGGCACTGGCAGCAGGAGAGGCAGCTTTATCTTCAGCTTTTTCTATGATGAACATCCAAGTCAAAGGCAGGGACAGTTTTCCTACTTCTCAT